>OY740775.1:33456701-33932063 GCA_963513935.1 Aphrophora alni
ATTACGTTGATTAAAAAATGACAAATAATAAAAAAGGTTTTATAATTTTTTATATATAATTAGGAATCACATTTTTTTATGTTTGCAAACGGATTTTTAAGTAACATGGAAGAGTAATTAAAGTTCCCTAATTAAAGCATTTCCATAGATCAATAGTTTACAAGTTATGAATGGTGGCAAACGTAAATGATCCTTATTATTATTATATTACAGTTATACGACCTTAACATTCTGTAAGGTTTGCAATACATTAAAGATTAATTTTATTTCAAGCCTCGCCCACGACCTTCTTAATAATTATAGCACACAAGCTGATGGCGACTTGAGAAAGTATTTCCGGATTAAGGCAGCAGTGGGGGAATATTGGAATTTATTGTGCGTGTAGTGGCAACAGTGAGAGTAGAAATGAAAACAACACAATTAATTTCACTACTGCATATCTTTATTACGAACAATAACAGATTTCAGATGTAATGAAATCAGATATCATCAGATAATGATTCTGATGTCGGAAGTTCATAACAGGTTGATGAAGCCATCATGGAACTTGCCCCGCCCTATTATACAATGTAATATAAGCAGATTTTCTAAATTGAATGCTTCATAGTCGGTTTCTTGAGTTTTGTAGGAAATGTTGGTAGATCAGTAGATCTAGTAGGGTGAGTAAATAGGTAGTTGTTACACAGGTTTTCTAAATCTCGTAATTGTGCATATTCCTACTTTCGTGACGTCAGCTAGACCTTCGCTGGGTTCGTTGATGTACTATTTTAAAAGTACATTCGCTCGCTCGTGTCAGTGTCTTTGCGAGTCATGAAGCTGTGTGAAGCAGCCCCTCTCGCTACGGTCGTGTTGATGATCCACTAATGTACAGTACTCATGAATATGACATTTTCTTAGGAGATCGGGGTTCTAAATTACATTTTTGACAATAACTTCGCTATTTGGTCATAGTGGAGAGGTGGGGGTAGATAAATTAGAATTGAAACCCCCAAATTGTAAGTAATTTGTTATAAGTTGAATAAACGCACGAGATATAAATAAAAAGTGTTAAAATTACAGACATTTTGACATTTTTATGTCGATTTTCTGAATTTCAAAGGATTCTATATGAGCAGACTTTAGTTCCTTATAACAAATTTCGTGTTCCTATCTTAATTTTTAAGGCCACTAACGTGCTTATTAGATACAAACAACAACTAGGCTATAACGTATGGATGGACTACACCTCGAAAATAACTTTTTCGATTTCTCCAGGCGATTAAACATGAGGATCAGTCAAGAAACGGTTTTGATGATTACCAAACTCACCCTAAACAACGTAAATTCTAGTTGGCCTTGTGAAACGAAAGAGTATCAATAATTATGATATTTTGAAAGGGGTTTCTCTGAAAACAGGGCCGAAGATTTTAGATACAGTGTTTTTATTTAAGTTTTTTAAATTATACCCATTTAAAACAGTTACTAAGGAATGGACTCGGATGATTATTGGCTTTAACAATTTTGATTAAATTTTGGCCAAATGTAGCCTCTAACGACCTAACAATACATATTGGTCACCTTCTCTCTAAATAATAGTTCATAAGTCATCGAGCTGTTATAAAATACGAAATTTTTCAAAATCGATTCTACCGATTTCGATTGAATTTCAGTCAGATGTGGAGTTTAATGATCCAAACCAGTGTGAATAATCACAATTACAAAAATATTAAGGTTCAGGAATAACTGACAAAAAACAAAAATGAACCGTGACGCGTTATTAAAAAATCAATTTTAATTGAGTAAGATTTAAGCTGAGACCTACTTTATAGTACAAATGGGGCAAGTTTAGGCCTTTATTAAAATTTATTTTCAAAAGACTACACATGAAAAAAATCAAATCGTTAGTACCGATTTTGAGAAAAAACGTAATTTTTATTTTTTCTAAAGGCAGTTAACCCAATATGTTAGTTATCAAAAATAGTAAATAAGAAAATAATATGAAAAAAAACAAAAAAAAAACACATAAACTCATAAAGTATATGGGCTGTACAGCATTACAAACAGAGACAAACATAATTTCAAAACCCACTTTTTTTTATGCTAGCGACATCAAAACAGATATCAATAACTATGTGAGACAGTAAAAAACATAAAAGTATTTTAGATAATGTCACCATTTGCATACTGAATACAATTAAAAAATTTCGTTCCTTCTGTTCCTTACAAACAGTAAAAATTTACTCTAAAAGATGTAAAGTGCATCCCAGTTACTTAGACGGCTAATATACCATTAAGGGATTTATAATTAAAAAGAAATCTACGAACAAGGGTAATAAATAGAAGAAGAGAAGGAGTTTGTTTACGATTGTCGACGAAAAAGAGGGAGAAGCAAAAGAAGAAAAAAAACTCTTAAAAAAGGGTCTTAGAAGAAGTGGCAACACTGGAACGGGTAGAAGAGGGGACAACCTGTTTGTTAGTGGGGTCTTTCTTTTTTTTATGGGCGGTCCATGTTACTAAAATTAGACGCGAGGGGAAACGTTGAATAGTGTATCGGGGAGAAGTTTTGTTTGAGAGACTTGTCGGGGGGGATAGGACAGGTGGTTTAAACGTACAGGTGGTTTATGCAAATACTATTAACATCACGTGAGAGTGAACTACGTTATCAATCATGAGACAAAGAATACTTCCTCGTGAAGCTTCTATTAAAATATCTATTTTGTTATTTTATCACTGTAATAGAAAAAGTAAGTTAAAGAACAATTCAAAAGTAGGAATAACACGTTTGGATTGAAGCCAAACGTAATCAATTTGGTGTGTGCATATTTCGACGATATGAAAACTAAAGGTAGTTTCCAAAGATTCAAAACTCAACATTTGAATTTTTTTCAAAATTAGCAGTAAGTTTTAAAATGTTGATTTTAAGAGCCCAAACAAAGTAGGCTATTCGCCATAGTCCTAAAAATCCGAATCGATAATTATGAGTTGAATACGAGAAATCAACCGCATAAGTCATTTTAAAACTGCCATATCGGCACTAGTAATTACGATAAAAATGTTGAGACAAAAAATACCGTTTAAAAAATATGAAAATACTCAAATTAAAATTGATTCCCGCCATTGGTTTAGTATTGGCATCACTTCAGTCCTTACTGGCTGTATTTGAGCACATTTTATGAAAGTCGTAAAAGACGACGTAAGCGTAATTTGATTTTTGTAGTTTTCCTCTTAGAAATATTACTTTTAAGATAGCTGTCATTAGATTTTCTCAAATGTGGCTACTAATGACCCAAACAAATCTTTTTGGTCGTCATTTAATCACAACTGTTTCGATAGATGTAGGTAAAAAATATCTCAAAAAATCATGTGTGGAGCTGTTATATAAAAGTATTATTACTCAATATCAACTCAACCGATTTCAATCAAATTTCAGTTATAGTTTCTCATGCGGGTTGTGGATTCTGTCGATTTACGCAGCCTTCCACCAACGAACTCACCGGCAGGGCTCTATTAATTCTACTGATTTCAATAAAATATCAGCTATAGTTTGTCGAAATACGCAGCACTTTATCTCGTCATTGTTTAGTGACTCATCCATTGGAGAATCACAACAACATTTTGATATTATAATTTTTCCTTTTCAGTGCATTCCAGATTTTTTTTTTTTTATTTATTTTTTTTATTTATTACACATACTGTTACAACTGAGCTTAGCTCATTTAGCAACTTCTAATCTATTACATCACAGTTTGATGAGTAACAGCCCAATGGTTGTTCCCATATTATATAAGCAAGTCAGCTGGCTTGGTCCTCTTGAGCCGACGAAGCGGGCTGGGTTCATCCAACATCCTCCGGATCACTGTACTCGGGTGTCCCTGAAGGCGCTGTAGGTGTCGTCTTGCATGCTTCTTAATTTCTTCGTCCACCATGTTGACCTTCAAGTCTCTGTGCAGATCTGAGTTTCTGATGTACCATGGTGCATTCACTATGCCCCTAAGTACTTTGTTTTGAAAAACTTGGATTATGCTTCTATTTGTAGGCTTGGCACAACCCCATAACTGAATGCCATATTCCCATATTGGCTTCAATATCTGATTATATAGAAGAACTTTATTGTAAGTGCTCAGCTCTGAACGTCTTCCAATTAGCCAGTGCATTTTCCCATATTTATTGTTTAGCTCCTTCTTTTTTATTTTGATGTGCTCCTTCCAGCGCAATTTACAGTCTAGCGTTAGGCCTAGATACTTTGCTGTATTGCTATAAGGAACAGTATTTTCATTTATTTCCACTGGGAGATGTTGAATTTTTTTATTACTGAATTAATTATTTTTTCCTTTTCAGTGCATTCCAGATAAAAATGTGAATAACCAAGATTAAATACCGCAATTACAATGGTTTTACGTGTACCAAATGAAGATCAGTTTTATTAGAGTTAACAAAACCATATAAAAAACTCAACATTGTTCAATTTTTACTATACCTTAATATTAAAAAAAAATAATACGTTTTTTTAGCTAATGTATTTTGATGTATCCTAGCGCACAAGGGATTAAAAAGAAGAACAAATGGGTTCTATGGTTATTTAAAATTATTAAAAATGTGAATAGTATAGATTAAAACCAATGAGCAAAAAAACAAAAAAGAGATATATGTAACAAACTTTCGAAATGTTTGACAAAAAAAAAATACTAAAGTTAATCATTTTCAATCAAATACGATATGTTTTCCTTGGGGAAAAAATAAAATTGACCAGGAAAGACTGGAAAAATGAAGGAGACGCATCTAACCAAAAAACTATACAAGAAAAGGTGTAGAAACAGCTAGGTTCTTCGGGATTGCCAATGCCGTAGGCCTACTCACTGTAAATGAGTGCCTAAATACGAAATACGATTTGGTTGAATTTAAAGCACATATAAAGAGAGTTTAGGCTGTATAATTTAAAGCACATATAAATAAAGTTAAGGTTGTATAATTTAAAGCACATATAAAGAGAGTTTAGGCTGTATAATTTAAACCACATATAAAGAGAGTTTAGGCTGTATAATTTAAACCACATATAAATAAAGTTAAGGTTGTATAATTTAAAGCAAATATAAAGAGAGTTTAGGCTGTATAATTTAAAGCACATATAAAGAAAGTTAAGGTTGTATAATTTAAAGCAAATATAAAGAGAGTTTAGGCTGTATAATTTAAAGCACATATAAATAAAGTTAAGGTTGTATAATTTAAAGCACATATAAAGAGAGTTTAGGCTGTATAATTTAAACCACATATAAAGAGAGTTTAGGCTGTATAATTTAAACCACATATAAATAAAGTTAAGGTTGTATAATTTAAAGCAAATATAAAGAGAGTTTAGGCTGTATAATTTAAACCACATATAAATAAAGTTAAGGTTGTATAATTTAAAGCAAATATAAAGAGAGTTTCAGCTGTATAATTTAAAGCACATATAAATAAAGTTAAGGTTGTATAATTTAAAGCACATATAAAGAGAGTTTAGGCTGTATAATTTAAACCACATATAAAGAGAGTTTAGGCTGTATAATTTAAACCACATATAAATAAAGTTAAGGTTGTATAATTTAAAGCAAATATAAAGAGAGTTTAGGCTGTATAATTTAAAGCACATATAAAGAAAGTTAAGGCTGTATAATTTAAAGCACATATAAAGAGAGTTTAGGCTGTATAATTTAAAGCACATATAAAGAAAGTTTAGGTTGTATAATTTAAAGCACATATAAAGAGAGTTTAGGTTGTATAATTTAAAGCAAATATAAAGAGAGTTTAGGCTGTATAATTTAAAGCACATATAAAGAAAGTTTAGGTTGTATAATTTAAAGCACATATAAAGAAAGTTTAGGTTGTATAATTTAAAGCACATATAAAGAAAGTTAAGGCTGTATAATTTAAAGCACATATAAAGAGAGTTTAGGTTTTATAAATATTATTTCAAAATAATGTTTACAAATCAAAGATTGCGTCAGTGGGTTATTTTTAATTTGTAAATGATGACTACCGAAGTGACCACACTTTATGTTCGGTTAGTTTTACGTTTTGTAGATTAGTGTGGAAGAAAGTTTGTGCAAAGTGTTTTATTTCCACAAGTTGTGTTTACTTCTTGCCTCTCCCTGTAGATAGTTTGACCTAACGGTTCTCCGAGGCACCCCTGGGGAGAAAGATAATGGATCTATTCTCAACAGAGGTCGAGACTTTTGTAACTTTGAGACATTCTTAAACTGTAGGAAAAAATTTTAACATCTTAAATAAATTAAGTTGGGAGCCGCCCAAGGGTTAATGGTTTCAATCTTTATTTATGGTTTAATTATATTACTAAACTATTTGAGTAGATTACATATGAAATATTGTTCAGTTTTGATGAGTATATGGTCAGTATTATATATATAGAATTAAATGACTTTTATAAGTTCAAAGAAGCAAATAGCAATCATATAAATAAACAGCTCAAAAACATTTAATTAAATTCCTCACAGACATATTCATAAAAATAGTTAATGGGCGCCATCATCGTTCATACTCAACTCAATCATACAGAACAGATTCTCTAAATTTAAATTTTATTGGAGATCAGGGGGTGTTATCCAGTAGGGTAAGTTTGTTTAAATCAATTATGACAAACTGTTTGAGTAATATTGTTTATATTCATACTTGTGTAGAGTTTAAACACACTTAATTTAGAGCACGTAAGGCAAAAAAAGTCCTGCGTTATGTACAAAATTCGTCAATATGCAAAATTTCATTAAAATCGCTACACACGTTTGGAGTGTAGAGCGCTGCACACGATAGACAGACGGACATCATTCCAAAAACATCGTTGGATTCAAAACTGATACAACAAAAACTCAACACTGATTTTTTACACATAACTTTCTATAATTTAACTTTGCTTACAAATACTTCCATGTAAGGACGTAAATATCAAACATATTTCATTTCCTTTGGTTATTTTCCCTATTTATTAGGTTAAAGTAGACGTATTAAAGTTAGAGAATTAAAGCATTCAAGGACGACATGGTCCTTCAGTTGTTTACTCAAGGATATAATATAGGAAATGTAATAGCTTTATTTTTCTTAAACGTTTAGAGAGTGTCTCATTTAAGTGAACCAATAGCTAACTTTTGAACTACTTATCTGACAGCTTACTTATAATTGAGACGCCCCAATTTATGTGATATTATTTTTGTATTCAATTTTGTAAAAAATTCATATTATTACGGGATGTATTCAATTTTTCAAATTTGGCCTCCATTTTCCTATATGGCGCCCAACTTGAACATATTTTATAGAAAATTTCATTTTAAAACTTTTATTGTTTTTGTTTTTTATAAATGTAATCGTTTTACCGCCTAGACCACCCTTTTACTGTCATTTTGACTTAGTGTTGTAGTGGTTTGTCCAATCAATATTCATTTTAATTTAACATTATCTTGAAATCGAGTTATTAAGCCTAAATCATTATAAAGAAATTTGTAATTGTTTTGTTTTCCCATTTTCGATTTGTGTATTTGTAGATTCTGTAGAACTCCAGTAAAAAGTTGTTAATGATACTTAATGAGACAAAGAAATGTGTTTTTCTACTTTATTTACTATTACTTAAATTTGAAATAATCACTACATAAAACAGGATACATCCATTTCCGACAGATGTACAAAACTTGATTTCAAAACAAAGTTAATTTTTAAAGGAATATTGAGTGACAAAAACATTACGGCACTGAAAATGTAAATGACGTAAATAGTGGGTCTAGCAAATAAACAGTTTATGAAAAAACACAACGAATAAAAAAGTCTTAAATTATATTTTCTATCCTAAATCATCATAAAATATAGCGGTTTCTATAAAGAATTTTCAAATTGGGCTCCAAATTGGAAAATGAAGGACAAATTATGAAAATTTGAAAACAAACAGAAAAATGTCACGTAAAAGTAAAGAGAGTCCCCCATTTGAAGTAAGCTGTCAGATATATTGTTAAAAAGTGCGATATTTTTTACTTTAGGCAAGTTATTGTACAATTTTAAATCTACATTTTAAATTAATCAGTAACTCTTTTAATTTCTGGAATATGTCATGTGCATGGTGAGAGTAGATTAGGTCTTGTGTATAAGTGTGTGTGTGTGTGTGTGTGTGTGTGTGTGTGTGTGTGTGTGTGTGTGTGTGTGTATGTGTGTATGTATGTGTGAAATTCTGTTCTTTATCACTTTTTACTTAGTTTTATTGTTAAGGCATCCTTTGCATTTGTATATATCTTGAATGGTAATGGCGCTGTGGCTGATCTCTTTCTTTCTTTTTCCTCTAATATCTAGATTTAAATATTATGATGGTAAATCCTACTCAGGCACATGTGCCTAAGGATTACCTATTCTTCACATAATTTAAATTTGAATGTAAGGAAAATTTTTGTTTTAGATAAATCAATTTTAAGTGTAATATCAAGAATGTGTTATTTTTACTTGTATTGTACTTTTATTTTTATTGTTACTGCATTCAAAAGTATTATTTGTTGTAATTTGATTGTGAAGAAATAAATATTATTATTATTATATATTATTTACATACATTTTTTTTTGTTATCAAATTATGGAGGGATAGGCACTGGGTAATAAAGATAATTTCAAGAAATGTATAGTAGGCCTACTCACTTATAGTGAAGAGGGGCGTGGCAATCCCTAAGAACTCTAGCTAAATCTACACTTTTTCCAAGTAATCTTGGGTTAGATCCCTATATTTTATCTTTCCTATCATGTCTCTCTCGAGATCTTTTTTTGGAATTTCAACCCCATTTTTTCACTTGTTTTTAATCGAATCCCTTTCATTTTTCATAAAACGATGTCAGAGAAATGCGTTAACCAAATAATCAAAAAACTAATAAAGTAAATGCTGCTAATTCCATGGTTTAAAAGATGTTAAACCCTTGCATTGTTTAAATTTGACTTCTTATCGACATTGGTAGGTATAGAATAGATTTAACATAAGGAAACAAATAAATAAGGAAGTAAACAAAGTACAAAGTTGTTATGACATTGGTTATACACGTTATCTGCATATTGACTTACCTTATAGATTATTCACGGGTATATAACCCAACCTAACCTATTTGTGATGATTCCCGCTAAAACTTAGTATTAAACAATTAATTTCATCACAAATGATAGAGATTAAATCGTGAGGTAGAAATTCCGAAAATGGTCCCTCTCTTGACCAACGTTTATTCTCTTCCGACGTTGAGTTATTTCGAGGTCTAGACGTCTCTATTTTATGTTTTCTTTTTTATTTACAAGGGGATGATAACGAGAGGTTTTCACGTGTAACAGAGATTTCAGGAACACCGGGTATTTATTTACATTTGTCACCTAAAATAACAACGTTACTTGTACTGCGCATACTCAGAACACGTTCCCGTGACAAGTCCGTCTCTCTTCCTCTCACAGAGCACGTAGGCAAACATGCACCTGACAAAATTATAAACGTCTGCCTCTCGCTTAGATTACATCAATGCGCATGCGCGCAACTAGATATGTGGTCACTTCAGTTTCCTTTCATGTGGTTTTAAAGTGTCGATGTTAGAGCAGTCACGGAATCGATTCGACATTTGACTACTTGTACGAAGTATAGTTGAGTAATCGAAACAAATGTTCACCACTATTTTCGACTTTTCACGTGTCATGGCGCAGCAGGAAACTGAAAGAGTGGTTTTGACAACCCGTCTGTACGTAAACACGATAGCGGCCACAAAAATTATGATAGGGTCTTCGATACCAAAATGAAAAATTCAGTAGAAAAACGTTAATATTTGCTTTTATGGATGTGTGTACGAGAAAGTTAGTATTACATTTTTGCATTATTTATTTTCTGTTCAAATACAAATACTAAAAACATATTTTAATTTTATATCATTTAAAATTATAAAATTATTAAAGTTAAAACTGGTTTAAATCCAATACGCCGTAGATGTAAGGAGAACAAAGAAAATCAAAACTTTATCCTTGAAGACGCGTCATGTTGAATGCTTCGTAAATACTATATTTTCAGAACGGATAGTACAAGTAGTAAGATATGGAGTTAGGGTTCCCTAAGTTATCTACCCCTTACTGTTTTTTGTGTACCCTCTGAAACTGAAGGCGGGGCGAGAAGAGGGGAACCCTTGTCAAAAGCCGAGGAGTGACCATTAATCGCTCCTGTTCCTGGAGGCATTCTGGGATAACAAATCAAATAACGTCAACGGAACCAAGAATAATTCAGATTTTGTGCTCAAGACCGAATCAAGATTTGTACTGTTCTGCGATTATTTCAGAACGATTGTAAAATTGCAGTAGGCCTACTCTTATTGCTGATTGGTTGCACTAAAAGTAATAAATTGTGGTAATTAATTTTATTGATCGCTTTAGCTGAGATATAAATTCCTTCTCGATACGTTAGTTAGTAATTTTCTTACGATTAAGGAATTTTTTTTTTTATTTCTACATTTTTTGGCATTGTGTTATTAAATGAATATTCTAGTTCCTGAGAGTCCTCTTTACTAATTCGTTACGTTACTTCCTCTTGTATTTATTGTAAACTTTATTTTAATATTAATAAGGATCGATTCTACAATCTACCGCAAAATTTCCTTTAGATATCCAGTGGATAAGTTTAAACTATCGTCAAATCCAGGTGACAAGAACACCCCATTCTACAATGCTTTAGACGTGTTTAAATTTGCTGGGCATTATAGAAAACCGGAAGATAACAAATCAGGGTATACAGTTTTGCATTGGAACTAAAAAGTTATTGTTTATATCGAAAATCAAATTATATCACGTAATATTTAAAGAATCAAAACATCTATTTCACTTAATGTGGATTATATAACACGAGGGATGAAGTTGGATGCGCCACCATTTTGTGATTGTTTCCCCGCCCCTGGTAACTTTAACGCAATATTACTTTTGACTCCATGAAGCTACAACACTCGCTGTAGTCTTCGTCGACAGTTCTGAACGTAACCTATAAATTTAGTATGTTGAATATTAGGTAAAGCTGTTCTGAGTCTATTTTCAAAATACACAAATGTCGACTTAAAATGGTGGACAAAAGTTGAAATACAGAATACGTATAAGGTTGGAAAGAACATTTCAACAGCAATCCAGTGATGCCTCTTAAACGATTTACGAGAGAGTAAAGTTATGTTGGAATTATATAAAGCGTCCGCGGCAGCGAATTTGCGCGTCAACTCGGTGCAAGTACATCTGCCGCGGCGGCGGCCATCCTAGTACATAATGAAATCGCTTTGCGTCAACATTTGACCATGAAGAGATATTGGGCGGCAGCTAGTGCGTGTTTCACAAGTACGTTAGTCAACAATCCGTTACGCGTATGTTATCATCTACGTACACATATTCACGTCATTTATCCGTAACTGCGACACAAATACATCGAGTTTTCTATCTGCCAGTCACTGATAGTAACTTGTCTGGCAATTTAACACTTTAACGCTTAGGTTGGTACTACTGTACTTGCAACGCTTTTATTTGTCAAAAATCATTTAAGAACGCCCGGTAGTGGCTGAAAAATTAGCTATAATTTGAAATATACTGCAAGTATTATTTTTAATGGTTACATTGTTCGAAGACAGTTTTCCGTGGTTATGTCAAATTTTTGTTTATTGAGATTGTACTTTGTTTAAGTCTCCAGTGATTATTAATTTATAAATTGTAAAAATGGTAGGATCCATGATAAAAATAAAACAGCGAAAATTGATCTTTTGAAGAGACAGATTTTCTAGTATCACTTTTACAAGAAAGAAAAGAAATATCGAAAAGAAAACAATAAATACTGTTACGTAGAGGGAAAATTATGCCAAGTGGGAGAAAGTACATGATAATGCGACAGTCAGAATATCGGCCCAAAACTAATGGTTCCTAACCTCAAATCTAAATATGAAACGCTAAAAGTCTATGCGTTAACAAAAAACAATTGTTTTATTTCTTCTCCATCATCATTAAATATAAAGGGTGATTGAAACATGTGTGACCGCTGTTTTATTCGATAAATCCAAAAGGTACACAAAACTTTTAAAAAGTAAACCCACGATTTTTTTAGTTAAAAGTAGAGGTATTACCAAATTTTTCATACCAAACTCCATTTTGCCAATATGGCGGTCAAATCTAAATTTTCCTATGGGAACAAGTTTTTTTAAGACTAGGTCTAGTTTCAATTTCACCTAAATTTGACTTTGAAAAAGAAGAAAAATCGTCTGGAATTTGCGATTTTTTTCTAAACATTTATGTGTCTGTAGCTCCTAAACGGTTGGAGTTATCAAAAAATATCTAAGACTAAAAAGTTTTTTCGCTATAAAAAAAGGGATTCCCATAAGAAACTTTAGATCTGATTGCCATATTAGAAAAATGGTGACTAATATGAAAAATTTGGTACTTTTTAAAGTTTTTTTAACTCTTGTACTTATCTAATAAAACTATTTCAATAAGTCTGTATATATAACAAAAATCATATAAACATAAAAGTCACAAACGCATTCACTAATTTACTCTATCTGCTGGATACTTAACAGAAGCTTCAACTAGCTGATAAATTTATCAGAATCCTAGGGAAATATAACCTCCTAACTAGATATGTTAGGATATTATAGAACACATTTCTTACAATGTCAATCATATTCCTGAATCAGATCAGCCTATTTTTATTATCTTTATAATCTGGGCTTCGAATAACCTAAAAATTCACTTTTGCTACAGTTTTCAATAAGATAGGCTACACTATCTTTTGACAGTTTTCGTACCGAGACGAGACTGTGGTGTGCTAACAATATTTTTCTAGCGGAGTCCAAAACAATGGCGACATTATGCATCGCGAAGTTATATACATATACAGCATGCCACAGAGTTAATACAGTATAATGTGTTTATTATATCACAGTTTCACATGCTTCATATTGCAGTCGCTGCTGAACATATGAGGGTAATGCAAGTTTATTTCAACAAAATTATTATGTTTTAGTGAGGTAAGACACCATTCTTAAAGAAAGAAATTATATTTTAGTTTATAAGTCCCAGTATTCGAAGTAGGCCTATAGGAAAAAGTGATTTTCGGCAAGGTGCCCCTACATCATTGTTGTCGCCTGTAAGCAAGCACGATAGCGCCCACAAAAATTAATCATAAGGAAAGGAAATTTTGTATAGAGGACTATAATGTGCTCATATAGAAACACAAGAAATACAAAGAAATCTAATTTAAAGTGTCAAAATGGCGTCCATTTAAAACACTTTTTTGTTCATATCTCGTGTGTTATTTAACTTATATAACAAACTAAATTATATAAAAATTAGCAGATTTAAATTCTGCATGTAATTTCTCTGCGATGACAAATAGCGAAGTTATTGTCAATAATTTAATTTCGAAGCCTGACTTTCAAGAAAATGTGACATTCATATAGTTATGAGATCCTGCAGGACGGAGTCATTGATACGAGGATAGCAAGTGTTGGTTCTATTACATAAGTACAACTTAGAGGGCTACAATGGGCAAGACACCGACACGAGCGAAGCGAATGGAGATTTTTTAATAAATACACATCTACAAGGCTCGTTTAGACCTGACCATCTTCAAGATAGTAGTCATACACAATTAGGAATATAATAAAACACGTGTAACAACTTTTTAAACAAAATTATCCCACTGGGCAAGATGTATTGTTCTACAATACAATTTATCATTTCCTACAATGTTAAAAACAACTTTTGGTCCTTATAAAGAGGATCTGCTTGTATTACATTGTATGATGGGTGTGGCATGATGTACCCTGATGGAAACTTGTTTTTCTGTTGGGATCGGAATCGATGAAGAGAATGTGCATCGTGATCTAAAAGTTATCTTTGTAACTTCCTACAGAGTAAACATTTTTTATGTCACCGTGTCACTTGTTTCACGTTGCAAATGAGAGGATAATAATAGTTTAATATATTATACCAAGTGTCCTAAAAGTCCCACCCCCCTATTATTTTTTTATTAATGGAAATAGACAGATTTGTTTTGGGGAAAGTTTAAATAACCAAAGGAGTAGTTTTTTGAAGTATCAACATTTTCAACCCTTACCCCCAAAATGGGGTAGTTTGGAGGGTAAGTCAAGAATTTTAAATAGTAACCCCTATTGAGTCATACCTCATTTTAAAGGCCTTTTAAAAATAAGAATAATGGCGCTAACTAGAGGTCTCTACGTTCATCCTACCCAACATAGCGACCAATCGAATTGTGAATTTTACGTTAATAATTACACCGGAAATGTTACGAAATATATAACATGCTTTTGAGTCCAGAATCTATTTCTGCCAAGAAGTAAATGGTAGCCATTTCAAGAACTTAACATGAGCTAAAAAAACAGGCTCTTAACATCATTTTACCAACATAGAGCAGTTTGTAATGTAATAAAAACAACCGGAGTTTGTAGGTTAACATTCACAATTCGATTGGTCGCTATGTTGGATAGGATGAACTTAGAGACCTCTAGTTTACGTCCTTATTTTTATTTTTAAAAGGCCTTTAAAATGAGGTATCACTCAATATGGGTTGCTGTTTAAAATTCTTGACTTACCCCCAAACTACCCCATTTTGGGGGTAAGGGTTGAAAGTGTTGATACTTCAAAAAACTCCTCCTTTGGTTATCTAAACTTTCCCCAAAGCAAATCTGTCTATTTCCATTAACAAAAAATAATAATAGGGGGGGGGGGTTGGGACTTTTAGGACACTTGGTATATTGTGAGTTAAGATAAAATTATTGAGCGAAAGAAATTATATTTCAGTTTATCTCTAAGGGGAACATATTTGCTAAGATTGAAAGTACATTGGCATGATTCAAATGTTGCATTTTTGTTCCAGTCATTGGTTACTGAAGATGCGAGTAATGCCGGCAGTCAAGGTTCTGTCGCATAATTAATCGACAATAGGTAATTATGAACTTTGATAATTACAACACCATTAACAGGGCCGCTGAATAACCCAACAAGACGTTGAGAAGGTGTCATTAATCATATAGCCCCTGGGGCCAGGGTACTCCTTCATTGCCTAATCCGATAGTCAGTTTCCCTTGCTAACACTACAGTCTAGTTTCTTTTGTTTTAACATCATCAGGGTGTCTGAGTTATGTCTTACATCTAATCTATTTTAAGATTGTTACGGAAAGATTTGAGGTAGTGGTATAACATAATTTAACAAAAAAATCTGTCTATATGAGTGTGTGGTATGTAGATTTATGTTTAGAAAATCGAATTAATTATTTTGAAAATTAATAGAGTTTTATTTGGCGTTAAGTAAATCGATTTTAGTATTTTCTCCTCAGAGGTTCGTTCTTACGACTTTGGAAATCCCGAGGCCCCTGACCTGGATATATACAGATTAACATATAGTTTTGGATTTGATCCCTCTATTTTATCTATCAGATTTCTCTTGATCAACTCCTTTTCTTTTCCAGAGTTAGGAAGAATACTAGAGTATTCCAGAGTTAGGAGTTTTTAATTTCGTTCTATTCTTCATTTTTTTATAAGACTATGATGACTAAGACGTTTTCGCCTTAAAAAAAAATGAAAAAAATATATAATCATATTTTAAAATGTAAGAATTCTATTTATTGAGATATGTCTATGAAATCAGAAACCCACTTGTTTTTCCTAATAGCTGATCTTTGGTTAATTCCATTCGTCCTTTGGAATCCCACTAGCGTCTTGGTAAGTTCTTCGACTCCTGGTGAATATGGTCCAAACCCTTAGAGACTAGAAGGTGATCTATGTTCATTACTGTATCCAGATGTTTACGTTTCCCCTTTGTTGTTTAAAAGCGAAAATCCATTATTCGTTTCATAAAAAAATAAGATAAAGTAATGACTCCTAGCCCTCGAATACCATCATAGCGACAGAGTAAGAAAAGAACAAGAGTTGGTAAAGAGTGATGTGATAGGGAATGTAAAATAAAGGGATATAACTCAATTTATACAAAAAAGGGTGTAGATCCAGCTAGGGACCCCCGAAATTATGTCCGTACTCACTATACGATAACCTCTGAGGGGAAGTTTAAACAGCAGTGGTGAGATTAGTAAATCTTGTTGCACGATGTTGCCGCAAGGCGAAACAATTGTAGCTCATTTATATTATTAAAATAATTTTTGAAACTTTAGCTTTATTTAATCCTTGAACATTATTTTAATTTTTTACTTTCTATTTCATTTAAAAAATTTAAATAAATAGAACAATAATTGATATCGACGTTTAATTTTATTTTCTCACACCCTTTCCGTAACTTGTAGACAACGGAAAGTAGAAAGATGAAACTTTGGGAATGTCTTTAGATAATTAGTAACTACTATTACAAACTCTCAACACCATCCCTCCCCCGGGGGGGGTTCTGTGGGGGCTACTCGAAAATTTTAAATTTTTCATTTTAAATGGCTTTTGACATATAATTTTTTTGTTCTTAAACCACAAACATTTTGATACCAAGGAAAGTAAGGTACGACAACCCTCTCCAAAATGGCGACCGAAAAACTCTTTGTTCCAAAAATACTGGAGCCCTCCCACAATTTTGTAACAGTTTAAAATGGAAAAATAAATGGTAAGTCATATCCAAAAGATTAATCTTTCCATTTTAGTTGTTAAAAAATTGCGGGAGGGGTTAGTATTTAAAAAAAAAATTGTTTTTGATATGGTTGTTTTACCATACTTTCCTTGGTATAAAAATGTTTGTGGTTTAAGTACAAAAAAAGATGTATCGCAAGTCCTACGTTTACATTTAAAAATATTTGATTTGCCCCCACAGGACCCCCCCGGGGGTGGAAAAAGGGTGGCGTTGAAAGTTTGTAAAAGTAATAACCAATTATCCAAAGACATTCCCAAAGTTTCATCTTTCTACTTTCCGTTGTCTAAAACTTCGGAATGGGTCCCATACTTTTGGAACATCTTGTATTATAGAGAAAGGTATTTGATAAGTCAAAAAATATACGTCAAATTTTTTACTTATCCCTTTAGAGGTTTACTGAGTCGAAAGAAGCGGTTTCAAAGTAACAGCTTCATTGGGCGTCACTCGTGTAATACTAAATGGAATGTATAATAATGTTTATAGTGTTGGGGTTTTGTTTGTTTTATAGACAAAACCCCACTTAAGCATTTTTTAATATTAGTAAAATAAAATAGACATTTAATATTATATGGCAAATTGTAAGCCTTCTATTGAATATCTTCGGAAAATGGTTGTGTTTAGGTTAGAGTTTAGACTCTTTCACATACAGATTAATTGCTGATTATTAAATTCTATATGGAAACATTGTTTATTTGTCACAAAAATTGCATTTTTTATTAAAATGTTGAATTTCAAATAATAGGAAATTTGTACTAAAGCATGTTATGTATTAATGGTCTTTAGTAAGAAAACTTTCAATTTTACACAAAGTTGTGTCTTTGAGGTACATGTAAAATTCAAAATTTAACTAGATTTTGAAATTTTATTTGCAAAACATACGTCGTTTTAGCAAAAATATACGTTTTGAACATTTAAAAAAATACGACTGGTGACTTTAGTATTTAATAATTTGGTCGACAACTATTTTAGAAGATATAGCAACCTTGGTACTCCTTTTTAACGGTAATTTTTTTTAAAGAGATTAATACAACAATATACATGAGAATAATATAGTTGGAAATTTCAAATATCCAGTTTATTTGTAATACTTGATGGAAAAGTAATCTTTATACAGTAAATAAACATGCTACATACGATCACAAATTTTGTATGTAAATTTCTATTTCCGTAACTAACAATTAGGGGTGGAACTCCACAAATTGAAAGTATAGAAATAAATTTAGGAAACCAAGTTGAATTTATGAAATATTCGGTTTCTATATTAATCAAATTTTGGTTAAAATAATTCTAATATAGTATGGTCAGTGGACGACAGCGAAAAACAGACAAACTCTATGTGTAGTACTCTACACCCCAGTAATAAACACAATATAATGACAAACAAACACAATATAATGACAAACAAAAAAATATAATGACAAACAAACACAATATACTGACAAACAAACACAATATACTGACAAACAAACACAATATACTGACAAACAAACACAATATACTGACAAACAAACACAATATACTGACAAACAAACACAATATAATGACAAACAAATACAATATAATGACAAACAAACACAATATACTGATAAACAAACACAATATACTGACAAACAAACACAATATAATGACAAACAAATACAATATACTGACAAACAAACACAACATAATGACAAACAAATACAATATAATGACAAACAAACACAATATACTGGCAAACAAACACAATATAATGACAAACAAACGCAATATACTGACAAACAAACACAATATACTGACAAACAAACACAATATACTGACAAACAAACACAATATACTGACAAACAAACACAATATACTGACAAACAAACACAATATAATGACAAACAAACACAATATACTGACAAACAAACACAATATACTGACAAACAAACACAATATAATGACAAACAAACACAATATAATGACAAACAAACACAATATACTGACAAACAACACAATATACTGACAAACAAACACAATATACTGACAAACAAATACAATATAATGTCAAACAAACACAATATAATGACAAACAAACACAATATACTGACAAACAAACACAATATACTGACAAACAAACATAATATACTGACAAACAACACAATATACTGACAAACAAACACAATATACTGACAAACAAACACAATATACTGACAAATAAACACAATATAATGACAAACAAACACAATATACTGACAAACAAACATAATATACTGACAAACAAACACAATATACTGACAAACAAGTCTCATTTGATCGCTTTCCCAACACATTCATCGTATATTTGTTCGAATTTTAGCACCGAATAAGGATAAACGATTCTAGGGAACAACCATCCCTTCACACGAAACTGAAAAGCAGTAGGTGGAGGTTATCAACTTATCCATTTATCAATGTTGGGATAATGTTATCATTTTAGAGTGTAACCTTTGATAAGGTTGGGGGAGATAACAGACTATAAATTTCTACATGCACAGGAGAGCTTCGTAACTCGTACAAAGTTCAAAATATCACTAACGGTTTTGGTGTTTGTATGAATTAGCACTTTTGAATAATCGAGAGGCGCTTTAGGAAGGTTTAACCCATAACTGAATACACCTCTCAAAAACTTATACAAAGTATGACTTACATATAAATATTTTAAACCCTTACGGAACTATGGATTTTTTTTTTTTTTGTAAAAATACATTGAAATGGGTTTTAAGAATTTTGTAATTAAAATTATAAATTTTATGGAAGACTATCTTGTTCGTTTGTCAATAATTGCTGGAATTGTTTTCAATTTACAGTTTTACAGTGATCTATGTGATTATAGATACTTTTAATACAATCTGCCTCTCAGGAGGGACTTCGGTCGATTCCTGTAATAATCCCTGTAACAGACATTAATATTATTAGGTTTAGATTTTATAAACATTATTTTTTATATCCAATATCCAGTGGTTATTAACGACATAAAAAAGTAATCACCAAACCACAAATAAAACACTAACACAATTAACGTAAGATTGATAAATCCTTATGTACATTTCGGTAACATAGATACCATCCTCAGAGTATGAGTTTATAGCGTATGTTGCCGAAATGTTTACAAGGGTTTATTAAACTTGCTAACGTTATGTGTTAGTATTTTCTTTGTGGTTTGGAGATTGCTGTTTATATATTATATAGTTTAGTTATTATATCTTGTGCACCACTGAAGATGGGTTTTGTTTAGTTTTGTTTCAACATGGAAACGTGTTTGAATAAAAAAACTATTTGTGAGAATGTATGTTCAAATTTTATTCTGTCTAGTGTGCAATTTGTTTTTTAAGTTAGTAGTCTCAAAAAGTAAAAAAAAAAAAAAAATCAATAGTCGTTCTCTAACTTATGGCTTTGATCTGGAAGCCATAACGAATTATTTTAAGCGTTAACGAATAATGAAGTAGTGTGCTCCATCTGTTATAAATATAGCAAAAACAATTTTTAAAAAAATCTTTATTTCGTCTTATCTTAAGAAACCACAAAACTATTGTCTCGACTGCAATATGGTTTGATTTGTTGGGGGGGGGGGGGGGGTGCATATTTAGTGGCTATTAAATCTGTTACTACTGTTCAAGACATATTTATATGATTAGGTTATTTAGATCTAAAACTGATTCCTCTCTACTACTTTTTAGAACAATAGTGATACTGCCTTAGAGGTATCTTTTTGTATTTAATGTGGTAGAGTTTTAAAAGTAAAGTGGATTAATAAATAATTATTACAGAAGTGGAAATTTTACAAGTAGGAAAATAGTGTGTCTACTATTCAAAATTAAATTAACTGTACAAAAAAGGCACATGTACTTTAAAATGCCTTTATGTTTGAAAGGGGGAAAATATTCAATATGCTACCAGTGGAAATACAGAAGAGAAACAATTTGGTTTAGTTTTCAAAATAAGATAAAATTTGGGTATATTCAACGGAACACATTAAACTGTCTGGTATGTGTGTGTGTATTGATGTCACTGTAGGTATGAGAGTGTGTGTAGATATGTATGTTTGTTACTTTTGTAAAATTCAGTCTTAGCGTTTATTTTTCTGGGTACCTTGTTCACTCGTACATTTTATTCAAATGGTTTATGGTACTGCAGCTGATCTCTTTCTTACTTTTTCTCAAATTGATAGATTTAAAACTCACTGCAAGTAATCACTGAGCTCAGTAATTCCCCCACTATACCAACCGGCCCAGATACGACTGCGCATCTCAATGACATTAATCAGGCTAAACCTTACGAACTGTACGTCCGACAGTGCTATCAATCATCTCCCTTCTGTTCTGTAGTATATGTAGTGTTCTAAATCCCAATCTTGGAAAGATTTTAATCAAATTTGTTACTTGGGCATATTTTGGCTGTATCTCAAAAAAAAATTTTTTTTTCAAACTCAAAATTTGGGTTCAGGTGCCAAAAGATAAATATAAAATTCTAATTTTCTCAAAAATCTAGTGTAACAATTCCGATCAAATTTTGCTCAAGTGCAACCTTTAATGGCAGAAATAAAACGTATTAGTCGCTATCTATCCAAAGCGTCAGGTGTGGGGTGTGTGAAGTACAATTTCGTATAATTTATTAGAAAGTATATTTTCTATAACAGCTCCATTTATCTATAACTTCCGAAATTGTAGTCAAAATTGTTTTGGTCTTTAGAAACTACTTTTTTTAAAGCAAATTTTACTAAAGTAGGTAGAGCTGACTTTGTGTTTAAGTCACATGTTAATTTACTTAAATTTTCAGTTAAACAAAAATTAAAAAATTACGTTTTCGTGAAAAACTTTACATCATATAACTTCCTCTAAAATAAAACTAAATTAACACCCTTTCAACACATCGTGTCAGATGTGTGTCGAGAAATTTCAAAATATTCACGAAAGTGGTAACTAGACAGTCGAGTTGCTCACAACTTGACTAGACCTCTTACACAACTCTCAACACTTAACACTTAAACGCAACTAAATTATTTCAATAAGTGTAAACAAGTGTAAGACCCATTAGAAACTGTTATCGCGAAGGTCGTGCATTATTTGCTATTCTATTAAGTAAGCAGTGAAAGTGATAAAATGGTCACTCCATGACTTCTTCGTATTTTGAAATATTTGTTAAGTTGAGATGGTTTCGTAATAAAAGAATCTTTGATAAGATGTGGTGACGTATTTCTTGAAGTGTGTACTGATCGAGTTATTTCAAATTGTATTGCACGGTGCTGTACTTGTAATTATCGGATTTATTTAGATAGTTTCTTTCTTTTCAAAGAACTTTCGTTTTTAAAACGAACTACATGAAAAAACACCATTGGAAAATTTGTAAAACGAACAAAGACGGGTGGCTACATGACAAAACCCTCTCTCACCAAAGCACACTCACAGACGTCCTGCCCCAGACAAGCTGCCTAATTAGCGACTCATCCACTGCAAACTTTTTTGATACAAAGACTTCTTAATTATTATTAAGTAACACCTACTAAATAGGAATGTTCAATAAATTTGATTGAAAACGCCTCCAAACAAGCCATTGTAAAACGTAAGGGAGAAATAATCTGAATAAAAGAAAAGTAGAATAGTTGTAAGTAAATTGAAAGATAGTTGAAATATATTTGTCATATGATTGATAAAACCGTATTGATTAATTACATAAACGACAAAATTTTATCTAGCATATCCAGACTTAAAATATATACATAATTATATACAAAGATTAAAGAAAAATCAAAGCACTAAAAATTACACCCTGGTTTTGAACTGAAACCTGGTACGAAATACAGTATCAACAAAAAAAAACAACATTATGACCTATCAACATTAAGACATTAAAATAATTTTTTTCAAACTGATAATTTACATTTGATACAGTTTATTTGCCTGTCTCACAACTAATTCAAGTTCGACTCAAATATGTACAAAATATCTATTCTAAAATAATTATAATCGATAAATAGTTTCTATAAACCTACTAGCAAAGCATTACATTCTTACTACTGCAGGTAATAAAAATATAAAAACTTTATCCATGTTCAAGATACACACAACGTGGATGCAGCCAGGCGAGTGAAAACTAAATATTTTGGTTGAGCAACCGACGTCATGTAGCGTAAGCGCCCTTTTGCACGCTGACATATGTTTCCTTTAAATTTATTCACTTATGCACGTGTGCGATCAATGTATTTGAAGCCTAAAAATCCTTAAGATCTAAGGTTCTGCTTCGACAACTGTTGTCGCTTTAATAGTTGGCGTCGAAATACAGTAATTTAGCGATTTATTAAATTATTTTTGTTTCAATTTATGAACTTTTGCTTCTAAAAATTTATAATACAGATCATAAGCTTTAGAATGGACTTATGTTATTGCGATAGGACGATTTTTAGTGGGTGAAATGTTGATTTGTAAAAAAAGATCTTATTTTGACGATTTCAAAGAAGTGCAAGTATGCGACAAAGCTTTGTCGATCCCTAGAACTGCCCTGTATTCTTAACTGGCAGGTCTTTCTAGTGCATTTTGCAAATCATTTTTTTAAATAGTACAAAAAAATAATAATATAATGCTAAACCCAACTTGTAATAAATAATGTTTTACACGAAGGTCCATAGAATTTACTTATGTAATTAAAAAATGTTAGATGTAAACACTTTGGACTTAGTATGTCAGGAATTTAAAAAATGTTCTAATGGAAAGAAAAATTCCACATACCTAAATATACAATACAAATATTTTTTCCAAGATATAAAGATGTTTTGTGGTCTATCTTTTATTACGTAAAGAAATATATCAATTTACAAAATTTTCAAAAAAAAATCAGTGTTTAAGAAAAAACTAAGAAGTGGGTAAAAAAAAAGTTAGCCTACGCTTTTATTTCAAAATTCACAAAAAATAGTAAAATAATGAAAAAACCAATTTGTGTTATACAATTATTTAGTGAAATACACGTAAAACCTATCCATGCAATAAAAAAGTAAGATATAAAAATTTGAATGTCGGAAATAAAAAAAATAGTCCTAAACCGAACTACAAAGTTCCAGATAGCTTAAATACAATAAAATTGTTCTAATTTTTTTCAAGATATGCAAATGTTTTTTTTCTATTATTTAATCAACACATAATAAATTAATTCACTAATAAATTACTAAATATCTATAAATAAATTCACAAAACCACATGTAGGACGATCTCCTTCAGAAAGGCAAACATCTCGCGTAAAAACTAAGAGTTAATAATATTTGGAACATAGATATATACATCAAAGAAAAGCACAGAATGTCTACTTTTCAATCATATATAAATGGTTACGGAAATCCAAACATCACTAATCGATATTTGACAACATCTTATGTTGTTAAAATACCAGTTTCACCTTGATTTATGTGAAATTTGGTAGACCCACAGATGAACGTCTAAAACTAGGAATCTATGACCGTGAAGATAATTTTGAAAGAGTAGATCGAGAGGAGAAAACGATCTTTAAAATAGTGTGAATGCTAATTTGAGAAAACAGAAATATATATTTGAAAGAAAAAAACAGACAAAGTGATATATTTTGTCGTCTGCTTCGACTGAATTTGGCGTTTCAAAGTGACCCGGCTTAACAGAAATATTTATCGATTTTAATCATATGATATATTATTATTTTTGCTACTTCAGTTATATGAAAAAAAAAGTTCAGATCGTTAGCTATAGATTGGAGGTAAATTATTGCGATTGGACTATTTTTAGTGAGCGAAACGTTGAATTTTAAAATCTATGTTGAGCATAGTCGATGTTAGTAGAATGATACCTGAAGTAGTCTACAGACACTGAAAGAAAGTGTCTATATCTCAATAACTATAAAAGCCACGATGATTTAAAATACATAGATCGAAAAGGAAGAAAACTTCTATAAGAGTGTCATTTTATAGTATTAGGCTTGAAATCCTGACTTGTGAATCATAAACAAAAATGACGTTCGTTTCGGATAAATTGTTAGTTCAAAGTGACGCGCCGAGTAACACTAATTTTATCGATTTTAATCATTTTAATTATTACTAGTTTTGGTGTTTTAGTAACTTACTGTATATTGAAAATGAAGGTTCTGATAATAAGCTTTACAATGATGATAAATTTATTACGGGGACTACTTTTAGTGGATGAAATGTTGCATTGTAAAATGCATGTTGTGTGTAGTCGGTTGCCACTTACGGGGCGGAAGAGGGTAGTGTATGTAGTGGGTTGCCACTTAGAAGTTTTTAAAGGTACATATTATATTTGTTATTCTATAATATTGTGAATTTGATTGTGATTTTCTTTTTTGTTAAATCGATGAGAACCGAGATTGTTTTTCAGCTATTTAAGCCAGATAATATTGTTACTAATGAATTGAATGATTTAAAGTTGTTTTGATTGTAAACGTGTTAATTTGTATCAATCATAACTTTGTCAATTTTCATCGTAGAGGAACAATTAAAGCCTCAAAATACAGGGAATTAAATTATCTAAAATTATTATCTTTAAAATTGTCTATATTATGTATGGTTTTTGAGTTATTAACAATTAAATCGCTAAAAAACGAAACGATAAAAAAAAATGTAGGAAATTTTATGATCTTTATAACTGGTGTGAAACAGTTCGTACAATCAATATTTTAAGAGATAATCGTAAAAACAGATTTTCCAACACTTTCAACCCTTAAAAAGCGATTCCTCAGTTATAGATTTTTTTAAAAGGAGGTATTTTAAAGCAACTTTTCTTAATTTTGTTTTCAAGTTATTTTTTCTATTTGAGTGAAATTTTAATTTAATTTAACTATGCTAATGTGTTTGTGAGAAAGTTAGTGGTATTTTTTGTATATTTTATTTTAATTTGCTAACCGTATTTTCTTAACCGATTTAAAATCTGATTTTAATAAAAACAGTTTTTGAAGCTTTTACTAAAAACTATTTTATATTCAATAACACACACAGATATTACCAAATTATTCCATTGGATAGTAATTTCCAGGAGAAAGATTGTATTAGCTAAAAATGTCTACATCCTATATTTATTCAAAATGAAGGACGTTCTATTTCATAATTTATTGTTTACAATGACTAATTATTTAACACTTTACGTTTAACAAGAACTGAACATTCCTCAAATTGTGTCTCAACAGGTGTTAACCAAAACAGTTACCCAACACCTCTAACAAATTGAGTTTCGAGCACACACTTCGGTGTTTAGTTTCATTCACACCTAGGCGATGTTGCAACACTCAGGAGTAGCTAGAGACTTGGCAACGTCGCAAGGAAACCTGCCGTCTGCATAATTATGAAACTGAACCAGGTAAAATGTCAACCAGTTTTAATCATTCATGAAAGAAAACTCAGGGATCACGTGGTATGTCGTTGGTGTTGTAACAGGCGTTGTTTGTTGTTTACAGATTGACCTTTGGACTTTATTCCTTGTTGTTATAAGACATTCGATTTATAAACAAAGTCATTACAGTTGTACAACTTGCCACGGATGTCTTCCTTGGCAACCCGAATGATATTGAAGTGTAGTTTGCGATATCCTGGACACCCTTTGAAAAGTCATTGTAGCCTTACATTTCTCCATTGTTGTTTAAATGCGAAAACCTCTTGTTCATCATCGGCTTTTAAAAAATATAGAAAGAATATAAAATACTCCTAGACCTCGAATACTCTAATAGCGTCAGTGTCGGAAAAGAACAAGAGTTGGTCAATAGAGCTTCAATAGGTAAGATGGAAGAGAGCAACCTAATCCAAATCTACATGAAACAAGTTGTATGAGACTCAATAAATTATTGTTTGTGATGTTTTTTTAAAAATTATTTTGAACGAAATTCAAGAAATAATATCAATACTATTATCCTCTGCTATGTTCTGGTGAGGTAGATGTTTTTAACTTCTCTGTAGACTCCGAAGTTGGAATACGGTTTGTTCTCAACGATACCTTCTAGTAATACAGCTAAAGTGACTCTATTGTAAAATTTGTCCATATAATCATATAATTTGTATTTCTAAATTGTAAATGGAATGGGTTGCACTTTAATTCATTTAAAACCTGAATTAAACTCTCAGCAGTATAAGAAGAAAAAAAATCATTTACGTGTATAACAAACAATAAGGGTCCTAAAACTGACCCCTGAAGTACTCCCATAGCTCGTTTGAACCTACCAGTTTTAAAGACATGAGCAAGAAGATGTTATTATAAAGGTAATGTTATTTTATCTCTAGCATAACTTTATTAGCACTATTTGATGCCTCCCGCGGTGTCTCAAGATCTAATGTTTAAATCTGCATGTAACCCCACACGTGACCTTCGTGAAAGCCACAGGAGGGCTTCACTTTGATGGGGGGGGGGACGTATTCATTAGCACTGTTACAATCCTACTCTATATGTTAAGAGAAACTACTGTGATGAAGAAGAAAATTATATTAAGACTAACGTGTAATCCGATTAAGAATTATTTGACAGTTTATCAGTAAAGATATTATTCGTTCCAAAAATATCTCTGATATAATTTTCTTCATTGCAGATCCTCAGGGGCTCACTTTGAGTACGAGCTTCCCAATCCCGAAGGATCAATTTTTTTTATCTTTCCCATCACGTCTCCCTTAACCAACTCTTGTTCTTTTACGATCCTAACGCTGTTAAAGTATTTGAGGGCTAGTTTTCTTTATTTTGTTCTTTTCTTATTTTGTTGTATAAGGCGATGAAGACCAAGAAGTTTTTCTCCTTTAAACAATGAGAAAACATCCTGTATTGCAGAGTTTTTGTTCATATATTTCTTACCTGAGATAAGTTGACAAGAGGTGTCCTTTAACAACATTTTTAGTTAGTAATAGGACACTCATTTTTAAAAATAGATCCTAAAGCTTGATTAAACGAATAGGTTTATTTTCGTGTATTGCCAAATTATTCTTGACACTTTTACATGTGTTTTTGCAGAATGGTTTGGGTCAATTGTCTTCAGATTTTACAAAAAAATTACACGAAAACGGTATAGCCTATTTCTTACGAGAAATTAGGTGTTCTGTGAGAGCTGCATGTTAAAAAAATTTATCGATTACTCCTAAACCGCCATTTTGGGGGAAATGATGACTTAAATGTTTAGGGTAAATTTGAGCAACTTTCGATTCAAATCGTTACAGCAGATTTTAAATAATTGAAAATTTTGAGTGTTGGTCTTTTGCAACCTCTTACTTTTAACAAACGAAAAATAAAAAAAAAATTAAATGAATGGATTAATGGTCAAATATGTTCGTTTGTGTTTTCGAGCAATGTACGATATACGTACTAACACACACATATATATCTTAGAAATATTTTAATTAAAAAACTTTGTACACGAATAAGTAACATCCTTTTTTGACACATCATATAACTTTCCCTATTTTACATATGTCTTTGAAAGTAAAACAAAGTTGAAGGGTCCCATCATACAATATAATACAAATAGTCCAGATTAATTGCCCAAAAATTGTTTGTTTATACCTTGTAGGAAATAATTGTGTCTATGACTCAGACCTATCTTATCTCCTAACTATATAAATACTTATCACAGGGAGGCCAGGGTACGAAATTGCATTTTTGACCATTACTTCCCTGATTTCATTGTAGAGATGTGGGGGTTTGTACAAACTACATGTAGATTAAAATATGTATCTCATTTATTTTGTTATACATTGAATAACACAAAACGTATGAACAAAAAAATCTTTAAAACAGCCGCCATGTTGACGTTTATATTAGATTTTTCTGAATTTTAATATGGTTTTATATGAACACACTATAATCCCTTCTATGTAGTAATAGATACCTTTCCTAAAAAATTCAATTGAATCGATAGAGTAGTTTTTGGTGTATGTTGATGATGGTTCAGTCAGTCAGTTCACTTCAGTGAGACACGTACATTTATATATACTGTATATATATTGTTGTCATCTATTCTTCTTTATGTTCATAATTAATCAAACTGTGATATAATAGATTACTTTTTGTTCAGGTGAATGTAAGAAACTGTGTTGATGATGGCCCAAGTCTAAACAGGTGGAGTTTATTTAAAACAGTTGTTACAAAAGTTTTCTAATCCTCGTAATTGAGTATATCACTACTTTCTCGACATCGGCTAGTCGGCTAGGCATTAACGGACTTAATACTGTAGATGTGTATATTTTACCTGCAATGTATAAAATCCAAGAATTCTATAGAATACCCAGGCATTCTATACATTGTCAAAGTAAGGCGTTTTTGGCAGAGTAAGAAATAAAGTAATTTTGTTAGATCTTTACTTACTATGCCTAGACATTTTGTAAAATTCTTGAAGGTTCTTCAGTCAAAATATTAAATGAGCAGATTTGCTCAGAAAACTGTTTATTTACAATATACAAATTTGAAATGGAGATAATAGGATGTGTGTGTACTGAATATTTACTGAGTAAATGAACCCAACCTAACCAACTCATTGAAAAACCGATATTCCAAAGTCTACCTGAAGTGGAGTTGGCATTTTATAGAATATCTAGACGAAGTATGAAATATACTTTGCCTGACAACTTTAGGCAAATTATATAATCATAATGATATTCTAGAGTAACCGGATATGCTTGAATAACTGTTGTTATTTTTGACTTACCGCCAGCAATCCTTGGATAATTCAATTTAGTTTATATTGTCATATATTTATTCACAAAATATGTGACATATAAATATATGTGAATAAATATATGACCATATAAACTAAATTGAATTATCCAAGGATTGCTGGCGGTAAGTCAAAAATAACAACAATTATATAATGCCTAGATATTGTATACAATGCCTGATTAGCGGTGACATATATAATTAAAACTCTTCACTCGTGTCAGTGTCTCGGTCCTAGAGGGCTTCGAAGCTACTTAACTATTTAGAGTGGTGAGGTTGGTACCATTACAAGCAGAATTGAAAAGTGGAGATTTGTATCTGATTTAGTGTGTTACAAGTTGAATAACACGCGAGATATGAAATGTTTAAACTGACCGGTATTTTTAAATTGTTTATTTGATTTTACTGAATTTCAATAGACTTCTAAATGAACATACTACTGTCCCCTGTCACAAATTTCATGTTTTTAGCTTAATTGTTGTGACTGATATTATGTTTACGTACAGATGACGACAACGACGGACGGGCGGCATCCCGAAAAAAAACACTCTTCTGTTTCCTGAGGACAAAAAACAGAGATCGGAAGTTTTGATGTTTATTACCAAACTTATCGTATACTGGGTAAATAATATATGTTTATTTAATCAAAGTATTTCAATGGATGTATTTGTAAATTCCTTGAGATGTAACTTATTTGTATATTCTCTTTCTCAACTTATTATTATTATTTTTTTTCAGAATAATATACGATTTACTTTTATTATTATTTATTTCTGTTGCTGTTGACAAACATAAGTCACATAAAAAAATTAAAATTAAATTTGTAATAATTACAATAACTTATATTACAAGTAATTCACAAGTATTTTTAAATACAGTTTACATTCCTGCATTAGTCAATCACATATTTACAAACATATAATTACACAATACAATATAACAAATATATATATATATATATATATATATATATATATATTACATACACACAAATACATATTTAACAAGTAAGGCTATAACTGAGACAAATGCAGGGCAGATACTGGATCAATTCATTCATAAGTCATACCCGACATTAGCAGAATTGGTTTGAGTATTTCTGGCCAGATATTCTTCCACAGAGTAGAATGCATTTTCTAGAAGGTCGCCTCTGAGTGAATTCTTGAAACTCTGGATAGAATCCATTTTTTAAATTTTTTCCGGTAGTGCATTGAACAATTTAATATACGAGTAATATATTCCACGTTCAAAAAATTTTAATCTGTGGACAGGATATTGCAATAGTTTTTGACGGATAGGGTATTTGTGGTGGTGCTGATTCACTTCAAATAAATTATGGTTGCTCTTAAAGAAAATTAACGTCTCATAGATATAAATAATATCTATAATAAGGTATAAACTTTGTAAAAATAATTAGTTTATTTTTAAAGTTTACAATGATCATTCCAGTTTATACGAAGTTTAAATTAGGTTAGGTTAGTTCCCGTAGCGTAACATGTAAAATAAAATTTTCAATATTATTTGGGCGCTCGGGGCAATTTAAGCATTTCTAGTATTGCGAGACGACCCTTCCTAATCCTCTTTAATGAGCGGGGCAGTTTCATCGTTTCAAAAGTACCCAAAATGTCTGGGCAGTTTCACTACGTCCTTTGAAAGTACCTAAATGTGTATTTGTTTGTTCTCTGTTCATAATTAATTATCTACAGACGTCAAAGATTAGAAAAACAAATTGTATTTGAATGGTATACAAAACATGATTTATATTCCAATGATAAAATCGTATGATCATTTAAACCTTTCTAATCCTCCATTTTGGATTGAAACCCCCACACAGGTGTAAGATACCTCGGGGTAGATAATTCCAATGAGATAAGAAAGAAAATAATTAATAGGGTTTAATGTGTCTTTGGTCTATAATTACCAAAAGTATAACGTGCATTAACGCCTAGGCTATGAAAAGATTAAATCAAGGGATGTATAGTAATTGAATATGTTGAAGGTTTTCAATAATAACAGCAAGTGTTTAGGTTAAGGAGGTTAGTCATTAGGTCGACACAGAAAAAAGGGAAAGTCGACACAATGTATGTAATTGAATACTTTCAATAGTTTAATCTAGATAGAATGTGTTTAGTTGAAGTGCGCTATATGGTCGACAATCATTAGGTCGACAAGGAAGTTGAAAAAATGTAATTCTATAATTAAATAGATACAAAACTTTTAGTAATGATTTTAGTTTTATTTTCCTCAGTAAGAGGTATATAGAGGTATTTTTTTTTAGTATATAGATATAGTGTTCCCCACAAATTTTCCTTAGTAAGAGGTATATAGAGGTATTTTCTTTAGTATATAGATATAGTGTTCCCCACAAATTTTCCTTAGTAAGAGGTATATAGAGGTATTTTCTTTAGTATATAGATATAGTGTTCCCCACAAATTTTCCTTAGTAAGAGGTATATAGAGGTATTTTCTTTAGTATATAGATATAGTGTTCCCCACAAATTTTCCTTAGTAAGAGGTATATAGAGGTATTTTCTTTAGTATATAGATATAGTGTTCCCCACAAATTTTCCTTAGTAAGAGGTATATAGAGGTATTTTCTTTAGTATATAGATATAGTGTTCCCCACAAATTTTCCTTAGTAAGAGGTATATAGAGGTATTTTCTTTAGTATATAGATATAGTGTTCCCCACAAATTTTCCTTAGTAAGAGGTATATAGAGGTATTTTCTTTAGTATATAGATATAGTGTTCCCCACAAATTTTCCTTAGTAAGAGGTATATAGAGGTATTTTCTTTAGTATATAGATATAGTGTTCCCCACAAATTTTCCTTAGTAAGAGGTATATAGAGGTATTTTCTTTAGTATATAGATATAGTGTTCCCCACAAATTTTCCTTAGTAAGAGGTATATAGAGGTATTTTCTTCAGTATATAGATATAGTGTTCCCCATACGTATTTTCCTTAGTAAGAGGTATATAGAGGTATTTTCTTTAGTATATAGATATAGTGTTCCCCACAAATTTTCCTTAGTAAGAGGTATATAGAGGTATTTTCTTCAGTATATAGATATAGTGTTCCCCATACGTATTTTCCTTAGTAAGAGGTATATAGAGGTATTTTTTTTTAGTATATAGATATAGTGTTCCCCACAAATTTTCCTTAGTAAGAGGTGTATAGAGGTATTTTCTTTAGTATATAGATATAGTGTTCCCCACAAATTTTCCTTAGTAAGAGGTATATAGAGGTATTTTCTTTAGTATATAGATATAGTGTTCCCCACAAATTTTCCTTAGTAAGAGGTATATAGAGGTATTTTCTTTAGTATATAGATATAGTGTTCCCCACAAATTTTCCTTAGTAAGAGGTATATAGAGGTATTTTCTTTAGTATATAGATATAGTGTTCCCCACAAATTTTCCTTAGTAAGAGGTATATAGAGGTATTTTCTTTAGTATATAGATATAGTGTTCCCCATACGATCAACAGTCATTAAATCGACATTGAATAAACTGTCGAGACGATGTAATTCTGTAATTTAAAAACAAACGTAATACTGTAATTTGTATTCATGTAAAAGTTGTAATCTAGACAATATGTGTTATCTCAACTTCATTATCTCTATTATACAAAAATCTAATGGTGTTTGTGTATGTGTGTGTTACTCAATTACGTAAAAACTACTGGACCCATTGAGCTGAAATTGTACATGGACATTCTTAGGGTCCCTGGTTAACACATAGTCCTATTTTTATTTCGAAATTCCATCAGGGCACTGCCCCACTGGCCTTGAAAACTCCCTTAACACTCAATTATCTATACATACAATACAAATATACGTCAACCCTGCACGCAGGACGGGTACTCTGCTAGTAGGCCTATAAAATACAATGGCAAGTGCAAAGCTATATGATTGACACTGTCGACAGTTATTAAGTTGACATAGATTTAAAAATGTGTAGACTGAATGTTTAATCCTAGATATTCAATCTATACAACATGATTTTATTAATTTTTTTCTGTGTAAGATAAGAAAAAACAGTCACAATTTATTTTTGAAATTGAATACTTTAAAACATTCAAATTGCACTTCTTGTGGTAAGTTCAGTTTCCTCTATAAGACAGGAAAGGTTAAAAGTTTTAACGCGTTAAAAGGTCGACATTCATTAGTTCGACAGGAAAAATGTGTCGATATAAATGATTCTTTATGATGCAAGCAAAGGGATTACAAATCTTTCAAAATTTAGAGTTGAGTAATATCGATTTTATACATGCACTGCACGACCGATAGACATCCAACAGACAGATATCATTCAAATCTTTTTTTGCGTCCTTTAAACCCACGGATTTTACTGGTAGGGGTCGTTAAGGTCATTTCGTTTTTATCCGGCAACTTACAGGAAGAACAGCTATGAGGTGCTTGACGGACTTACATACACACTGATTATGATTGAATAGGACCTCGTTATGTGACAATAGAGCAAGTGGCGCGTCAGATAGTTACGCTCCAAGAGTCACCACATTGGAGTTAATCAACTGGTCTTGGTCAGCTGGTCCTATTCTAGCACTACGCTGGCTTGTAGACATTGAAGTCGAGTAATATTTATCTCCCTAGTAGAAACGCCGATATCCGAGACCATGAAGATCTCTATATAGATACAGTAAAACACCTTTAGCTGTGCGAGAGGATGCCTTGAGAACAACCAACACTCTTGCCTCGGTTTATAAAGACAAATACAGTAGAAACATCTGCCTTATACGAAAATACCAACTACACAGTACCAACATTGATTCATCACTTGTTTATGTTTGTTCGAAGTAATAAAACATTCAAAAAACATTACAAACAATAAATAATAACAGTTTTATGAGCACCGAGTCGCTGTCGCTTTTTTCCCAAACGCCCGGCTACTAATGGCTTGATGTTACATTACGCGGCGGTTTTGATTATTTCTAGTTCATTCTTCAAATCTCTATCTTTAGTTTATAGCGGTCTAGTTACAGGTAATCTTATGTTTTTAGAAAGAGCATGATTTTAGTCAGTTAAAATAGAGTGAGAAAATAAATTCCCGCCACTCGTACAGCTAAAGCGACTGTAGTGTACAGTAGAGCCGCTTTAGCTATACGAGTGAGAGACATACAACCCCACTTCGGAGTGTACATAGGAGTCAGTCAACAACGTTTGTCTTATCCGGAAACAACACTGTCTTTTCCTTCTTAAATTTCATTTAAAATAATACAACATTCACAAAGTTACATAAAATAAAAAAATAAAATAATACATTATAAATACAGTCTAAAGCGAAATATATGTTGGCACTTCCTCATCCTATTTTCATCCCAACCTATTACCGATTTATTTCAAAATGTAATCTTTTCATTTGACACTCTGTACACATCAAACATTACATTTTTTAGTAATTCGACTCCTTATTTGAGATAACAAAAAATCGACGGACGAAACGTTAATTCTAGAATGTTAGTCCTATATTTTATTTATGCAAATGGTGGACGTAGTAATTCCAAATTATTTATATATTAGTGTAGGCTAGATTTAACCTGAAATTACAGAATAATTTAATTATAGATGCAGATGAACTCAATCATCAATTTGTTATTTCATGCAAATGGTTGCTATGGCAATTCCAAATTATCTAAATATTAGTGTAGGCTAGACCTAACCTAAAATTATCATAATAATTAATTAATTATTGATGCTGATGAACCCAATCAGCTGTTTTATCTGTTATTTAATGCAAATAGTTGCTATGGTAATTCCAAATTATTTACAATATTAGTCTAGGCTAGACCTAACCTAAAATTATCAGAATAATTTAATGATTGATATTGATGAACCCAATCAGCTCTTTAATTTGTTACTTTATGCAAATGGTTGCTTTAGCAATTTCAAATTATTTATAATATAAGTCCATGTACCACTAAAACTATCACAATAACTTAATTATTGATGCTGATGAACCCAATCAGCTGTTTTATCTGGTATTTGATATATATGGTTACTATGGTAATAATATAAAAATGGCTATAAATCTGCATTTTTGTAAATCCTAGCTCAACATTTTAAAAACTAATCTTTGATGTTATTACTTAATTTTGACAGAATACATGTGCACAACGTAATAGTGTTTGAAAATGTTGTTGATAATCGATAAAACGATGTTGAACTTTTAGTTATAATTAGAACTTGACATATTTTCGTTATACGGTGATGATTGTTTTTATTAGAAACGTCACACCTCATGAAGCTGCCGAACAATCAAATGATCACCAATAAGCTCAGTCTTAACATTTCATTATCCAGTTCTTAATAACTAATATATTTAAACCTTTTCTATGTTCCTCATGTAGCGGAACCGTTTTCCCTGTTGGTATTTTCTGCTTCCTGCACAACCTCTTTGTCTTTCCTTTATATGTATATTCATTATCATCGAAGTCTTTTAATCTCTACCACAGCTGCAATATCACTTCCATTTTATGTCCTGTTAGACTGAGTAACTCTACTCAAAGTTGTGATAAACTTTTCGACGAGATGGGTGGGTGCGCTGGTGAGAGAACATGGTTTTGGAAAGGCTGTTCGAATGTAATTTGAGGCCAGGTTTACCAAGGATGGTGTATACTTCTTGTAGGGCATATGTGGTGGAAGACAAGTTACCAGTCGGTTAACGGTGGTGTACACGAACTGAACAGGAGAATTTGCTATTAATGGTAAAGAATTCGTACCTCCATAGAAGCCCATGTAGTTACAACTCTAGCTGGGTTTTCACCTTTTTCCATCCTTTCTTTCTTGACCAATTCTTATTCTTTTCCAACCCTGAGTATTCGACAGCTACGGGTCTTTATTTTATGAACTTTTCTTTTTCTTTTTACAAAGTAATGATGACCAAGAGGTTTTTCGCCTTTTCTTTATATGACAAGAAAAAAAGTATTCATACCAAGATGTTGGTAACTCTGTAGGAGAAAAACTACCCTAGACTCCCTGATTGGGAGTTTTACTTAGAACCAATGGAACCCATATATACAGTTATATATAGTGTATACAGGGTGGCTGAAAATAAACCTGCACCCCCTCAACGTTTTTGTTTTTTGAGATATTTGAAAGCGGTATGCGCCATTCTATTTTGGAGGTAGGGGACACTTTTCATGACAAAATAATTCAATTAGACATTCAAATATCTAAAAAAAAAAGTTAAGGGGTGCAGTTTTTTTTCAGCCATTTTACTTTTTGGGCCGCCATTTTGTTTAGGATAATCGGATTGATATTTCAATTACAGATTCTTTCTCGTCTTTTCATTACGAACAAAATGACGAATCACATGTCTATCCTATTTGGAATATTTTGCAGGGTTACCCCTCCCCCTTTGGGCCCCGGGACCCAAATTTGAAAATTATTTTGTAAATAGAATGGCGCAAACAGCTTTCAAATATCTCAAATAACAAAAACGTTGAGGGGGTGCAGGTTTCTTTTCAGCCACCCTGTATATAGTGAACCCAATATAAGGCCAATAGTGATACCTTATAAGATGTACATTACAAGTGCCTAGATTTGCGTATTCTTCACCACTGTTTACCCAGTTAAAACTTCTTCCTTTAAGACATCTATATTTATAAATTATTATTAAAATTATTTTATCTTAGAAGTGGGCAGAATCCATCCGATGAGAATATATACCGAAAAAGACTGCGGTCTAAATATAATAGAGACCTGCCTCGTCTTTTCAAAGAAGCTTATGTGAAATTCTATTTGCATTCAGCATCTTAATATTTTTAATAGGATTTCTGCATATTTAAAAGACATGAAATCTAAAACAAAATTTTTAATTGAACTGAAAACATGGTTCATTTCTCTGGATGATGTGGCATGTCTTAAAAAAATGCTTGTTTGAAGTCGGTAAATCTTAGTCATTCTCCGAGTTGTGATGGAGGCTACTCTGTCAAATAATTCGCGAAAATCTCAATTCTTATTGCATTTCATAAATTACACCTTCTTATTTTATGTAATGACACTCTATTTTGTTTATTATTATATTCATGTTAGGACTTTAAGGACTGCTTTAGATTTTTTCTTTTGTTGGAGAACACAAAACAGGCTGAGCCTGTAGGGTTTCCTACATTTTCCACGGAGAATATTGTTTTATTTAGTTTTGTAAGTTTAGTTTTTTGTAATTTTGATATACAAATGTAAAGACTAACTATTCTACTATGTTTGTATTGTCTCTATGAGAAATAAAGATTAAAAAGAAACACAATTATTACGAATACAAATATGTTAACAAAAGAAAAAAGAGACATCGTAATTAATTGGAAAGTGCTCACTCGGCCGTTTAAAAATAGTTTATTTCTATCAACTTTGCTGAGAACTTGAGCAAACCGGACATTGAATTGACCAATAACAAGCGGAATGACATATAAGTAAATAGCCAGTCACTCTTGTAACTTAATTCTTATTATAAATATAACGATTCTCTTGATATGTTGCATTTCAAAAGTTTAAAAGACGTGAAACTTTTATCAGTCAAAGTGAATTGTTGAAAGAATCTCATCTCGGTATTTAAAGATCTGGAAATAAAATCTTCCAAATGCAAATTATTGAGAATATAAAGTCTTTTCACTTACCCAGTATATGATATATGGAATAAGTTTGGAAATATTTTAAAATTTAGACGTCTCTTTTTTGATTGATCTTCACTTTAGTGATTTTCGACACACCGTCCATCTAGGGTTGCCAGATGGTGAATTTCAAAAGCCGGACATTTGGGGGAAAAGCCTGACACGCAACTCAATGAATATTACTTGCTATAAAAGGATCAGCAACGAAAAAAAACAAACACTTTTTATTAAAAATACGAATATTTAATAATAAGTTTACTTTAAAAACACAATAATCAGAGAAAATTACGAATTATTGTATATTTGATTGAGAGTTTAACAAGCGGTTTCAATAGCGTTTCAAGAAAATCATTTCTTAAAAATTAAAAGATCTTATTAAATTTAATGGTGAAAACATAATTGTGTGCCATTAGAAACCATAAAAACACACTATAAATGAAAAACTTATTAAATGTATTAGTGAAAAAATATTAAGAAAACATATTAAAATTAAAAAACTTATTAAATGCAATAGTGCAAAAATATTATTTTATCAAGTTATAGAAATGTTATTAAATTAATACCTATCTCCCAACTTTGACGATTCCCTCTTCCATGTGTTTATTCTGTTGATGTTTATGGACACTCTCCACTTTACTGACACTGTTGTCAATGCCTGTTGTTGGTCGGGGCCCGGCCAGGGGGCGAGGAATGTAGCTATGTCAACATTTATACACTCAGAAAAAAATCAATGGGATTTGCTATAAGTACACAGGCAGTAAAGATTTTCAGTAAATAATTTTAGCCATCTAAAATGGAAAAGCCGGACATTTCTCGAAATTTGAACAAGTCCGGCCGGACACTTGGAAGACGAGTAAAAAGCCGGACGTCTGGCAACCCTACGTCCATTGTCGTTGAACGATAGCAGTCACAAAAATAAAGATACAAACATGACATTTGGTATAAGGATAAAATCTCAAAAAGGCGGCCGTTTTTAACAGGTTTTTGTTAAAATTCAGCTTATAATACACTGATTTAAACAAAAATTTGCAGCTTTTAATTCTGCATGAATTAATCTGCACTCTACGACGACAAATAGTTAAGTTATTTAAATTTTTAAAACCGACATTTCAAGGTAAAATTTAATTCGTATAATTACGAGATCGGGAAAGGCTCCTTTACGTATATGTTCAGATTTGAGGCCTTCTAGGGCCGAGACACCGACACGAGTGAAGCGAGTTTCAACGGTTTAACATATACGAGGCTTGTAGCCGACATCAAGAAACAATTGATACGCAAAATTAATAAGTTCAGAAAACCTATGTAACAACTGTTTTAAATAAACTTACCCTACTGGATGAGACCCCTTCATCTACCAATAAAATTTAACATTTCCTGTAAGACTCAAGAAACCAACTTTTGGGCGTTAAGTTTAGAGAATCTGCTTGCATTACATTGTAAGTACCATGATGGTGTTTTCAACTTGTTTCTTTGTTGATCATCAAAAACTAAGCAACTTACAATATAAATACCATCCTCACTGAAATAGCAGAACTAAGTGTGTAGAATTTACGTTGTAATGTTTCCTCTATTGAAACGGTGATACGGCCGGTTGAGTTGGTGCTTTCCTTGAAAAAGTCACTCAAACATGAATTCCTAACCTGTAATTTAAAAATCCACAGGTTCACAGTTCTACCAACCCCTAGTGACAAAAGTCGTCAGGATGTCGCAGATCTGATTTTACCTTCCTATTGTTTCGTCTGTTGTTAAAAATATTATGAAGTTTGAAGATCTTATCGAATATTTTTTTTTTAACTTTTAGTTTATTATTTATGGTTGATCTATTAGAGAGATTCTGATATAGAAATTTTATTTATTACGTTCTCCTTCCTCGTGATTATGAAATGATCATCTTAGTAGGATTTTCCCCCATGTTTGGTTTACTGTAATTATATTTCTAAATTTCATTTGGTGACCTTTATAACTAACACACTATATGAAGCATAGTTGTAATTTGATAATCACTACACGTATCGACCTCTGTGTTTTGACCATCTTTACTTTTCATGTCCTCAAGAAACTGAAAAAGGGCACAAATGTCCACGTGCGTCCGGCCGTCGTCGTTGTCGTTTGTAAGGAAGCCACAAGTATAGGAACTTGGAATTTGGTCTAGAGGACTTTAGCGTGCTCATATCGAACCATATTAAAATTCACAAATATCGAAATGAAAATGTAAAAATGGCGGCCTTTGCAAACAATTTTTTTCCCCATATCTCGTGTGTTATTCAACGTACAACATACTAAATTAGATAAAAATTTGCAGATTACAAATTCGCATGTAATGGCACCAACTCCCTACGAATACAAATAACGATGTTGTTGTAAAAGGTGTAATTTCGAACCCTGACTTCTCTAGAAAATTATATTCGTGTAGTTATGAAATCCTGCAGGACCGAGTCTTGAGTGTAGCGAGCGGAGAATTTTTAAAGACTTATTAGTGTCTAGAACGCCAAGAAGTAATATACACAATTACAAGGTTTATAAAACCTGTGTAACAACTGTTTTAAACAAACTTACTCTACTGGGTAAGCCCCTGTATTTACCAATTTAACATTTCCTACAAGTGGGGGCTAGTTAAGTACCATTATGAACCTTATCAACTGTTTTTTGTTTGAAAAATGTCAGATAAGAGTTGAATTTACCAGTACGTTTATAAATATACTATTTTCTATTTTTTTTTAATCTTACAAAAACTCTAAAAATAAAATAAAATTTTAGAGAGATGAAACTTTATAATGTCTAGAAGAATTTGAATTAAAATATGATTAATCAGCCTTCGTTATTGTTTTATTTTACGATTTTATGAATATTTGGTACATAGGCACAGTTTTAAGAATAGATAGAACTAATTTAGTATATTTTAACATTAAAATTATTTTGGGGGATAATTTAACAACTGCATTACGATACTAAATTTGCATTCTGCTTCAAAATCGACATCCAATGAGTTCGAATGTGTTTTCTTAGATAAACAAATAAAGTAGTTTGTGAGAGGTCTACAGGTAAAAATTTATTCTCAAGAAAAGTGTTAAAATTTGAAAATCGCCTGCAATTAAACTCTTTTGGTAAATTATTTTGACAGCACTAAAATAACAATTTGGTATACAAATGCCTCTTCTGAAAGTGAATGCTCTGGTTGTGGCAAAACAAGTGATAAGAGTTGTGGTTGCTGAATATTATCTTGAAATGTATTCCTTAATTCCCTTCAACTTTTTTCCAATAAGGATAAATTATCAACTCGTAGATTAAATAATGTGTCTTCCGAGAATTATTTCTTCCTTGTTTTTTAAGTTAAATGGAACACAAAGATAGGACAAACTTCCTCCACGTGGAACTGTTGAAGCGAAATGCTGCTTCCTATACAAACACTGTAGTCCGTTCGCTTATGTCAGAAATTCAGTTCTAGTGAACCATCGCGTTGTTCATGTTCGAATCCAAATTTATTTTGTACCAATTAGGACGGAACTTTCACTTGTGTCGGCCATTAGACTCTAGTGACACATGCATTTATTTAAATGGAAATACCCTATAGTGGTATAGATTTGGTAGTATTGAGGTATCTAACTGAATCTACAATTTTCTTCGTGGGGTTAAATCCCTTTCTTTCATCTTTCCTATAAGGTAGTCTCCCTTGACCAATCCTTATTCTCTTACGACCCTGACGCTACTAGGATATTCAAAGATTAGGGATCTTTATTTATGTTCTTTTCTTCTTTTTTTTTTTTTTGTTATAACAGAGGGTTTTCAACTTCAAACAAAAAATAAGAAAAAGTTTTTATTATTAATTTTAATATTACATAATGCCTTTAAATCTGGAGTTATTTTTCAAAAACCGTTGAATGGATGTTCAACATTTCTGGGAGCATCTGATAATAAATCCCTCCCCCCCAACTTCTTCCCACAATCTTATTGATATCAATTTGGGATTAAACGAAGTTTATTCCAATAACAAGAATACTTGAGAAATGATGTAGATCCAGCTAGAATACCTTGGGATTGCTATTCCCTAAACGTATATATCTCAACATCGATTCATTCTCTTCATACAATACGCTGTCTCTCTCTAGCAGAAAAGTTAAAAAAACATGATTTTAATGAAGACTATTTATTTGGTTTCTTTTATTGGCTATAATGAGGCCATTCAAGAGTGCAAAGATTAGATAAAAGTTCAAATGACTGTATCAAACATTTAAGTCGTTCCATTTTGAAAACTAGAGCATTTAAAATTTAACTGAGTTCAATGACACGTGATAATTTTAGAAACAAATGTTGTTGTTTGCGTACATTTGGGGGAGGGGGAGGGGTCAATTAAGGCTAACTCAAGATGACCTTGGACTCGCAGATTGGCATGCTGACATAACACTGCCCACTCTATTGCAAACATACGGTTTGTATTAGTACATCGAACAGGACGTTGAACGAAGGATTGCATTTTAATTTTAGTCACTTGTAATGAACATCAGCTGTGGAAACTTTAATCACCAAATTAAATAAAACGTACGACTAACTACAATAAACTGTTTAATAGCAACGAAACAAAGTTTCGATGACTAAGTCATCATCTTCAGTAGGCAAATCTTCTTATCAATGAAGCAAAAACGTTCTTTGGACAAAACGTCTAGGATAGGCAAATTTTATCGTGTAGTTTAAGAAATGTAAATTTGGTGTCATTTTTTTGTTGTATTTGAACCTATCTATGTTAACAGTTGTATAGAAGTATCCAATAACTTATCGGGTCTGCGATTTGTTTCCTCACCGTTTCATTAATAATATTTTAATGCGCTGTCAAAACCCTATATAAAATAAATGACTTGTTTTATACTGAATTTTATCATATTTCGAAAAGTTTTCACAAAACACCTCCACAACTGTTCAAAGAATGGCTCTATTAAAAGGTTACTCATCTTACTGTGCAGATAATTTTAGCTCTCAGGGGCTCATTATAGTGAGTAAGGGCGTGGCAATCCTGAGAGAAGGAGCTGGGTTTACACTTTTTATATGTAGTCTTAGATTAAATCTCTTTCTTTCGTAACAGGTGTTTATGACCAACTTTTGTTCTCTTACGGGACTGAAGCTATTAGTGTCTTTATTTTATTTTCATTCATTCTTTTTTTTATATAAAATAATGACGACCAAAAGAACTTTCACCTTTAAAACAAGTTAACAAGAAAAAAATAGACAATTTCTTAACATTATAACCTATTTGTTAGAAACGAGTAAACATCTTAATATACAAAAAAGACAATAACCATTTTAGAGCTATTTTTTGTTTGTTTAAAAATTGACCAAATATGAGGCGATTTTTTTAAAATTAAGATTAGATTAGTTAAGATTTTTTTTAGATTAGTTAAAGAGGAAATTACCAAATTAATTCTATACTGGGTGAATAAAACACACAATATTCTATATTCGATGAATCTGCCGGACTGCATATTGTGTCACCACCTGCATGTCCTTCTGCATACATTACATGACGTTACCAACAAACTGCATGTTCTTCTAAGTTATTACGTTTGGCAAGACACCAAAAATTCTTTATTGATAGCAACAAGGAAGAATAACTTAGAGCAAAATCTATTCTTGGAACTGGTCTTTCATAAACAAGGTCATTGTAAAGGAAAGGCAAATTAGAAAAACAGCTGATTAAATCTAATTTTGCTGTAGGGTTTAAAAGTGACAGTGTTTCCGGATCACTGTATAAAATCAATTCTGTAGAAATATTGCAAACGTTTTATCACAACAAATATATGTATCATTTCATCAAAAGATGAACATAATCAGAATAAAATTTGAACACATTCTCACGAATGATGCATTTATTTATTCAAACGTGTTTCAACGACAAAGTCGTTATCTTTAGTGTTTCAGGAGCTAGAATAACTAAACTATAACTCTTTATAGACAGTTATAGTTAAGATATTGTAGCTTGTGCGTCACTGAAGATGACGACTTTGTCGTTGAAACGCGTTTGAATAAATAAACGTACTATTTGTGAAAATTTGTTCAAGTTTCAATTCTATCGAGTATACAATATCACAAGTCAAGCTCAATATTTATTTACGTATCAGAAAATCAAAAATAGGTACTAAATATTTTTGTTTTGTTATAACAAAACCTTTGGGTCATCATCGCTTAAAATGATTGATGGGCGCCATCGTGGTACTTACTCAGCTTCCACATATAATGTAATACAAATCTTATAAATGTAATGCCCGAAAATTCATTTCTTGGGCCTTGTAGGAAACACTAAATTGTATTGATAGATCAAGGAGTTTTACCCAAGAGTGTACGTTTGTTAAAAACAGTTGTTCCAAAGGTTTTCTGATCTTCGTAACTGTGAATCACTATTTTCTTGACGTCGGCGGCCTCGTAGATGTGTGTGTATGATAAAGTCTCCTCCCCCTTAGCTGATGTCATAGTCTCGGCTCTGGATGTCCTTGACAGCAGAATAAATTTGTTTAAAACGGGTCGTAGTAACCTGATGGTACCATCGTACCTGACCTGCTATTTCTACCTGAAGAAGTCTCACCGAAACCCTTCTATTGTCTATCTTTACTGCTCCTACACATCACGTCTATTGTTAGATGTCTTGGGAATTACCCAGGCGTGGTGGCACCATCCAGTTTAGGGAGGGACATTTTCAATATTTCAGTTGATGGACAGTCTGTAGAAGTACATATCAGTCGACTCTATCTGGTTAATTTCATTTCAGTTCATTTCTATCTGGATCATGGATTTCAATTTCAATAGTCTAAAAGCGTTGAAAAACTTCATTGCGGTTAGGGGAAGTAAAAACAGTTTTTTAAAGTGAAAATTGGTTAGGTTAGGTTAGGTTAGGTTAGGTTGCTAAATCTAAATAGTTGCTAGATTTTATAGTTGGAGAGCAGAGATCATAAATGGCCCTTAAACAATCTGGTGGTGCCATCGAAATGTTTACCTCCGATATTCACAGCTATTGTTTTGTGTAACAATGAGTGAACCTTTTCGAGTCGAAAAAGGAATCGGCCAGACCTTCATTCCTAGAATTAGGGATCCTCCTCTGATGGTACCACCAGGTTACTATAACCAATGACTACATAAATACTATAAGACACGACATGGCCATGTTAAATATTCTACGCTTATTCTTGAGTTGACCAATACCCGCTAGGTGGCGTTGATGTGACCAGTCTGAAGTTGATGTGACTGGCGCTAGGTGGCTCTACGGTCAAACAATGTTTCAGGCGGGTAAGAGGAAACGCACTGATGCCACATATGGGACCAGAGATGCGAGGGAAGGTCGAGAATCGCTTATCTCAGCGCACGAACTGACAACACTGACTATGCTGACGGAAGTAAGTGAGAAGGTGCTGCTAGCGCTTTCTGATAGCTGTGTGTCAAACTTGTGACGAACAGCACCCGTAAAGCGTAAACTATTTCCCTATCCTATGTCGTGTCTTATAGTATTTATGTAGTCATTGCTATAACCCTTTAAAACAGTTGTTACAACGATTTTCTGAACCAACATCATTACTTTATTGACTTTGGCTAGGTCATAACGGGCCTCATAGATGTGTATATCGGGTCTTTCAAAAGTAAGTGTCAATTTAAAATGATTATACCTCAGTTACTTTTGGTTCAATCTCAAATCAAAAAGTATACCTCTATTCAGGTACATTCGGGATTTAATAATCAGCTGTTTATTAAAATTACGTATTGCACACTTTCATCTGAATCGCTGTATAAACACTCACAGTCATGGGCGTACCCAGCGAGGGGCAGGGGGGGGCAGCTGCCCCCCTGGAACCAAAAAATAAATCTTTATTATACATTTTGTTGCTGGAATTTAATACAATTCTTGAAATAACTATTTTAATAATCAATTGTATATTGAATGACCATGGCTTGCCCCCCCCCCCCCCTAGTTTTGATCCTGGGTACGCCCTTGCTCATAGTTCCCGTATATGATTCGTTACCAATCCCTTGAAAATAGCTGAACAAGGATTACACGATTTGAAGGTTTCTTCTCCAAGGTAATTATATAGCAGAGTAGCCTCATTTCAAAATCATTTTTATGGGTTTTATTCGTCAAATAAATGTTGGCCAAATATTTTATTATCGAAAAAAAGTGGCTGAAAAAGTACATCAGGCTATTAGGCCTATAAACTAGTTCACCTCTGGGTCTTAGGAGGTTAAGGTGGCGCCGTATTTTCCTTGTTTTATTTTTTATCCTCTACTACATACCTTACTTCATAAGAATAAATAATGTTTTCTTTGCTGTAAATATGTAGGGCTGTATTATTATATGTCACGAAAAGGTTTGGCCTGGTTGCTATATATATATATATATATATATATATATATATATATATATATATATAAAACCACCTGGCCAAACCTTCTGTACATTTATTGAAGTGAATGTCATGAGTATGAAAGATAACACAGAGTTAATTTTTCACGAAAAAACCACTTGTGTAATTATATTATGTAATCATCTTTCCGACACTTTTTTTCGATAATAAAATATTTTTCCAACATTTATTTGACGAATAAAACCCATAAAAATTTATTTTGAAGTGAGGCTACTCTGCTATATAATTACCTTCTCCAATTTTATCATTGGTCTGTATTTTTTTTAGAGTCCAAAATTGGGTAACAAAACAGTCTCAATCACGGGAAAACACTACTTTAGGTATGCCCCGTAATAACGTGATAACAGAACTGCAAGAACATCGTCTTGAGAATATAACGTTCACACATGGTGGAGCACCTCCACACATTTACAATCTTGGCAAAACGTTGTTGACACATCTCGGAAACCATGTAATGAGTGTCCAGTGTCTTGAGCATCGAGATCTCCTGACTTCAACCCTACGGACTTCTGGTTACGGGGCTATATGAAACACAGAGTTTATCGTTTAAAACCAACCAAATTATATATATATATATATATATATATATATATATATATATATATATATTAATATTACAACTAAGTACAAACTTATCAAGTAATTTATCTTTCGCAATATATCTTCCCAATAAACCAGTAGCTCGTGAAAATTATTCCAGGATCTGTACTCATCAGACAGATCAACTCGTCATTGACACACTAAGTCACAAGGTTTTGTCCTCTTCAGTCTGCGCTGATCCTGACTAGCGCTGAGGAGCGGCAACACTTCTACCTTTATATGCGTCGATAGTCTCTTGTTATGCTTTATGGCACATGTTTTAATCTCTTCTACAACGGTAGGAATTCCCAAGTCGCGATGGATGTTATACGAATATCACGTTTTCATAGGAAATACATGCAGAATTAAAATCTGCAGATTTAGCGATAAGTTTAAGAACACCAGATATATGAATAAAAAACTGTTTTAATATGGCCGCCATTTTGAAATTATTTTTTTCTGAATTTCAATAACGTTCTATACGCGCATATTATATTCTTCTGTACCATATTTCACGTTCCTGTCTTAATTTTTGTAACTGCTTTCGTGCTTAACTATAGATGATAAGAACGATGATCGAATGGCGTGTTGAAATCACTTTTTCCGTTCCCAGAGGCCATGAAACGTGAAGTTCAGTCAAAAAACGGAGGTAGGAATTGTTGACGATTACCAAACATACGATATACTTCGTATACAAGATAAGTAAAAATAAAACAAACAAAAAACAGTATAAAATAAAGACGCTTAACTTTAATAGCATCAAGATCAAGAAAAAAAACAAGTTTGTCAAGAGAGAGCTGATAGGAAAGATTAAGAAATATCTAACCTGAGATTACACTTCGTCCCTCGGGATTACCAAACCCATACTTACTATAAATGAGCCTCCGAGGACAGCTTTATTTTACACATCACCTCTAGTTTTTCTTTAAAAAACACAAATATAATACATACTGTATTTGATATAACCAGTTTTTTCACTTTGTATATAAGAGGCGGTTCAAGCTCAAGTTATCTAGTTGCACTCCGCCACAATAGAATTATTATAATCTAACCTCCATGCTAGACGGGAAGAAAGCGTACGAAGATGCCATAAGGGGAAGTGAGATCTGAACAATTAAGATTTGAAGAGAGACATACATTTTTTAATTTTCATCCTGACATACCTGAATTCAGGATCCTGTGGTAACTCCTCCAGACTGCTTGTTAAGTCTGTCCAAATCCAGTTATACTCTACTTCAAGACTCACTGTCGGAAATATATTTAAATATGGCGTTCAGAAAATGTCGTGCCAAAAGTGGAAGTTATTTGAGTAAAAATAAATAAATAGTTCCTATAAACACATGTCCACAAACGTGTTGTTTTCCATCTGTCAGCCATTTGTGTTTTTTTGAAAATAATTATATCATTTGAAATTTATAGGATTTCGAGTCGAAATATAGTTTCACATTTCTCATTCTACATTATTATCATTATTAAAACTTATAAATTGGTAACTGTTTGAAATTTTTAATGTTGAATAAGTCTGAAACCTTACAACAAATGCAAACGGCCGCCATTTTGAAAATGTATGAGATAAAGTTTTGATTCTTTGCATACTGATAAACCGTTGCATACAAAATGTGTATATCAGATTGCGACCGAAATTTTAATAATTTCAAAAGCTATAAGTATTTTTCAAAAAATAAAACACAAAATGGCCTACAGATGGAAACCAAGCGTTGATATGAACTTTTTCCTTCATTTTCCCAAATAACAACTTAAGTTTGGCACGACATTTTCTGAACACTGTATAATTAGATACTGTGATTACGTAAGACAGATTCTCATATTCATCTAAAGTACTCTCTCTCTCTCTCTCTCTCTCTCTCTCTCTCTCTCTCTCTCTCTCTCTCTCTCTCTCTCTCTCTCTCTCTCTCTCTCTCTCTCTCTCTCTCTCTCTCTCACGATAAAACAATACAAACAATATCAAGGTTAAAATAATAACCAACTTTTCAGTTAATGAATTTATTTGATTATGTTTTGGTTTCAATGTTTGGGTGTGTGATAGATAATCCACCATTTCATAAGATAAGAGCTAGAACTTGCCACATGTCACAACTCAATCTCTTCTCGAGAGTTGGAATATAGGAAGTTTATTAGGTGTCGTGTGCAATATCATGATAAAGGTCGAAGAGCGCTGATGTAATGATTAGGCATCTACGATCAAATCTGATTTCCGATTAGCGTGCATTCTCAGAAATTATGATTATATATTTGTAAAGTTTATTGTTTTGCGAATCATGACAATCAACGAATACGATCAAGCCAAACCTTCGCAAGGCATGGAATCTGTCTATTTTTTCTCTCCGTTTTTTTTTTTACATTCTCACATATCTGTAATATAGATAAAGTAATGTGATGGATCAAAAACATCGATGTATACGTTTTTGTCAGTAATCTGTCATATGTGCAGCACTCTTACAACCGAATGTAATCTAATTTTGTATGTGGATATATTTTTACCATATATCGGGGTTTCTTGTAATTGTTTTTATAACCCAAAATTTGAAGGGAAAATTTCATAAAAAACATAAATTACGATTTTCCTAAAATAATTTTATTGATCAAATTTTGGTCTCAAAAGTCATACAAAAGCGAACTGGTTTTTTTTCTCCAAAATTGTCGTTTTAACGGTGATCTTTTATACATAAACAAAATTGACCCTGGGGCTGTTAAAAATACTAAAGAAACATCCACTGTGTTCGTTAAAATTTTAGTGAAACAATAATTCTTTAGTTTTCAATCAAATTATTTTTTCCATTTTTTAAATAATCTTCACTTTTCATTTCCTCAGCAAACAGAAAAAGTGATTTTGACATCCCGTCCTTCCGTCGTCGTTGTCGTCCGAATATCAGCAAGATAACTGCTGCAAAAAGTAAGATAAGGACATGGAATTTTGTAATGAGGACTATAGTGTGTTTATATTCAATCCTATTTAAATTCTGAAAAGTCGAATTATAAATATCACAAGTTCGGTCATTTTCAACAGTTTTTGTTCGTATCTAGTGTGTTAATCAACTAAATTTAATTCAGATTTACATATTTCAATTCTGCATTTAATGGTACCAACCGCACCACTCTAATACAACAAACAACGAAGCTATTTTCAATCATGTAATTTTGAACTTGAACTTCCTAGAGAGTAGGGAATGGAGGTTTTTTTCAAAACAGCTTCGAAACCCAGTAGGGCCGAGATACAGACACGAGCGAAGCGAATCTGTACAAATTACTGCGGAAGTTTAAAATGATTAATGTCGTACGTTAAAAAACAGTTTTGAAAAAATAATAAAATATAATTTCTTAGTCATTAATTATTTATAACATCAAAGATTAGGCTGAAATGTTTTATGGAATTATGATAATTGTTATTAATAATATTCATTGCCCAGAAATGTACGAAAAATTAAAATGTTTCCTTTAATAGTTTTTCTGTTTCCTCAGGTCTCATGAATAATTGTGAAGATTAGTCAAAAAATGAAGATCAAATTTTTGAAGACATTCTGGGTAATAAAAAAAAGGAAAATGTACGTAAGTATTTGAAAGAGGACTAACAACCTTCGTTCATAATAATTTCGAATAAGATATTTAAGTAAGAGGGGGAGGGGTGGGGATGGAGGGGACAAGGTCTACTGTTGTGTTATGAACCTTTATCAAATCTGTGCCTCTGTTATCTATGCCTACAAGATCTACTCCATAGAGTGGAAATTTTCCATTCTGTAGACTGTAGATCGTTTCTACATTTCATGACAGCAATGTTGAAATATAATAAATGGTGCATGAACTTTCTGAATTGGAAATATAAAACTTGTATTTTGATACTTTTTAGAGCGGAACACTACAAGTCGACATTTGCGCTCGTAAATTGTGTGCCCCCAACTGAATCATTTAAACATAAACTGTGGAAAACACTACACAAACTTTATAAACAAACCACCCCAAAAACCAAATAAAAAGTTACCAAAACTATTGGAGCAAAATATGTCACTTTAAAAGTAAAATGTGGCTCGTTTTAGAAAGAAAATATATATTTGAAATAGGATAAACTTGCTCCGCTTATGATGGCGGTTAAAATATATTTTGGTTTTTTGCCAATTATTCCTGAACTATTATATTTTTTTAGGGATATCAAGGACACTTATAATTTCACGTGCGTGTCTGTCCGTCTATTTGTCTGTAAGTCGCAACCCGTCATCACAGACAAGACTCTAAATCCTATATATTTCCAATTTTGTATTTATAGTCTTTGTATTGTCCCACACATAACAAAACAAAATGACCTTGGGGTAGTTAAGAGGCAAAGACTATAAAATTGAAAAATTGTTTTTTGGAAATATTATGTGTAGGGTATCAAATAAAACTAGAAGTTATACTGATTACGAATATGTATGTTTATTTGACGGAAAAAATAATAGGTTGGCGTTAGATTAAATTTAAAGTTTAAGACATCATATCCCCATAACCTACAAATCTGAAAAAAATAAAATGGATTTGAAATTAAATTACAGCCAAAATTATATATTATAGTTTTTTGTATAACGAATACAACATACTTTAACCATATACATGAGAAATACCTAACGTATAAGTTTCAAAAGCAGTTTTTGTGATATTTGAGACAAGCAATTCAATTAAAAGATGGATTGCATTTTTATTAATTTCTCTTTATTATGGTAATTAGGTAAAAAAGGATACTTATAATTTCAAGGCCGTGTTTGTACAATTATTAAAACTAGCACTTAAAAGGCTTATATGCCCTATGCATACCCTAAGACGTGTGGTTTTAGCACACGCTTGACCCTTTTATTTTATTTTGAAATTTCCGTCATAATTTTCATATTTCACTCAAATTTGATACATCTGATTTTAAGAAATCACTGATTTTATCAACCTCTGGGTCGATTTTTATTTATTTATTTATTTTTTTTTACCGTTAACTCACAAACAGGAACGACGATAAAAACTTTTTATTTAGTTCTTTAGTGAAGCAACAATTGAGAAAAGTTTGGTGAAAATCGTTTCAGCTGATTTTGATAAAACAATAATTTTGATATTATAACCACCAATTATTGTTACCAACAGAATTGAAATACAAAAGTCCTGACTATCCCCACACAGATTTTTTGATATCGTATAACTTTCTCTACACTACGTATGTGAAAATAAAAATTTCAAATCTGAATTTAAATGTTCTCTCAATGTATAAGTAAAATCACTCTGTCCTGTTTATTGAAATTAGATATTTAAATTAAATTATCTGATTTATGGAACAGATAAAAAGCTGCTTATAATTACAGTAGTTTGGGTTAGTTTTTATCTGGTCTACAAGTTACTATTTTCTATTTTAGTCCTGCATTAGCATTTACACTTCATTTTAAAATTTTTAATTATAGAGAAGTACGGAAAATCGCCCCCAAAAAATGCACCAAACTTCAAATTTTCGAACGTTTATGCGCGAACTGCTAAACGATTTTTTTTTTTTTTTTATCAAAAAATAATAATGATATTAAAATTAAGTGTGAAATTTGAAATATAATAATAAAATTAGTTTCCGCAAAGAACTTATCTTTAGCTGCCATATTGGAAGTTTTTAAAACGAATATTTAAATTCCACAAAAAGTAAGGAAGGTCTCTCCTTTATAGTTTTTAATTGGATCAATATTTTTACGAGATAGTGCCCGCTGTATAATAACAATACAATACAAACCGATGTAATCATTATGCCTATGTGATAAGGTTATAAAATAGCTGATGGATTTTCAACTTAATCTTTGAATTGATTGCAATTAATATTAATCATACATGTAACCATGTAATCGATATTATGGATAAGGTTTAATTATTATTGTCTACTTTAAACGTTTTGTGAAATAAGATATGGATTAGAAAATGTGACATAATATGAAATAAAATTATTGTAATCGTTTGGTTGATGTCTGTTACGAGTTACATTATTCTGTAAACAATTGCTGCCAATCCTAGCTTTTTATTTTGTCACATATGAGTATTTTGTGTGATTTTTGCTATATCAGCCATTATATATTCACGTAGCATAAAGAAAGTTGATTGGTAAAAAACTGATGTTCACCTTTTAGTGAGTGTAACAGTTACAAAAAGTAACATGAGTACAAAAAGTGATTTTATAATAATGTCAGTATGGTTTAACTCAGTATGATTTTGATTAAATTTGGTATGTGGGTGCTATTTGGTCATATCTTCGGTTATTTAATTTTAATTTTATAACTCAAAATTTGGGTGTAGCTGCCATAAGTAAAACACAAAATAAGGATTTTCTCAAAATCTGTTCACTCAAAGTATCAGTTCAAAAAGTGAAAATGAACCTAATTTAAATTATATTTTATTAAAATCTAGCTTGGAGTGACAGCAAAGTTTATCATTTTTATTTTTTACCAATTATTCCTACACAATAATTTTTTTTTTACTTTTGATTTTGCACACTGGTTTGTGTTATTAATTTTCACATTTTAGTAAACTTTTTAAGAAAACTGTAGAAATCTTTACATTTCATTAAAATTTGAGAGGGAACCGTAGAACGCTTCACATTTTCCTAAAATTTTAAAAGAAACTACAGTAATTTTCAAATTTCGCTAAAATTTTGTAGGAAACTGTAGTAGGGGCTAAGTCTCACATTTTACTAAAATTTAAAAGGAAATTGCAGATATGTTCACATTTCACTAAAATTTTCAAAGAAACTAGAAATCTTCATATTTCACTAAAATTTGAAACGAAACTGCAGAAATCTTCACAATTCACTAAATTTTTCAAACAGAACTGTAGAAATATTTAGCTTTGACTGAAAATTTTCTAAGAAAACTCCAGAAATCCTCAAATTTCACTAAAGTTTTGAAGGAAACTGTAGAAAACTTAACACTTTACTAAAATATGAAAGAATACTGTACAAATATTTTAAATTCACTAAAAATTTAAAGACAACTGTAGAAATATTAACATTTCACCAAAATTTGATTGAAAATGACTCCAAACAAGGTATAATTAAAAGATAAGGGAAAAATAATGTGAATAAAAGAAAAGGAGAATAGTAAAGAAATAATATTTAAATATATTTTTCATATGATTGATAAACCATATTGAATAATTCCATAAAAGGCGAAAATGTTATCTAACATTTCCTAACTTAAAATATATACATAAAAAAAAAATCATAATTATGTACAAACATTACAAAAATCAAAGCACTAAAAACTACTCCCATGGTTCAGGGTTCAGTTGATATAGTACCAGCAAAAAAAACAAAACTTTATGACATATTGGCATTATGAAGATAAGCAGTATAAACAATCACACAGATATCAAGTGAATACAAAGAAACGAGTGCTTGAAATTGATTGCTGTTAGGTATCAATTTCCTTAGTATTTGCGAAAAAAAAAAGTTTTTAACATATAAGATAAGATTTTAAAATAAGGTGATTTCCAGTAGGTGAATCATGCCGGTCGCTAAGGGGGGCGTCGCGAAAAAAGCGCACTGTGAAAAAAGCGCACTGCGAAGAAAGCGCACAGTTAACCCTTTTGGAGTTACAAAAGGAATCCAGCCCCTATCTTCTTAGAAATAATGAACGTTACACAGAAAATAAAGTTGAATTAATTAGTTTCTGATTCCCATCACACTTTATACAGGCTTTGGACTGGCTAAATGATTAAATACTGAATAGTTTTTTAATCATTTAGGCGTGTTTAAAATCAGCATGAGTTTAGCTTCGTCAATGTTAATTTTTTAAATATATTTACAGTCTTATCAGTATAATTAGGCTTATTCAAAATCAGCAAAAGTGTAGCTTTGTCAATGGTAACTTTTTACATATATTTACAGTTTTACAGTATACTTAGGATTGTTTAGGTTAGGTTAGGTCAGGTTGGATGGTCAGGAGAAATGTACCTGAGTTATTGTATTGCGTGATAACTCACCTCCAATCAGCTCCAAGTATTCATTTCCTGGTAACTTAACCTCTACCCTAAACTGTCACATTGGCCCTTGTGCGCTTTCTTCGCACATATCTATATATGTGCGCTTTATTCGCTGTGCGCTTTTTTCGCATAATCGCCAAGGGGCAGGTGTTCGTGTGAGTGAAAGTTTCGTAGGTGATACTGAGGAGACCTTTCCACCAACTAGGTATCCAGCCGTCTTCGATCGTTTTATAAACTATAGGTTGGAACTTCTTTAAAGTTACGATTCATTAGTTGATACTACATCAAGATAAGTTTGCCATTTTACCAACAGAGCTACACTGCTCCTCTTCTCCTCCGCCATTAAAAGATGAAATGTGTATTTCGTTATGTTAGGTTAGGTTAGGTTAGGTTTGATATAACTAATTCGACCTTGGCATGAACATAAAGGCCAAGGTTTCATAGAGTTTTTACTCTAACACAATAGAAGCCACAGGAGAGATGATATTTGTTTTCATCCCTTCATGGAGTTTTACTAAACTGAACAAAGATGTATTTCCTAGAATATAATAATAATGCAAATAATGAAAATAATGTTCAAGGATAAATAAAGCAAAAGCTTAAAGTTTCAAATAATTTGAATTAAGCTTTAATTATTAAAGTTAATTATTATTTAAATTAAAGCTAATTATTTGAAACTTTAAGCTTTTGCTTTATTTATCCTTGAATATGGAGTTTCAACAAGAAATATCTGCTGTTACATTAAAGTTGAAAATAATGTTATTATTTTCGAAATACAAGAATAATCTCTTATTGTAAATAGTACAGTAAAAAATAATTATTAAAATGTGAATATTTTTTTAAATATTATATAATAAAGAAAATAAATTCAATTTTTGTTCATACAGAATTCACACGGTCTTAAATTTATATTATAAATACACGTAGAGTATGAACACTCTCCATTTATTGCCTCTTTATTACATGTTTTCTTTTGATGTTTCATATCTGCCAAGCGTCCCACGGTGGCTCCTTATTTTTTTAAAATTTATTTATTTTTATGGGCGTAGATAAAAACATTTGTATAATCATCGCCAATTTTAAATGTTACACAAACAATACAATAAATAAATCAACAAAACTGTTCAATAGTCAGTCAATACACACTAGACAAAATACAAAACACAAAACAACATTTTTTCACAAAATAATTCCAACAATCAATTAACCAAAAAACAACAAAATTGTGACCGACAAAAGTAAATTATATTAACTTACACAAAACAGACACATTTAAGTACAATTACAATAGTATAATCAGTCGTATATATATATATACACACACACACAGTTTATTTATCAGTCAAGCACCAGCCTGAAAAGGAAATTTGCTGTATAAATTCAATCTGTGCTGTCCACCCAATAATTACTAGCTTGTCTGGTGCTGTAACTATTTATATATTTATTTTGGATATGCTCACATTTGAACCTGTAGTAGAGTATCACCTCAAGTATATATACTCGAGAGTGTAAGAACTCTAAACTCTTACACAACCCTACATTACTCAGATCGTTTAAGACCTGCTATAAACCTTATAGTTTCTTTTCAGAACAAAAAGCTCGTCGCATATTCCAAACTGACAAATCTTCCCAAAGGAGAATTCCACTTTTCAAATGCGGATATACAAGGCTATAGTAAGTTGTTGGCAGAATCTCATGATTGCAATACAAACTCAATTTTCTAAGTATATTCCCTTACCGACTCTAGATATGTGATCAACCCATGTCAACTTTTTGAATACAAAATACGAAAAACTTTTTACCGTTGACCTCTTCAAGTACACTCTCATCCAGCATGACACTTGTTGTCAAGTTTGAGCTATATTTAAAATTTAAAAAAACATGTACTTTGTCTTATTTGAATTTATGATCAAATTATTTTCAACAAAGTATTGGCTTGTAGTAATGACTTGTAGAAAACCCTTATGCTCTACATTTTAACCTGAGTCTGCTTGGAAACTCAAAGTTGTGTCATCAGTAAATTGAATTATGCTGTCTGCATACACTGAAGATGATAGGTTATTAATATAAATTAAAAACAACACCGCTCGGAGAAATGATCCTTGAGGTACCCCACATTGAAGCTGGGTTATTTTTAACAGCCTCCCTGCAACATTAACACGCTGTGTTCTGTTATAAAGGAAATATTTTAGCCACAGAAGTGGAATTCCTCTAATATCACTTAAATGAAAAATTTATACTAAATTTCGATTCCAAATATTAATAATTTTAGTTATCATTATTTTTTGAAAAATACAAAAAAAAGGCCGAGTCGTATAACGAAGGGTTTCGGCCATTTATTTACACGATATTTTTTTCTTTACTTTGATAACTTACAAAAGTTCGACAAATATTTTGAAGAACCCTGCTTATTGATTATTAGAATCAAAACTAATTTATTCAAACAGTGGGGAAAATTATATAGTAACCCAACAACCTAACTCTTAGTAAATTAAATTAACCATATCGTACCATTTGACAATACCGGGTATCGGTATGTTACAATATCGTTATCTATGATTGGTCAGTTGAACTAATGTGGAAACAGACTTATAACCTTCCAGTGAAACATTTGGGTGATTTTCTTATCAGTGTTTTGACCTTTTACTGATAACGCCCTTTTATATACGTTCGAATTAAATTATAAGTAAATCGACTAGTCGTTTTATCTACTATAAAATTGTACACTATTTTATCCATAAGTAGAAAACTGTTTAAACTTTTTATCCGAAAATATTGTAGAGTAACTCAAAAGTCTTATTGTACAGTTTTGATTAGATAATCTTCTTTCTCGTGAAAGGTTGAAAATCTTCATATACATTGGGAGTTAGTACTCCCAATAATGATAAATTCTTACTAAAAACAGCCTCACTTTCTGTTAATATCCCTATCATGTAGGATGAAGGATTCAGGAATATACCAAGCTACAAAGCTCTCTCTACCCATGGATTAATTGAGGAGGTTAGTGAAAAATACAGAACGTTATGTATCCTCGCGAAGGGAGAGATATCATGCCTACGGTCAGGAATAATCTCGCGACAGATCTTACATCAATCCCAGGTTAAGGTGGAGGAAGTTAGTCGGCAGAGGCTGTTACTGTAGGGGTACTGTACAGAAAAGAACCTCGCACCGCGCAGGTAGAACTGTGGTGGGAGAGGGAGAGCCCGAGTTAGGCTAGAAATACCCGCCCGCTGCTTCATTACGTAGGGCTTAAATTTACTTTTTCAAACCTACTACAGAGCTAAAAAACTGTGAATATGTATCGTTTATGTTCCTGACAAGTACATTTAAATATTTTACAATGTAAAAGACATTAAATTATAGGTTTTAAATTCCTTTATATTATGGCAAAATGTAACAATTTAGCCCAACCACCACTCCAATCCCCTCCCCACCATCGCCCCTACATACATGCGCGAGTCACTCTCGAGATGACGGTTCTGCCCAGGTTTCTTTCTGTCTGGTTTGCCTATACCTCAAAGGTGAAGGATAAGCGATAACTACGCTAAATGCAACATATTCTTCTGGTCCTTCCATTAGAAATAAATAACTGAGAGACATGTCTCATGCAACTGCATGAATGAATCATAGTCAAATATAAACAATAATCAGATCGTTTACGCTTCCAACGGTTTGGGCTACCAGCCAGATAGCCCTGCCAGTATTTGATGATAAGGGATTGTTTTTTCTTCTTTTTTTCAGTTAAGACAGTCACTGTTTTACGGTTAATTGTTTAAGGGCAAAAAACCTAATAGCGTCACAAGAATTGTTTAAAAGAGTCCCTATAGGGAAGATGAAAGAAATGGATCTAACCCAAGAATATATGCAGGAAAGTGTATATCCAGTTATTACCTCGGGTTTGTCACATTTAATATACATAGATGGCTACAAAATAATATTTTTACAACTGTGTTCTCAATTAATGTCAAATCACAATAAAAGTGCAAGTAGCAAACCACCCACCACGCATTTGTCTTTTCTGTTTGGAGTAGACGTTGGGGAACTCATCGCTCAATGAGCATCCACTGCAATCAACTCAGAACCTTACTCTTCATGTTGTTCTGAGGTCTGCCATAGCAAGGGAAAATCACAGCACCGAAAGAAGCCCTAAGAGAACATAAGTGTGTTTATCGGAGAATGGTAGACTCGAAGAACACCTTAGAAGGATCGGAATAGAAAATAATGGGATAAGTCAGGTAAGAGGGGGAGAGACTCCACACCATGTACTAGTGGAATGTAGTGCAGAAATGTACAAAAAGACTAGGGGATAGGTACAGATTGTTATAGAGGAGATACGTTTGACCACCTTCATGTGTTACTCTTCCTAAACGAGTTGGGGTTGGAGCGGATTCTGTAGACAGTATTTCCACGTTTTAGAAGAAGTGGGGGGGAGGAAATAGATCTCTAGAGGTCGTAGTGGTTTACCCACATCACAACTACTATTACTAACTTCTATGATCTACCCTCAGGGGGTAACTTTAATGAGTACAGGTTTGGCAATCACGAGGTAAACTAACTAGATCTAAGGAATTTTTCTCGAAATCTTGCGTTAGATCTCACTCTTTTAAAAGTTTCCTTGAAATCTCTTTTGATCAAATCTTGTTTTGTTCCGAGTCTGATGCTATTTGAGGGGTAGGGGTCGTTATTTATGAACTCTCCTATCTTTCTTTATAAGGCCTATAATAATAGAAATGTTTGGGCCTTAACACTTATATGTTTCCTTCTTGTGAGGTGTTATGTTCAAATGTACAGTACCTATGATATTATTTACAGTTACTTCTTTATCTATGAAAATGATTGTGTCGTATGTAATGCGCTAGATAGTATAAAAATAAGAACGAGTTTGTGAATGATTTAAAAACATGTAAAGGACAAGGTCTAGTATTACCCACAGATCCATAACTTTTATTGTACAAAATATCCAAAAGGCGAGGTCTATTGCCCACAGATCCACACCTTTAAACACCCAACAGGTGAGGTCTATTATTACCCTCAGATCCACAACTTTTATTTGTACAAAACATCCAAGAGGTGAGGTCTATTGCCCACAGATCCACAACTTTTATATGTACAAAACATCCAATATGAGAGGTCTATTATTACCCACAAATCCACAACTTTAAACATCCTAGAGCCGAGGTCTATTGTCCACAGATCCACAACTTTTATTGTACATTGATAAACAAAACAAAAACAGAAATAGGAAACGCGTGACTGTTTCTTTACCGTCAAATTTAGTACAGTAGTAGGTTTATATGACCTTGGATGAAACGGAAAGGCCAAGGTTTGGTTCTAACGTTTCCTCAGCGATTGCGGTGTAGGCCAGATGCCAAAGTATATTACGTCGCCAACAGCAACCAGAGGAAAGAAGTGTTTGTTTTCCCGTTTGCGATAAAAAAATAAATTTTTACTTAACAGAACCTAAGCAGTAGAACTTAATTTAGCGTAATAATTTATTACTGACAGGAACTATTTGATTGCATTCCATTGGTCGATAGATATTTACAAACCCTTTAAAGAAAAAAACAAAACAAAACCTTGAACCACAGACAATATATCAAGACAGTCGACTGATATAAGAAAATTAATTTGTTATTTTTCCCTTGACTATGAATGCTAATTGGTGTCAGGACAGTAGGCAGGAGCGTGTGGGTTTATACAGACTGCATTTACATACAACATAGTCTTTTATCAGCTGTTATTGATTTATTGTTGATAATAATCTATAACCTACATTACCTTTCTTCAGTTTTACCGACTGTAGTTTCGGACAAAGCCCCATCATTAGGGTAATAAAAAAGAGGTAAACATTGGCCTACGTACAGATTACTTCATGCAAAGGTTGTTATAAATTCAACAAAACACCAACACATACCACACAATAAATAGAGTTTAAAAGAAATAAATCCAATAGGCTTTACATATTTACAATCTACTTTAAGAAGAGAACAGACTTTAAAATAAATTGAGATCCAAAGAAGAAAACGATACTTAGATAAAACTAAGTCTTTTAAAAAAAGAATATAAAAATATATTACTCAAACAACAGGAATTAAGGGCACAGAGGAGGAGTAAAAAAGTATTTTAAACAACAGAGGCAAGATTGCGATATAACTGGTTTGTATAAATTGTATTTATTTGTTGTAAATAATATAAGTAAATAAAGCTATGATGGAGTTCAAGGAGAAATGGATGGAGTTAAGTCTGTTTATGTTAATGGGTATAATAAAAACCAAATTATAGATTTTATAACGAATAAAAAATATTAAAAAAGGAAGGATATGTCTGCATCCCATACGATAATTTTAGACTGAATCAGGATAATTTTTATTACGCTTAGGGTAAACTGTTCATAAAGATTAAAACAAACTGAATAACAAGTTTCCGAAAGTATAATACCTTAACTTTTGTTTAATTAGATAAGATTTGTTCCATCCACGTTTTTTGTTCGTTACTGAGCTAGTTTGTTGACACTCTTAAATAAGTTTCTGAATAACACTTTTCACTGGTGCTTTCTTACCAAATTTTACAAGAATGGCTGCACTGTTTGTAAGAACAATATTGGTTAAAGTGTTTGCACGGTAGTACGCCTTTTTAAATGCACTTTTTCAGTTAACGGTATCAAAATGATACCTTGAAATGGTACCTTGGAAATTGAATAACAACAATCACATTAGCAAGCTGAATTAATCAATTAAAATCAGCTGATACAGGCTAGCCAACACAAATAGTGAACAACAATGGCTGAATGATTTAAATCGTTATACATAAAAGTATTTTAATAGTTTCCGGTATCTTTTAAGTTAACCATCCTGTATAGAAGAAAATAGGAGGTAAATCGAAAATTTAAATATGGTGGCGATATATGGGAATGTAAAATTACTAGACTGTAAAAGATTAGAAAATATTAAGAAAGATAAAGATATAGATATAGATACAAAAAGCATCTCTAATAAAATTTATAGCAGTAAGGAATTAAAATTTGAAAACATTCCAAATTGCTATTGTTCCAATTATTGGTTAGAGAAAGAATCCAGTACAGAATAATAGATTTAAATTTAAGATAAAAATAAATTGGACAAGATTAAAACAAAAATAAACATACATTGAGACAGTCTAAATAAACATACAAAAAGATTAGTTTTATTATTTAAATTTATATATCTCTTAAGACTTTAAATTTCTCCGATATAATTATATTGTTATCTTTAAAATATTCCAAAATTATTTCGGTTTTTTTTTAAATTTTATTATTCCCTCCAATTCATTTATAAATTTAAACAGGTAGTTTTTTTCCAAATGAAAGCTGGAGGAATACAATTTACTGGTGGCTTTACTAAGTAAGAAATTTCAGTGCTCTAACCAAAATGAATGAAAGCACAATTTTTCACACAAATAAACACTTTATTTTTGTAATACAAATGCAAGACGACGTTTCAATGACTAAGTATTCATCCTCAGATCCTACAGTACACAAACTCTACTGACACATTATTTCACATTCTTTCATTATTGAAGTTTCCACAAGTGTAGCTCATGTTCTAATTTTGCTATGATCTAATTACCCCAATTTCAAGTGCTTTCTAATATTAAGAAAATTATTTTAGGCATAGAAAAAAATGTGATATTTGATTATTTTAAAATCGTAATTTTATAAAGTAAAGAAAAATACATTTGTGGATTTAGTCCTATAAAGTTGATTTACACTTGTTATATAAACCGTTCGTTATGATTATGATATTTGCTGGGAACATATAAATGTACAAATTGATAATTAAATTGGAATGCACTTTAAGATAATTAAAATTAAGATAGGATATTTTAACTATGTCATTATTCAGAATTGACTATTACATTAAAAGACTGTTGGGTGTACTGCACATAAAATGTTGCTGATATGTATGCTAATCCTTGTATTTTTGTACAAATCATTATCTTAATTGTTATTGTTATATTTATCACTAAATTGCTTTAAAATATATCCTTTCGATGTACATATGACATATAAATGAAAAAATTTAACACTTATATCTTTATTTTGAAATAAATCCAGTTCTATTGCGTTTCTGTGCAATAAAGGTATAGGAGCATTAGAATGCCACATGTTATCTATTGGTGTATTGCAGAGTACAATTTGTTTTTATTGTTTCAATGTTTTAAATTATTAATTATTTTGAATCTATGTTTACTCTACTACGAACTATGATTATTTAGATGTTTATTTTATTTTTAGGGTCTGTATACAATTAAAAAGTTGGTACACACAGCGTCATCAGATTTTATTATAGCATTTTTTATGGATAAAACATTAGGGTTAAATTTCTAGAGTTTTTCTCAAAATTATTTATAAAAGACGTTTTGTGATGCCTGAATTAGAGTTAATGCTTTCAATAGGTGATATTAGGAAGGGTTTTACAGTTCAAAATTAATATAAAATCACGTTTATTTAGTTGAAAAATTTAATATATTTTTAAATAGTTAATTTTTAATCTTTAGTAAATTTACCTAAGGCGAATTAAAAAAATTATTAAATCCTTTAGGATAAAGTATATTAACGCGATATTTTGTATTGATAGTCTAAATTTACAAAATTTGTTTTTAGGTTTCTTTAACTTTGTTGATAAAGCTTTTGTTGTTTTAAAACAAAATCATTTTGTATTAGAGATTCAATAAATCATCTGCTACATCTAAAGTATGGTTTTACAAATGTTTGTTCCTATTAATACGACCTCATTATTTTGGATTAGATTTCAGTTTAATTTTTCTATTAGTTGCGACTATTTTGGACCTATGTTTTAGGCCGTATGGGAAGACGATAAGATACATTAAGGAGTGACTTTGGATCTATTGTAAAATCACCACATTTTGTGGATAAAACTTTGCTTATTAAGACGTTTTTGCATCACAAAGGTTCGTTCTCATCACAGCTGCTAGGCGTTTAGGCAAGTCCACAAATATGGATATGGTAAAGTGATTCTGTGAGGTGCGACACTTCAGAAATAGGATCAGAATTCCAATAGAGAGTACAGAGAATTATCGTATATTCAAAAGGACTACATTAAGATACAGGAGAGTGAGTTTTTAAATTATGATAAAGATATGGACATTTTATGTATAATCTATGCATAGTTTGTGTGTAATCTAGTATAAACTATAATTGTACAGATATTTATTATATTTTTTAAGACCTGTATACGATTAAATTTTCATCCTGTATACTCCTCCTAGCTTCATCGGTTTTTACTATAACTGTGGTAACAGCCTTTGTTGTAAATAAAAAAAAAACTTAGTACTAAATTCCTAGAGTTAAAAACAAAATTTTAAAAGACATTTTGTATGCTAGAATTATATTTAATACTTTCGAGTAAAAAAATAAATAAAATCACATTTTTTTGGTTGAAAAAAATTATTTTCTTTTTAGATAACTCAAATTTCCAGTTTGGGTAAATTAATATAATGTAAATTAAAAATCTATTAAATACTTTATTGAAACTTATATGTACGAAAATATCCATCCGATTTTTGTATTATTATTATTAAAGAAATTTTAAAGTTTTCTTTTATTATTTTAAAATAAACCATTTTGTATTTAAGATTGAACAAATCAGAGGGTATTTCTAAAATAAGATTTTTCAAATGGTTGTTCTTATTAATAATACTAATATGACTTCAGGAAAACATGATCATTTACAAAAAATAAAGAAAGATCTCAAAATGTACATCATGTAAAAATTTAAAATTTACAAACACCTTAAGAGTGAACCACAACAATATATTAAAAGAGAAATTAAATTTCACCTCTCCAACTGCACATGTGACTTAATATTTGAAAAATAGAACCAAACTGTATCTCAACAATAAATCTTTCTTTGAGTACAAAGTACGAATCAGATAAAAGCTGGCCTATTTGAAACAGCAGTCTATTAGTATAGTTTATCTAGATACTGGACTAAATACATTTGAAATATTCATATAAATTTCACAAGGGCTGTTTTTTGTTTCTACATAATAGTATACGGTAGTGATATGTATGGAATAGTATACATAAGTGTACATCTGACCTAATGATGTTGCCTGTGGCAACGAAACTTACGAGTATAACCAAAGCTCCTAATCTATATAAAATAATTCCTATTGACTATCGCAAAGAATATATCAAAATAAATATTTATGTCGACTAAACTCTTTATTTACCAATATTCTAAACCTATTTACAAAACTACGAAAAGATAAACAGTTAACAGCCTTAAAATCGGAAAATATAATCAGATACTGACCAACTGTTTATTAAGAAAAGACCATGTTTACAATTGTCTTAAAACTCATAGTCCTGTACCTTAATGTATGTGGTTGTAAATATAATGCGGTCTGTACTCTATATTGGAATCTCTGAGAATAGGTACACTCTGATGGTGGATCACAGAGTTCTTTAATATATTCATATTTGTGGACTTGCTGAAACGCCTAGGGTTTATAGGAATCTCTGAGAATAGGTACACTCTGATGGTGGATCACAGAGTTCTTTAATATATTCATATTTGTGGACTTGCTGAAACGCCTAGGGTTTATAGGAATCTCTGAGAATAGGTACACTCTGATGGTGGATCACAGAGTTCTTTAATATATTCATATTTGTGGACTTGCTGAAACGCCTAGGGTTTATAGGAATCTCTGAGAATAGGTACACTCTGATGGTGGATCACAGAGTTCTTTAATATATTCATATTTGTGGACTTGCTGAAACGCCTAGGGTTTATAGGAATCTCTGAGAATAGGTACACTCTGATCGTGGATCACAGAGTTCTTTAATATATTCATATTTGTGGACTTGCTGAAATGCTTAGGGTTTATTGGAATCTCTGAGAATAGGTACACTCTGATCGTGGATCACAGAGTTCTTTAATATATTCATATTTGTGGACTTGCTGAAACGCCTAGGGTTTATTGGAATCTCTGAGAATAGGTACACTTTGATCGTGGATTACAGAGTTCTTTAATATATTCATATTTGTGGACTTGCTGAAACGCCTAAGAACTGTGATGGCTTCTTGATGCTGAAAAATCTTAATGTGGGTTTTTATCCAAAAAAAATCCTCTTTGTACAATAGATCCAAAGTCATTCGGCAATTTATCTATACCGTCTTCACCCTAAAACATAGAACTAAAAGTCCCGATTAATAAGAAAGTTAAATTGAAACTAATTCAAATTAGTGTGATTAATAACTGAAGTCATATTAATATGAACAAACATTTATAAAAGCATATTTTAGTTATACTTTATGATTTGTTGAATCATTAATACGAAATAGTTTTTTTTTAAACAACAAAATGTATTGACAAAATTAAAGAAACTTATAAAAAAATTTCTAACAAAATTTATATAAAAAATCGACTGCATATTTCGTGTTCATATACTTTTTCCTAAAGGACTTAGATTTTCAATTAGTCTTATGTTAAAATAGAATTGTTATAAATAAATGTTGAGGTTGACTTGTGATATAATATTAAATAGAATAAAACTTGAAGACAAGATCCACAAAAACTAAGTTTACTTAATCAAAAGCGTTTCAACGACAAAGTCGCCATCATCAGTGATGCATGAGCTACAATAACTAAACAATAACTCAAAATAAATTTAAAGTTTAATTGTTGTAGCTCATATATCACTGAGGATGGCGATTTTGTCGATGAAACGCTTTTGAGTAAAAGTAATTTTTGTGAGGTCATGTGTTCGAGTTTTATTCTATCTGGAACTGTTATGTTAGAATTTACTAAAAATTGAAAATCGAGTTATTTAAAAAGAGATTAAATCTTTCAACTAAAAAAAAAAAAAAAAAAAAAAACAATATGATTTTATATTAATTTTGATCTCTAAAACTCACACCTGTTTCCAGACTAGAAATCATTAAATCTAATTTTAGTATTACAAAATGTTTTTTATAAATAAATTGAGAATAACACTAGGAATTCAGAACTAGTTTTATCCACAAAAGATTGTACAATAATAGTTTGTAGTGCTATTATTTGTAACTAATGAAGCTGTGTGACGAATGGTAATTGTATAAAAAGCCTAAAACATAGTTCATAGTACTGTACACACATAGATTATATATATATTACACGTAAATTCAAAACATTTAATAAATAAAACATTGAAACAATAATAGAAATTCTGCTCTGCAAAACAATCTACTACAGTCAAACTGCATTTACTTCAAAATAAAATAATACACTGTTAAAATTTTAATATATAGTGCTAAATATAACAATAATAATTAAGATAATGTTTTATAAAGAAATACACTTACATTGCTGGAAAATGTACCTTTCAACAAAATGGCAAGCAAACATATCAGCAACATTTTATGTGCAGTATATCCAACAGTCTTTTAATGCAATAGTCGTTCTGAATAATGACATAGTTAAAATATCCTATCTTAATTTTAATTGCTATCTCAATGTGCATTCCAATTTAATTATCAATTTGTACATTTATTTGGTCTCGTCTAATACTGAGAACGGTTTATATATAAATGTAAATCACTTATATTTTACGACCGTAGGTACTTGGTGGAATTCCATTTTATGTATAAATAAATAAACTAAACAATTTGTACTTCACAAACAATTATTGTGGAGTACAAATTGTTTAATTTATTTATTCGTAAATGTAAATTAACTTTATCGAAATGCACTAAATCCATAAATATATTTGTCTTTCTTTTATAGAATAATTATTTTAAAAAGTTTTGTACAAATTTAAAAGAATTTGGGGGGAGACTGTTATCATCAACGAATTTTCGTAATAATAACTATTAAATAAATTACTTTCTATACTTAATATCAAGCGTTTTTGTTTTTGACCCTTATAATTTCACCCGAGTGTCTGTACGTCTGTCTCTCTTTAAATCGAAACCAGTCTACACGGATAAATCCTATGGATATCTCAAAATTTGCATTTATATTCTTCATATTGTTCCACATATAGGAAACAGATAGCGGATAAAAAATGGGTTGGTAGAACGGCAAAAACTATATAGTTGACTTTTTTTTTTAATATTATGCGGGGTATCAAATAAAACTAGAAGTTATAATTATGAATATGTTTATTTATTTGACTAAAAAATAAATATGTTGTTGCTAAAGTGTCAGATATCACGCCCTCCTTCCTCTAAATAGAACACAACGTAACTTACAAGTCTGAAATTTTTATTTCAGTTTTATTTGGATTTGAAATTAAATTGCAGTGTAAAATCATATATTATATCTTTTTGTATGATGATTACAACTTCATTTAACCACACAATGAGAAATGCGTAGCGTATAAGTTTTAAAACCAGTTTTGTGAAATGTGAGATAAACAATTCATAGCCATTAAAAGATGGATTGCATTTTCATTGATTTATTAAATCCAAGAACCCTTATAATTTCACGCGCTTGTCTGTAATTCGCAACCAGTCTGCACAGACAAGACAATAAATCCTATATATTTCAAACTTTGCATGTATATTCTTTGTATTTCCGGCGGTAACATTGAAAAAATATATAGCGGTAACAAAAAATGACTTGTATTTTCTAAAGGAGCAAAATTTTTTTTTTAGAAAATATTGTGTGTAGGGTATCAAATAAAACTAGTTGTTATTCTGATTACGAATATGTTTGTATATTTGACGAAGAAATTAATATGTTGGCGTTAGGCCACTTAAAAGACTTACACTATATAAAATTAACTGTCCCTAAAAAGCTTGCGTCGTATGGTTTTAGCACACGGTTGACCCTTTTATTTAAGGTTGTAATAGTAACTATATGAATAATTTTGTATAATGTGTAAATGTAGTGTTATTTTTAAAATTTATTCTTATATTTATTATATTTTACAAATTATAGTCGTTAGAATTGTTTTATATTACAATTAGTTGATTGCATTATTTATAGCGTATACTTGAGTCGGTTAATTACATTAAATATTTCTACAATTTATTTAAAGCATATGTTACTTAACATAAATGAGGTTTGCAATTTTATAAAAGTTAGATTAATGACGTCATACGTTCGTTTACGTTCTATGAACAACAGACAAAGTGGTTGGGTTTATCATTTGACTGAAAAATGTTGTAATCATTACACTGGCGTAATAAATATAGCAGATAAAATGTCGAATTTCAAATTTAACATTGTAGCCAACGGATTAGTAAATTTATGAATAAGTAAATGAAACCCTCGCGATCGATTCGCCAGGGAATACATAACGGCCGATATATAATCATTTCCATTTTGTGATCGTATGAACATTAAATGTGCGTAATAGTGTCATTTCATGTTTTGTGTTATTATGTATGTACTGTGAATATTCTATTGACAAGCTCCATATGGAACGATTTAATACGATCTGAAGATGGACTCACGAAGCCCGAAACTGCAATAATCTGTAAATCAACGGAAGGATTAGTTGACGTACCGATAAGGTAATTCATTTACTTATTCATAAAATGTCGAAATAAAACAGTTGTTTTTATCGAAGTTTAAGCTTATAATAGTAAATAAATATTAAAACAAAAGCTTTTGTTTTATTTTATCCTTGAATATGAAGTTTTAACAAGAAATATCTGCTATTACATTAAAGTTAAAATAATATTACACAAACTTTCTCAAAACACCAATTGTAAACTGAAAATATTGGACAACATCTTCCAAAAATGGTTCCGAAAGAAAAATAAATTTCTATATTTTTACAGTTATACATCTTTAAACTTTACAGTTATGTTACATAGATATGTAAAAAAAATACCTTTGGGTTACATTTTTAATGGTCAATCAAAACAAAATTGGGGAATAACAATAAGAACATTAATATTCTGGATAGAACCACTTCCTCTTACAATGCAATATAACTAAAATGTGCATTGCTATCTGTTGAATCTCGATCAGCTGTTGTTTTGTTAAAACAAAAAGAAACAATTTCGTAGTTGTATTAAATCAGTGCATATGTGATATCTTACTTTTCGATTGAATAAAAAGTGAATTGTTGTTTTGAGCTATTTCTTTACTTTAAAAAAAGAATATAAGGCAAAAATGCATTTAAGTTCCATCATACCCATCAACTTGTTTCAATTTTAATTCTTCTTGTGCAGTTTGATTGATGTAACAAAGTGTCAGCAAACGAGTTGCTACAAAACACCGCTAGGATTAAATTTGCGTCCTATAAACTTGATCGTCAAGTATTATTACACAAATTGTCCGTCGATCTTGTTGCAGTATTTTTATTATCAGTCATAAATCGTAGTGCTCCTCTAATCAATCACCCGCACTGCCATTCATCTATATTTGCATGTCATTAAAGGTGTGATCGTGTGCACATAAATCTATTCTCCGGCGTGAGCCCTTACTCTGTCTAATTCAACAACCATCTGAAGACGACCATGTAAACGTAGCCTTCAGCATTACGGGGAGCACGATATTCTTTTAAGGTCAACCAATTGTAAAAAGATTTAATAAATATATAATAAAGAAAACCACAGATTAAATTAATATAATTTTAGTTTTTAATATAATTTAGATAAAATTAAATTAACAATGCACCATACAACATGAATTAAGCAGGAGAGCGATTCGTGTAACAATGACTATAAAATAACGTGCAAGTATTGTACTTTGAATTTGAGACAAATGTATGCTAAGACAAATTTTGAAGAAACTTGAAATATATAATTCGTAAAAATCATTATAAATATGATCTGCTTTCAACTTAAAGTAATGTTTTCTCTATAATTCATTTTTTTTTAAATAATTTATAGTGTAAACAAAGGACCCATATAATTTCACGCGTGTTTTCCCGTCTATCTGTCCATGAGTCGCAACCAGTCTACACAGACAAGACGATAAATTCTATATATTTCAAACTTTGCAATTGTATTTTTTATATTGCCCACATACGTTATAGGAAAATAAAGCTTTAACAAAAAATGAACTTTGGATAGTTAAAAAACAAAAGTTGTTGATTTGAATTTTTTTAGAAATATGTGTGGGGTATCAAATAAAACTAGAAGTTATTCTGATTACGAATATGTATTTTTATTTTTTTTTAATTAATTTACAATGTTGCATCTGAGGACTTCTCATCTAGCAATTCTAATTTCAAATAGTTCTTTTTTTATGGGGGTGCAGCCCAATGGCCGGTCCCACTAGTAACTGCCTACTGGCTGGAGTGGTCCCGTATGTTTATTTGACGGAAAAATTAGACTGTTGATGTTAGTCGAAGTTTAAAGTGTCAGATATCATGTACCCCTCCTTTAACTTAAACAACTTTTGGATTTGTAATTGCATTACAGTGCGAAATCATATATTATAGTTTTTTGTACGACGAATACAACTTAATTTAACCACATAATGAGAAATTCGTAGCGGGTAAGTTTTAAAACCAGTTTTGTGAGATGTGACACAAACAATTCAATAGTCATTAAAAGATGGATTGCAATTTCATAGATTTATCTTTGGTTCGTAGGTAAAACCAAGGAGCTTTATAATTTTAGACGCGTGTCTGTAAGTCACAACCCGTCACACAGACAAGACGATAAATCCTATATAATTCAAACTTTGCATTTATATTCTTTATATTGTAATATTGAAAAATATAGCGGTAACAAAAAAGGACTTGGTGTAATTAAAGGTAAATAAACTATAGATTTAAAACAATATATTTTTGAAATATTAAGTGTGGGTACCAAATAAAACTGAAAGTTATTCTTATTAAGTATGTATATTTGATGATGAAATTAATATGTTTTAAAGACGTATTAAAAAAAAAAAAGTCCTTTTAAGCTTACGTACCCTAAGTTGTGTTTTAGCTCACCCTTATATTATTTATTTTCTTTATAGAAATATGGTTTAATTAATATAAATAAATAATTGCAACAAAGTTAGTATTTTAAAAGAAGAAACCTAAACATTACACCCCAAATTAAAATAAGCAAATTATGATTGTTAAAAACTTAACTAAAAAGATTAAAATATAAATTAACAAACAAAATTTAAATTAAGAATATGTAGATATTTTCAAGGTATATTTTAAAGCTAGCCTCTATTATTTTTTACAAATCTATTCATAGATCTCATGGATCAAAGGAGAATGAAACGGGATATAAACAATTAAACCAAACAATTAAACCTAACCAATAATAAAATAAAAGCATGGAAACCGTCGAACACTTACTGGTCGACGAGAAAATGCCAATGACAGAAATCGAAGGCCACTGAATTCTGAAGTAAACCAACAGGTTTAACTTTTTGATGCCAACATGAAACTCAGACTACATTATTTTATAGTTGCACCTTCATTTGATATTAACAATCCATGTTTTTATGTAGGTGATATTTCTGATTATTGTAGATATTGCAGTGTTTTGATGTAGCAGACCGTCACTGTGATGTTACAAAGGGAACGTATGGAGAGATTTTTCCCAGGACCATCGAGATTTTAAAAATGTAACAAGCGATACACCACTTTCAAGACATTATCTGAAAAACATGAAGAGTTACATATGGAGCCGACTTTGAAATGCCTCCCGGCGTGAGCTCTTACAGTTTTTAAATACACGGTGCAGTCTAGCACAAAATAAGAACTTTAGATGCGTTTTATAGTATTCTGTTGGCCTTCACAATATTGAAGAAATAACCGTACTATTGTAGTCATTTAAAAGTGTTAAAACTCAACTGGAGATGACTAGTTTATTTTAAATATCTTCAATATTAAAAGTTTAAAAAAATCATTAAACCTTGGAATTTAGATACAACAAAAACTCGAACACAAGATCTCACAAAAATTACGTTTACAATAATTATGAAACGCGTTTCAACGTCAAACTCGCCAGTGATACATGAGCTATAATAACTAAACTTAACTGATTTGGAATTTAGTTATCTTAAAATATATATTAATTTCGCCAATTTATGGCGTACGATCTGCTTTTTATCCGCGCGGAAATTACATGTAGTTGTGTAGAAACTCTTGTGTCATATGAGTTCATACTGGGGCAATCAAATTTCTGTTAATTCCTGCAGAGTCTTAAGAAGGAAGCAAAACACATTTCCTGTTACACTAGAAATAATAAAATTAGAAAATAAAATGATCAATTTATTTCCTCTACTCTACATTGTGAAACAAAACTTACCCTTTATTTACAAAATGTATAAAAAAACACTTTACATACATTAATATTGGCGGTAGATTTGTTTACACTGAATACTAATTACGTAAGCACTAAACACGACACATTTAAAAAATTTATATTTAAAAGTAAATCAAAATTGATATGTTTTGAACTGTAGTACGATCGAGAAGGCGTAGCAGTCCCGAGATACACTAGCTGGATTTACATATTTTTACCTATAGTCATGAGTTAGATCCATCTATTCATCTTTCTTGTACAACTCTTGTTCTCTTCCGACCCTGCCGTTATTATAGTATACGAGAGGAAAAAATCTAGTGGCTGAGTACCCTTGCAATTCCTGTATTATATCAGGTTTAAGTATTTTTAATTTTTCAAAATCATCGTTTAAAAAGTAAAACTGCCCAAAATAGTTGTGATGCTATTACGTATAGTATGGCGTAGACAGTCAAAAATTTAAGACTTATTTCATAGGTCTACGAACAAAACACTTTGTTTCAAAATTGTTAATTCTATAAAGAATAAAAATTGGATATTTCAAATATTTTTTTGACTTTGTGAGAGTGAAATAAAATTGGCTAAATGATATCTGCGAATATCTTTGATTATGGTTTCTTTTATCCTTGTATTGAATTAGTTGTAAAGATTAGAAACTGTCATATTTCTTGAGTTAATATATAAGAAATTATAATTTTCTTTACACATTATACAAGGTACAGGATAAGTTTGGTAATCGCAAAACATTCAACCTGCGTTTTTTATTTAATCATCAAGTTTCATGGCCACAGGAAACATAAAAGTGATTTTCAACATGCCGTCCGTCCGTCGTCGTTGTCGTCTGTATGGAAGCACGATAGCGGCCTCAAAAATTAAAACGGAAAATTGGGGGGACTGTACAGAGTGATTTTAAAGTTCCCCCAATTTTTTTAACCAAGACCATCTATTATAAATGTAAATAATTTAGGAGTCAACTTGAAAGTCTTAATGTGAAGGTGTTCATGCGACACCGTTTAACACAGTTTTTGTTTGTTGAAAACAGTGGTTGAATAAAAGCTGTAAAAAGTTTTACAGTTTTCGAGATATCCCTATCCTAACCTAACCTAACTTAAACTAACCTAAACCTACTGATATCTCGAAAACTGTTCAACCTTTTACAGCTTTTATTCAACCACTGTTTTCAACAAACAAAAACTGTGTTAAACGATATGTCGCATGAACACCTTCGCATTACGATTTTTCAAGTTGACTCCTACATTTTGGAGAGTGATCCCTTAAAATTCTCAAAAACTTACAAAGTTAGTGTTTTTACATTTATAGTGGAAGATATTGATTAAAACATAATCTGACATAAAATATGCAAAATAATAGGGTCAACATTCGCTAACATTAAAATAGCTAACATTAATTTTTTGTTTAATTTATTGCGAACTTATAACATAATAAATTAGATATAACTGTACAGATTTCAATTCTGCATCTAATGGTAACAATCACAAATCCCTAAGTTGAGAAACAGCGAAGTTATTGTAATTTCGAATCCTAACCTAACAAAGGAAATGTGATATTCGTATAGTTACGATATCCGTGATAGTTGAGTATCGACACATCGTAGCGAGTGGAGGCTCCTTCACAATGTACAGCTACGACTTCTGAAAAGGGCCAAAACACTGACACGAGCGAAACGAGTGGAGATTTTTTAAAATATATACCACTGTTACGAGGTTTATAAAACCTGTGCAACAACGATTCAAAATAACCCTGTTCATGAAGGAGGTTGAAGACAAAATGTTAACTTATTTCATTTAAAACTCAGGACTAACTTCCTGTATGCTACACATTCAGTTTCAGCTTGTATTGAATATGATTTTGTAGAGTGGGTGTGGTGTTAACATTCTTAAAATCTGGATTAATTTTTGAAAAAAACATTTATGTGATCACCTAGAACCAAAGAGCAAAGTTTGTGTTACATTACAACTTCCCAGGTCACGGGATTTTGAAAATACAATGGTAAGCGGTATTTGGCTTTCATAGAGATGTGACGTCACAAAGAAGGACAAAATGAAACGTAAAGCTATGGAATGTGCATGCTCTACTTGTATGCAATGCGCATGTGCACGAGAAAAAAAAACTGTTTAAAGAACGCCTATAAAAGTCACGGAAAAGTATTTAAGCCCTGTAAATCTTACATCGAGGTTTATTGCTTTCTGAAGGAACCCTCGTAAATATTGTTGGTGAAATCAAATATCGCCTGACAAGGAACACTATTGTCCCCACGGCCTTCTCAATATATTCGCCACAGCTACAGAGGTCAGGGCAGTTTACGACGAGGATCACGTGTGCACTGGCAGAGAACAAAGGGGCCAAACCCTAGGTGTGACCCCTCAGCCCCTCCTCCTTCCTTTTCATTAGCGATGCCAAATCCTTGCGGGTCGCAAAGACAAAGATTCCATAATTTTCATTTTCACAGTCAGTCACAAGTGATGGATCTGAAGATGACAATGGTGATAGCTACCGAACAGTCACAGTGATTAACAATGATTGTTCTCCTAAACTTGTAGAGTATTGACAATACGTAATTTTTCAATGAAATTTTAAATAAACGGAGCAAAATATTGTTCACACCCATTTACAAAAGTAATTATTAGCCAATAGTAATAATAATTATAACCTTATATACAGAGAGTGTCACGAAGAAGACGGGAAATTTTCAGGTCGTGTTCTACTGTTGAAAATAATGAAAAACGTTAATATGAACATACACTCTAAGATGGTTACTTGTCTATTTATGCGACATTTTGTGTTTTGAACAAAAAAATCATATCTTATGACGGCAAATGATACAGACTTGAAATATTGCTATAAAAATCCAATTTGCGAAAAATTATCAACTAAGTTCTTTTATTTATTTCAAAATGGCGGCTATTTAAATCGTTTAACATAGAATATCTCGAAAACCTTTATTTACAAAAAATGTACAAGAAAAAAAAGTTTCCTCTTAAAAAGACAAATAAGAGTTAAAAAACAAAATTTCTATATTCAAAAAAATTATTGAGTTATCGGCAAAAACTGAAAACTTAATTTTTTGGTAGTTATCTACAATACCCAAGACAGTCTAGGACAAATATTTTCTGTGAGTTTTCCAATTTTTATTATTTTTTATATATAATTCTGATTTGATTGGTGTAAATAAAGTTTATAAAAATTAAATACAAACTTTAAAAAAACGGTTTAGTAAAAAATATAAAAAATAGGTAGAAAATCGTTTTATTTTGAATAATAATAAATTTGAATGAAACGGTATCAAGTTACCAATATATGTCCACAAGCCACATTTGATCAATTTCTGTCCATTTGGCCTGTAGAGTAAAGCCGGACATTCCAAAAATATTTTTACTAGGTTTTATATCGGTTCATAGGGGCTATGTTTTAGCAAAACAATCAAACCTACAAGTGACGATTTTGATAAATATGGAATTTTAATTTTGGCTTCATGAGAGCTACACATAAAATTAAACTTACAAAAGAATTTGAAAAAGAAGATAAATCCTAATATATGGCCAAAATAAACTCACAAACCAAATTTCATTAGTTTTGATCGTTTGGGCTGTAGAAATAAAGACAGACATGTCAAAAACCTCTTCATTACGTTTTATATCGGTTTATAGAGGCTATGTTTTAGCGAAACTTTATCAAGTGACGATATTAATGAATTAGGAATTTTAATTGTGGCCTCATGACAGTTACACAAAATAAAAAATTAAATTAAATAAATAATTTAAAAGAAGAGGATAAATAAATAAATTCACAAACCAAATTTGATCAATTTCTGTCCATTTGGGCTCTAGAGTATTGAGCATACACAGATAAAAGACAGATATTCCAAAAATATTTTCATCATAGGGGTAAAGTTAACAAAAGTTTATCAAAATTGGGATTGCGGAATATAATAAATATGGAATTTTAATTTTATCCTTGTGCCATTTTAAGATAACAAAATAATTTTAAAAAGGAGATAAATCCTCAAAATATGCTTAGGTTACATACAAATTTGACCAGTTTTAGTCAACTTGTTTAGAAAGTTAATATCATTCCAAAAATTCTAATCTTTTATCTGAACTAGCAACTTTGAGGTTGTGGTGAACATAATAGCTGTGAAAGTTCACATATAGAGCCTACGTTTAAAAAAAAAAAATCGTCAAAATAATTAGATCTAATATCAGGTTAGATCGTGTGGCAGCTTCCTCCTTAAATTCCAATTTAATCGAAATGTGTTGTGTAAAGGTGTGAGAAAGTCCTACAATTATAATTGCAGGAACGTAACTTTACATAAGTTCAATAACCTGTGTCGTAACATAACGAAAGGGCCAAAAGTAAAACTTGTTGATATTCTTGGCGCATGTCACATATGTAGAAACAATGAAGAATGAAAGTGATGCGCGCGCATATGTCAGAGGAGTGTCCGTCTAGTCCAAGGAGCGATATACTATTATTGGATAAGATTTATTTACTTTCTCACATAAACGAAAGTTTGAGACATAGTTTAGTATGGAATTTTTAAAGAAAATATCCTACTGGAATGAATCCAAAAATGAGTGGTTTTTGAAACGATATGCACCTGTTTTTGTTTTTTGAAGAGTGCTTCTACACGAATGGGTTGACTTGAGTTAATTTAAACTAAATTTTAAACATTCTCACACAAACGTTTGAAATAGTCACATCCAAAATCAGTTGCTAAGTTCTTTTCAATTAGTTTTTGGAAAGTTTTATTAAACAGCTCTTTCAGGTAAATGAGAAGTTTTCACTGCAGTCACCAGGTCCGTTATTACTTATAAGGCCACAAGTTTGTATGTTTAAGGTATAAAATATCTCAGATATTGTTCAGAGTATCTTAGTGTAAAAATGTTTCACCTACCAAAAATACTCCTAATTAATTTATTTATTCCAAAGAAACAGAATCCTTCTTTACATTAAAACTGCAACGAAAACTGTATGAAAATGGTTTACACAGTTAACGGTTCCAGTTAGCATGTAATATATAGTAGGGTTGTTCAAAGGTGGTTGGATCCGTCAGAAATACCAATGTAAACACTAACACAAGGTTGAAATGATAAATTGCAACGGAAGGATCATAATTGGAGGATTTAATGGAGTTGATAATTGAGGTATTTACAAATTCTTTGATAAAAAGAGTAAACCATTCACAATATCTCACTTTATCCCGTACTGAAAACTAAAGGTTTTTTTTGAATTTTTTGAAATATTCAAAATTTAATAGTGTCTGTTATACGAATGAAGTTTAGTTTGGGATGCATTGTATATCTTAAATGATGAAAACAAGATATCTAAATAAATCAACAAGTGTTGCGAGGAACAGAGCGTTACTATGGCAACTAAAAACTGATGAAGCCAAAGCTGTTCACCCGGACAACTGAGATAAAATTACGCCAGAGACTCGCAGTACGCCGGTGGTGACATATGTAGCTTAGATATGAGCAACATTAGCCGACAATACCAATGCGCTACGCGTCTTTGAAAGAAAAATAATAAAGAAAATCAGTGGAATGGTGAAATAGTGCGTAGAGTGGGGAACCCTGATGAACGTTGAATTAGACAGCTTGATGGGCAATGAGGACACTATGATTTATGAAGGTGAGGATGTTGTGGTTTGGAAGATGCGACCAAAGAGTTTACAGAGCTTCACTGGAAAGAATGGTTCGCGTGAAGAAGAAAAGGACTCCACGAAGAGATGGATGCAGGACTTGGAATTAGACCTGAGTATTTTGGGTGTGCGGAACTAACGGACAATTGCTGAAGAGATAAGATTGGAAGCAAAGAGGTGACGAAGTCAAGGTCACTAAGACCTGTATAGCCGGAAGAAATTACACGATAGAAAACAAAATCTATTCATCTTCATTTTTATGCCGATAAGGAAGAATTGGTGTTTTTATAGAAATGGAAATCATTACCCTTTGTTTGGGTTTCTGTAGGTTTTTCTTATATATGCGAAATTGATATGTTTGTACTATACAAACGTCCTTTGCGTAAATAATTGTATATTATTAAATAGAGATTCGAGGTTCAAATTTATTTTTGCCAATTATTTCTGAATCGTAATGTTTGTTTAAATTCATGATTTTGCACTTGGTTTAGATAATTAAGCTTCACATTTCACTAAAATTTGAACTAAATTGGTAGAGACATTTTTACAATTTTATAACAGAGACGTCTTTTATAACAGTCACATGGTCGAATTTTTAACCACTTGATATTTTTTGAGAGATGTCAACCAATAGGTTTTGTTTGGGTCCTTAAAGGACTTTAAAATTTTATCAAAAATGGTTCACGCGTTTCTGCTACAAAACACTGAAAAGACTACAAAAAGACGTCATTCAAAAACCCACTTTTTAGGTTTCGAAGATCTCAAAACGGATATATACGGGAAAAACACAACTATTTTTTAACCCATCATATAACTTTTTTGCATAACTATAATCGATAAACACTGATCACAATAGTTAATTAATATATTTAGAAATTAAATATTTTATAACAACAACTGTCCAGATAAAAACGTGGATTTTATCTAATTAAATATTACAGACATAACCTAACTTTATGTTGAATTGTTAGACTAAATCTGATGGATCTAATCAGCTGTTAAGTGTGTTTGTATATCGGTTGCTATGGTAACTAAATGTCTATGTAAACTTGTGTGTTTTACTTAACAAATATACGAAGTTTAGGGTAGTTTTTTTAATCGCAAAAAATCGACCTATAGTTTTTGATTTATCTTTACGTTTCGTTTCTTAAAAACCGATGAAATAATTATAGACGTACCGTCCGTCCGTCGTCGTTGTCGTCTGTACGTAGAGCGAGATAGTCCCGACAAATTATGAAATTAAAAATGTTTTATTTGAATACGACAAAATGGCTGCCAACTTATAAAATATTAAATTTGTTAAAAATTCTAATGTATTAATACCAACCTGACCCCTCTACGATGATAATTAGCGAAGTTATTGACAAAAATGTAATTTTATCTTGACCTCCCAAGAATATGTGACATTTTTATAGTTACGAAGGCACTGCGTCGACACGAGCTTAGCGACTGGATGTACCTTCACATATGTACAGCTTCGAGGCCGCCAGGTCCGAAACAGTGATACAAACAGCGCGAGTGGAGACTCAAACAGACGTTAGGTAATCAGTGATGTACACAATAACGAGGTTCAGAAAACAGCTGTTTTAAACAAACTTACACTAATGATAGACACTCTGATTTATCAATGCAATAACATTTCCTTCAAGGCTCAAGAAAACAATATTTAGGCAATATATTTAGAGGAACTGTTTGCATTTGTATGAGGAGGCTGTTCATACTTTCATGAGAAAAGGTCATACTACATTTATTTTAAGAAAATAAACGAAGAAGTGATGACAGATCAGTGATTAAAGAGTCACGTGACAGGTCCTGACCAACTAGAAAGCCGTTTGTGGAACGAAAACAAAGTTATTCTTTTGGGCGTTTTGATTAAAAGTTTTCTAAATATTTAATAGAGCATCTGGTCTCTCAGAGCTTCCGTTCTACTTCCAAAACATGACTGAAACGTATTTTGGGCTGGTCGTGAAAACACGCAACCGTCCAAAAGATATATTCGCAACATGTTTCGACCGATTATCGTGCAAACATCGACTCCCTGCTGTTAATTCTTAATTTGGAAGAACGGCAAATTTATAATCTTATGTAGGGTATTGATCATCGTTTTACGTGTGGTGAGGTTACCTAAACTGCACAATCATTGCGCTGATTTACTCAATCCGCTTGCAACTAATTAACGGACATGCGAATTCCGTTTGCTGTTATACTATTATCAAACGGGGAATGCTGCTGAAACGAAGGGTCGCCTCACTAACACACGCGTCATCACACACAGGCGCGCAGATTATTAGAACTGGCCGGAACCTGCCGGGGGCCACCCGCATGGCCCAAATTTTCCACATCCAAATAATACGTATTTGTATATGGAAAAGAGGCAAAACTACTTTAATATGAAGTAATGATTTAAAGTGTCTGTATCTCACTAACTATGAGGGTGACAATAATTTAGAAGGCACCATTCGAAAGAGAAAGAAAAAATCTATAAAACAGAGTAGCCTATCCGTGAAATCGTTTGCCAGAAATATGGACTTGTGACAAATAGATAAATATGACGTAATTTTGTCTTCTGCTTAGACAACCGTTGTCATGTTTATAAGTAGTGACGAAATACAGTACATTACATATCTTAATTTTTTGGCCCCTGTCGTGCTTACGTACAGACGAGACGAAAACTACAACTGACGGACGTCAAATTTTTGCCTATTACCAAACTTACCCTATACAACGTATAATAAGTAAGTAAAAAAAAATGCAAAAATTCCTAAATTTTAACAAATTATTTGTCAGAATAAATTGTTTTTTGTTTAATTACAAAGATTTCATTGGTATCGTTATCACCTTTAAAATGACATTTCGTATACTGTATAACTTTCCAATAAATAGCGGTCCAGTAAGCTAATCTGTTCACACGATTAACTTTTTTTTATAAACATTAAATCCAATATGGCGGTTAGATCTGCAGATCCTTAACTGTATGAACTGACAGTTACAGTGCTCATACTAATGACAGAAAGATTTTAAAATAAAACACTTTAAATGCACTTGACATCGAGAGGCGTTTCAATGTCACTAGAAGGTCAACCGCGATCTCCTGCTGAGCTTAAAGTTTTGTACAAGGATTAGAGAAAGGTTTTGTACTGAATTATAAATCTTTTATGGTTGGAGTTATGGGCTACTGAATTGATTATTATTAGGAGCCCACTTACGTCTTTAAGGGTACGTTTAACCTCGAAGGTTAGAGGCACTCCTTGTGACAGTGACTGGAAAATAAAGTGGAAGCACAGTTTTTTATTATTATTAGTTTATTTCACCATTAACAATATAAACAAAATAATATACAGTTTTTTAGAAATTTTTAAATCATAAATAACAATTTATAATTAGTGAAATAAAATGAAATTAGACACTACAAAGGAAAAGGATATTCTGGGGCACCATCAAAAAGAAAATTATATACAATAAGACAAAAATAAAAGAGTACATTCGATTTTTCGTGTTGTTAAAGGTAAAAATGCTATGGTCAATATAGCCTGAAATAAAAAGGAAGAAAAAACATAAAATAACGTCTCATAGCTCTCGATTACACTAATAGCGTCAAGGTTGGAAACGAACAAGAGTTGGTCAAAAACCTGACAGGAAAGATGAAAGAGAGGGATCGAACTCAAGACTACATGAAAAAACGGTGGCACTCGAGTTCGGCACCAAATCTGACCATCGGCAAAAGTTGCTCATGTGTTATTAATTCCACACTCGAGTTCGGCACCAAGGCAGTTTACAGGGAGAGTGGAGAGGTTCACCCTAACCTAACCTAACCATTGGTACTTAGGAATTTTGTACTCTAGTAAGTTATTTCTGCTACACATCAATTAATTTTTAATAACTAGGAAATCATAGTACAGTGCGTGCAAAGTTTCATAATTGCATTTGTTAGGAGTTCTGAAGTAATAAACGTTTAGAGAAAAACATCAGGACATATAACATACATCATATTTACGTAAACATGGTTAACGCCAACTTCTGTTGAGTTTGTCTCGGGTAGCGTCCGAGGGCTTGTGAAGGTCTCCCCCCCCCCGTAGATGAGAGAGCGAGCTAACGGAAAGGGGCAGGAGTCGAGAGAGTGATTAGTGAGAGGGAGGGTTGAAGGAGGAGTGGTGTAATTGGAATGGGTAAGAGGGGTGGCTGGTGCCGAACTCAAGAACACTGGAAAAAAGATTTTACGCAACTAGGGCTCTTGGAATTGGTAAGCCCCTGAGAGAACATTCGAAAGTATTCCATTTAAAAAAATATATAATTTTATACAGTACATCTTTAAATGGGAAAATGGAAACGAAAACATTTGGGTACTAACATGTAGATTGTACAAACAGCCACGTAACATATACACAATTATAACTATTGTCTAAAAAATATTGTAAGTACAAGTTCTACAAATTAAATGACCTTAAAAATATGCAAAGATAATAGAAATATTAAATAAATATTTAATTGTTTTCGAAAAAGTTCTCAGGATCAAAAGGCAATCTCGTTTCTTTTATATCACAAAGAAAACGTCAATTTATGTGCACTTTAGGTAAAAAAAAAAATACCCTGAATTATCGTACATGCATTTCTGGCAACCTTAGTTTTAATTTTTGATGCAAGCGACGCTAATTAAAAAAAAATATATTCAATTTAAATTGGTAGACAACAGAAAATCATTAACATGAAGGCTCTTTTAAACAATTATAGTTAAAAATAGTGTTTAATTAACTTTTCATATATTACTAGCTAATACCATTAGGCAATTTGTTATTGGATTTATTTTCATTAACTTTTTTCTAGAGGTAACATGTAACAAGTCAAAATTTAATTAAAAATTCTACCATAGTTAAAATATAGGAATTGTCAAGACTTTTAGATTATTTTACAAGTGTTTTGTTAATAATGTGTTGTGTGTTTTAAATTAATTTTTAACTTTGAAAGCATCTAATTTATCCTGAAACAGCTGTAGTGTAGCAATAAAAGAAGAATAACAATTCCACTATTGACGTCAAACGTAGTAAGTCTTATAGTTATTAAATAAGTGCATCATTAGACAGAAATTGCATAATGATTTTAATTTATGTTGTGCACACAAAAGTGTTGTAAAAATAGTCAACGCAAGAGTTTCAGGCTATTTAACTTCTGAACATTGAGATTAAAAGTGTGCAACTTTTGTATATTTTGTAAATTAATTCTAAAATAATGACGTTAAATAAATAGGCCTAATCTTTGTTAAAACATATTATTACAACGTTGTAAGATATAATTTTATAAGATAAAAGAGCCTAGTAATGACTAACAAACACAAAGATAAAATACCAAATGGTTGAGTTAAAACATCCATTCTCTTCGCTCAATAATATAATACCATTTCTCTAAATGAACAATTAATATCTTTAGTACAGTCAAATGAACATAAAGCCAATAGAAAGTCAGAACACGTGTACCGGACACGTGGGGCAACCGGTTTCATAAACTGTTTAGCAAAACAAGTTGCAACATAATACATAACTCGTACATCCATTCACGATACAAACGTACCCCGAAGCTACGTGATACTGGAGAGTGCTTTATGTAATACACACTTACTTGGCAGCGGCTATTCGTCAACTGACGCCATTTGTCAGTATCAGTGTCCAAGGAGGTTGTTCCAGAGACAATTTAAATTGAAGTTATTTATGTTACCGAGTCGGTATTTAAATTGGCATGCCTGAACTGTGATGAATTATTGTTCATTATCTATTTAGACACAACCCTATGAAATAAGAAAAAATAGATGAATGCAAGCGCGTATCATGTAAATGCCCGAATAAACTATGTCAGTAATATAACCACAAAAATAATTCACATTTGTTTGGTTGTAACACTGTGGTTAGTCCCACAAATACTAATAACTAACATTGCTGAACTAGGTTAAACGGTTTGGTTCTCCTACGGTCTCGGCCATCATTTTTCGATGTTTACGTGTTGAAGTTTGTGCATATATGTTCCTTTGAACCGTTGTTTTATGAAATATAAATTACTAAAGGATTTTGTATAATTATTGATTATAATAATAAAGAAATGAATCACTAGTGTAAGAAACAACTCGAATTTTTTAATTCGTAATGGTATAGGTGTTCTCTTAATGAACACCAATAGAATCGTTTATTTCAAAAACCCGTAATCAGTCACTTTTTCCGAAAATTAGTTATTTTTAAATCGTTGGTAAACAGATAGTTTAGTGCACAAAATCGTCAACTTTCGCTTCCCTTCAAACGTCAGGTTGGGTTAGGTTGTGTTAGGTTAGGTTATTTTATTTTATTCGTTGGTAAACACATAGTTTAGTGCATAAAATCGTCATCTCTTGGTCCCCCTTAAATGTTAGGTTATTTTTAAATCGTTGGTAAACAGATAGTTTAGTGCACAAAATCGTCATCTTTCGCTTCCCATCAAACGTCAGGTTGGTGTAGGTTGTGTTAGGTTAAGTTTTTTTTTTCGTTGGTAAACACATAGTTAGTGCATAAAATCGTCATCTATTGGTCCCCATTAAATGTTAATTTAGTTTAGATTAAGTTAGTTTATTTTTTTTAAATCGTTGGTAAACAGATAGTTTAGTGCACAAAACCGTCATCTCTTGCTTCCCCTTAAACGTTAGGTTAGGTGAGATTATGTTAGGTTAGGTTATTTTATTTTTCTCGTTGGTAAACACATAGTTTAGTGCATAAAATCGTCATCTCTTGGTTCCCTTAAATGTTAGGTTAGTTTAGGCTAGGTTATTTTAAAATCCTTGGTAAACATATAGTTTAGTGCATAAAACCGTCATCTCTTGCTTTCTCTTAAATGTTAGGTTACAGTAGGTTAGGTTATTTTTAAATGTTTGGTAAAACACATAGTTTAGTGCATAAAATTGTCATCTCTTGGTCCCTCTTAAATGTTAGGTTAGAGTAGGTTAGGTTATTTTTAAATCGTTGGTAAAACACATAGTTTAGTGCATAAAATCGTCATCTCTTGGTCCCTCTTAAATGGTAGGTTAGAGTAGGTTAGGTTATTTTTAAATCGTTGGTAAAACACATAGTTTAGTGCATAAAATCGTCATCTCTTGGTCCCTCTTAAATGTTAGGTTAGAGTAGGTTAGGTTATTTTTAAATCGTTGGTAAAACACATAGTTTAGTGCATAAAATCGTCATCTCTTGGTCCCTCTTAAATGGTAGGTTAGAGTAGGTTAGGTTATTTTTAAATCGTTGGTAAAACACATAGTTTAGTGCATAAAATCGTCATCTCTTGATCCCCATTAAATGTTAGGTTAGAGTAGGTTAGGTTATTTTTAAATCGTTGGTAAAACACATAGTTTAGTGCATAAAATCGTCATCTCTTGGTCCCTCTTAAATGTTAGGTTAGGTTAGGTTATTTTTATATCGTTGGTAAACATAAAATATAGTGCATAAAACTGTCATCACTTGCTTCCCCTTAAACGTTAGGTTAGGTTACGTTATTTTTATCATTGGTAAACACATAGTTTAGTAGATAAAATCATCATCATTGATTCCCATTAAATGTTAGGTTAGGTTATTTTAAATCGTTGGTAAACAGATAGTTTAGTGAACAAAACCGCCATCTCGTGCTTCCCTTTAAACGTTAGTTTAGGTGAGATTATGTTAGGTTAGGTTATTTTATTTTTATCGTTGTTAAACACATAGTTTAGTGCATAAATCGTCATCTCTTGGTCCCCTTAAAATGTTAGGTTAGGTTATTTTTAAATCCTTGGTAAACATATAGTTTAATGTATAAAACCGTCATCTCTTGCTTCCCCTTAAATGTTAGGTTAGTGTAGGTTAGGTTATTTTAAAATCGTTTTAAAACATATAGTTTAGTGCATAAAATCGTCATCTCTTGGTCCCTCTTAAATGGTAGGTTAGTTTATGTTAGGTTAGGTTATTTTTATCATTGGTAAACACATAGTTTAGTAGATAAAATCGTCATCTCTTGATCCCCATTAAATGTTAGGTTAGGTTATGTTATTTTTAAATCGTTGATAAACACACAGTTTAGTGCATAAAGCAGTCATCTCTTGCACCCACTTCAAGGTTAGGTTATTTTTAAATCGTTGGTAAACACATAGTTTAGTGCATAAAACCGTCTCCTCCCGTCTGCATTTCCATAAAGCCATGACATCCTGATCAGTTTGACCTGTAGCATTTCATTAGCACATCTTCTCACTTATCTATAAACTCTTATATCACTTTAAAGCCCTCCTACCGAACGTTTAACATAAACAAATACAAGACCGTTGAAGACCGAGAAGCTCACACGCTTGTAGCGAGTAGAGACTCTAATAATATTTAAATATAAAATTTTGCGCATCATGTAGGCTAATTAATATTCTAATTTGTTCCATATTTAAATCTGACACAGATGATCAGCTGTATCCAAATGTTAAGTTCACGAAACGAGAGTGGATGATCGTGACTGGAAGAAGTGAAATTTGAAGGTTATCTATCTTGTGACGTTTAGAAATCAAGTTTTTATTTTCATCTTGAATAGAATGGTAGGTTTGGTTTTCTGTTATAAGTGACAGTAGAACAATAGGTAGGCTGGGCCACGTGTGAAACAGTTGCTGATTGCTGTGGGTTGTATTTAGGCAGGTCTATAAGTGAAATCTTGGTAATAGACAGGAACATTTTGTGAGATCCTAATGAATTTGATTTTTTATCCAATTATAAAATTTAAGCTTACCAACTGATGACAGATTCATATGGATTTTCTTTTAATCAGCAGGCCTAGTAAAAAAATTGTTAAAACTTGAGAACTACGGACTAATTAAAAAAGCTTTTCATTCTGATTAGCGTTTTAATCATTTATAAAATTTATAACTGTGTTACTGAAAATGTAAAGAAATACGTAAAAGGTATAAAATCATATCTGGATTTCCTACTTTACAGTAGAAAAATATTATTACAAGTATTTCATTTATAAAGGAATCTTATTGCTATTTGAAGAAAAAAAACATCCTCGTTCCAATTAGCGAGTAATATATAAAATTTGTAGTTTAAAAATATTCGTTGTCGAAGAAAATATCTAAAAAAAATCCAGTTTCGTATTATAAAATATTATAACTTAAGAACCACGAAATAAAATTTAATCAAAAACATGTTACAATTTGACCGGATAACGTACCAACATTGGAAAGAAAACTGAATGTAAATTGGGTGAACGGTTGTCGAGATATAAGCTGTCAAAGAGACAGGCGGGTAGAGAGCTGACGTGTTTTATAAATGTGGGATAAAACATTAGTTTTGAGCAATACTTGAATTTGAAACAATTCCAGGCGTTGATTATGCAAAAGCGATACTTAAGTTGTATGTATTATTGCATAACAAGTGCGCCGTATAATCAAATTACAGGATTCTGCAAGTGCTGAGAATTATAGCCGATGTTTATTTATTTAAGTATGGTATTATGTAACAAAATTTGTATCTTAGGTTTCAGTTTTTTTATTTTTTTTCATACGTACAGGGACAATCATGCGATGGGTGGAGTTTGGTAGACTTATCCGTTTTGAGGTCTCTTGAGTTTTTTTTTAAATTATGTTTATTGTTTAACGTCTGTGCATTGCTATATAGATGAAACGAGTGGACCGATTTTAATAAAATTTGGTATATGCACACTTTTTCTCATCTCTTAAGATTATTCTTTTCGTTTTTTCGACAGCTAAAACTTGGGGGTAGCTGACACAAGGAAAAAAAACCAAAAATTGGCTCCACAGAATTTCATTAAAATTTGGTGATATGTGAAAATAATGACTCCATCCAATTTTCAAAATCGAATTATATATATATATATATATATATATATATATATATATACAGTGTAAAGACCCATTAAGTGACACCTCATTTTAAAGTCCTTAATTAAAGAAGAAGAACAGTGGAAACCAGAGCTTTCTATCTCAACCCAGTACAAAATGGCAGCTCATTGGTTGTCTATTGGGGTTATTTACCTCCTGAATGTGGATGTTCATATTTTGCCTCAATGAAGTTTTACTTAATTTCAATGCGCTGCCATTTTGCACTGGGTTGAGATAGAAAGCTCTGGTTTTCACTGTTCTTCTTCTTTAATCAAGGACTTTAAAATGAGGTGTCACTTAATGGGTCTTTACATTTAAAAATTTTGAGCTGCCCCCCAAAAATCCCATTTTGGGGAAATGGGCAAAGTTGTAATAGTGACTAAAAAGTTCACTTTTATTTCCTAGAAAGGTGTTCTGAGTTTCATTTTTCTATCTTTATCCATTTAAAATTTAACAGGGTGTATCCATACTTTTGACTCACACTGTATATATATTATCGTAAAGGAACTTAAAAAACTAATCATAACAGGCGTTATTTAAACATTTCTCCAATCAAATATGATTTCCTCGTAGAACGAGTATATCATACAAGAGAACATGTTTAGGAGTTGTTTAAATATATAAACAATGTTTAAATTAATTTGTAAAAATGAAACAACATACAAGTATAATTTTTACGTTTTAGTTGACAACAAACTATCGAACTGAAAAAATAGGGACTAATGATTTAGCTCCGTTTCTTGCGGATGTGTTATAGAAATGTTTGTGTACAGTTTAATAAAGTTTATAGACATTGAACTTGGATAACGTTTCGTTTCAGAGCGGTTAAAACCAAATCCATAAAACAAATCACTATATGTCCGCAAGTACTGTGTCTACAGTCCAAACGACCAAATTTCTCTAATTCTTCATTGAATGGTCAGATTGTATAGCATGAAACCAGGCGTAGGGGTTAGCAAACTTCTCGCACAGTGGACGTCCATTGCTAAATAGCCTCATCAGATTCCTTACTATTTATATTCTTTTAAGTTTTTTTGTGACTTCCACTACTTCCCTTGCAGGCGCATCTTTCTTGATCTATTCCTTCGGCCTTTTTTTACTTTGACTTTTCCCTACATTGTCTTCACTCCCTTTCTACTATTTTCAGTCCAACGTTAAAGTATAAAACGATACAAGCTAATAGGGTAAAAGGTAACGGGGGAATGGTGTAGCTTACTGGACCTGTATGATACTTGATGATCTCTTACAGTGTGTATCCTTACCCGACCAAGCGGTACTATGACCGGTGGAAGAACATAGAGAGAAATAAAAAATCACAAGCCTCTACGGGATGTCACCTAACTTAACGCGAATCATGTCTTCCGTAATGATTATCAACATGGGGAGTCTTCAGATTTGTCGAGATTTCCTCGATACACGTGGAGATAATAATCCTAGTAGAGAAAGGTCAATCAGGTCGCTCAAGAGGAATCACACTCATGATAGAAGAAGAAGTCAACAAAGGTAGAAATACAGGGAAGAAAGGATTCAGAAACATGGAAGAAGGAACATACCACCTCCGCCAATAGACCACTTGGCAGGATGGATAACCTACTGAGAAGAGGCCTGAGTTGGGCAGGAGGAACAATCAGAGAGCTACTTAGAAGAATTGGAATGAAAATTGATTGGACATGCAAATTCTTCCAAGAGAGAAGAGTGGGAGGATATCCCACACCATCTATTAATCGAATGCTATGCCTAGAAGTCTGGGAGATTACCAGATTGATGCAAAGTAGATATCTACTTCTGACGTGTTTCTAAAAGATTTGGAAGGCCTTCCTTAGACGGGAGAATAATTAGGGGGAGGCTACAATAGATCTATAGAGGTCGTAGTGCATTTAACCTTCACCATTTTCGTTCCAGATTTTTGTACCTAAACTTTCACAAAATTCAAAAAATAGAAATCCTTACCAAAAAGTTTTAAATATAATTTCAACTAAGAATATTATTGGGAAAATTATCTTTTGAGGGACTAAGTTTGAACACTCTTTCAAATTTGATCATAGCACCTTATAAACATACATGTTATAAATTTTCATAAAAGTCAAAACTTAAATGACCCAGTCAAAGATTTATTGAGTGATTTGTAACTAAAGGTGCCCCTAGACGGTCAATCATTTTCATCAAAAGCTTGATTCAAGCGATTGAATCAAGCGTGATTGATAGTCTAGGAACGCGTTTGATGCTTGAGTCAAGCGTTGACGGCGATTGACAGAAAGTTAGAATGACTCAAGCGGCTTGACAAGCTGATTGACCGTCTAGTGTTGTTTTGATCAATCATTGCGTCAGTCACACACTGTAAGCCATGGAGAGTGCATCGAAATTGGGCAAGTGTGACAACGAACGTGAATTTATTAGTGAATTTATTATTATTGATAAAAAGATTGAGGGATTGCTTGAAAGGTGATTGACTATCAATCACGATTGATTCAATCGCTTGACTCAAGCTTTTGATGAAAATGATTGACCGTCTAGGGGCACCTTAACGATCTACATCAGCTCTAACGATTTTGATTTATTTCTATTTAATTATAGCCTTTAAACTCACACAAAAGTTTGGTCACAATCTCTACAAAAATGCCGGTTCGTGAGTTATAGGTAAAAAACCAAAAAAATCACTCAAGGAGCCTGTATAAAGTAGGAATGTCTCACAATCGACTCTAACGATTTCAATGAAATTTTATTAACATGTAAAGATCTCGTCTGAAAAATCGGTGTCCGTGGTTAATTTTCACCTGTTGAATCACAAATAATAAAACGAGATTTTTGATAACGATTATTTTTGATTCGGTTTTATTTGGTTTTTTCAGATGGTTGAGCGAGAAAGTTTGTGCAATTCCTTTAAACAGTTTATTTATAAATGTAAATCTAGAGATAATTATGGAATTGAATGACTACCAGTTCTGAAGGTCCTATATTTATCCCGTATCAATTCCCATGTTCAGACAAACATAAAAATGTTTATGAAGATAAATAATTAACAAACAAAACATCTTACGTCATAGCCAATCACAGTCGTTAGTTCATAATCAAAAAGGTATTAATTTACCCACCACAACCAATACATTGGCTATTATAGCAATTGATTGAGAATTGATTATTGATTGTGTTATTTCTCTACACTTCAAATCATTAAATCTGACAAGGTTGAGTGTTGAAAGGACCATTTCCTTGTGCAAAACTAGCCTATATCCTTCAATGTGTGTGGTTACGTCATTTGCTTTTAATAAACAGACAAGCATTCTCGTGTTATCCTTATTGTTAAAATGAAGCAATCATCTATTTAGGTCTACATAGCTGTTCGTTTACAATACAGAGGGAAAGAAACATGTTGAGTGGGCCATCATGGTACTTACTCAGCCACATGTAATACAAGTAGATACTTTTAATGTAATGACCAAAAGTTTGTTTGGTGAGTGTTGTAAGACATGTTAAGTTAGATTCGTAGATCAAGTTGTCTTTACCAGTAGGTTAAGATTGTTTAAAACAGTTCATAGACAGGTTATATGAATCTCGTAATTCTATATATAATCTTAGTTGCCTACACTCTAACGAGCCTCAGCTGTATATACAGGCTGTCCCGGAACTCTCTGGAACATTTCATAAAAAAATGTTTCTTAGGTTGAGACAAACATATTTCACAATATAAACATGGGTCTCCGGTGACTAGTTTTCCGTCTGTCGGTCTGTATGTGTTTTTTATAAAGGATTTTATAACTCAAGATTTATTTAAGATAGAAACTTAAAACTTGGTACAAATATGTACCTTAATAGGTAAAATAAGTGTATAAAATTTCGTTGCTGGAACTAAATCCATTTCAAAATGGCGGCCGTTTAAATGTTTTAGTGTCAAATTCCACGAAAATCGTTAGTTATAAAACATTATTAAGATAGGTAAAAGATGCACAATTAAAAGACAAATCGAGTGACACCTTATTTACTAAAATCGAATAATAAACAACCAAGTTGTGACAATTCTTGCAAATCAATGTAATTTCCATACTACCACAATACATACCTAAAACATTGTTTAACAGCACAAATGAGACGCTGCGTATCATTAATCAGCTGTTTTCTGTCCACTTCATGTTCCAGCAATGAAATTTTATACACTTATTCTACCTATTAATGTACATATTTATACCAAATTTTAAGTTTCTATCTTAAATAAATCTTGAGTTATGAAATCCTTTGTAAAAACACATACAGACCGACAGACGGAAAACTAGTCATCGGAGACCCATATTTATATTGTGAAATATGTTTGTCTTAACCTAAGGAACATTTTTTTATGAAATGTTCCAGAGAGTTCCGTTACACCCTGTATATATCCACTGCTTCGCTCGTATCAGTGCCTCGTTATTATACAAATCTCGCATTTTCTTTGGAGATCAGGGTTCGAAATTGCATTTCTAACTAACTTCGCTATTTCTCATCGTAGAGAGGTAGTGTTGGTATCATTCCATGTATAATTAAAATCTCCATGTTTTTTAAATATAATTTAGTGTGTTACAATTTTGAAAACACAAGAGATATGAAAAAAAAAACTGTTTATAATGCCCGCCATTTTGAAATTCAATGACTTTTTTTCAATTTCAATAGAAGTTTCCTATACTAAATTTTGTGTTTCTATCTAATTTTTGTGACCGCTATCGTACTTATGTTCAGATATCAACAATGGCGACGGACGGACGGCATGTAGAAAATCACTTTTTCAGTTTCGTGAATCCATAAAATGTGAAAATCAGTTAAAAAACAGATGTCGATTTTACTAGATAAGCAAACTATTGGTAATAAGCAAACCTAGAGACTTTAAATTGTTAAAAATAATCTGAAATTATATTTACGATACATTTAAGTCCAATATAAAAGTACAGACAGACAGACGAAAACCGAATATACGTTTAAGTTAAGTTAAAAAACACGTTTTTCAAATTATTGCCCCTTTGGAGTATTCCGTTTGTAGTTGATATAAAATTTAGACCCTCTGAGGCTCGTTACAGAATCAGTGTAAAAGAATGCTTCAATAATTTTTTTCTTCTTCATATAATCCAAAGAGTGTTGTAAATATAATATTGCTTCATTTTAACAATATGGATAACATAAGGATATTTGTCTATTTATTAAAAACAAATGATGTAACCACACATATTGAAGGATATGGGTTTAAATAAGGAAATGGTCCTTTCATCATACGACCTTGACAGATGTAATGACATGAAGTGTACAGAAAGAAATCATAATCAATGATCAACACAAGGAAGAGAAACAATAGCTTTGTATTGGATGTGTTGGCTAAATTAATTCCTTATAGTTTATAAACTAATGTCTGTGATAGGTTATTTTTTTATTAAATTTTTGTTGTGGTTTTAAGGCGAAAAGCCATTGCTGTTATCATCGCCTGTAATCGGTTACAACTTAAGATGTTTGTTAATTCTTTATCTTTATAAACTCCTTCATGTCGGTCTCAACTTGGGAGTTTCATCCGGTAGATGATTTTATTGTTGGACCTCTAAAATTAGTGTATAGAAATAATTTATACACTTGGTTGGTTGGTCTTGGTTGGTTAAGGCATAAGTCTTGGTTGTTTAAAATCGAACTTGTGAACCGTCAAAATTTGTACAAAATTTGTACATATTTATAGCTTACTTCCAAAATATGACAGTAAAGACAATTGACCTTGAATCTGATGTAATATAAAGCTATTATCCCATTTTCGTTCAAATTTTGATAAAAGTTTTGATACAGTTTTGATCATTTTTGTTAAAATGTAGATAAAAGATCAATTTAGTTTGAAATTTGACAATTGATAAATTTAAAAATGTTCATAAAAAGTCAAATTCGTAAAATTTTGATAAAAGATCAATTTCGTTCACAATTTGATAAGAAGTCGATTTAGTTGGAATTTCGATAAAAATGTTATTTTCCTTTTAATTTTATGAAAAAACAATTTCGTTCAAATTTTGATAAAAGGTGAATTACTTTGAATTTTTGATAAAAGGGCAATTTTGTTAAAAGTAACCTTCTTTTCACTATTCATATCAGATTGGGAAGATAAAGAAAAAAACCTAATCTAAGCTAGCGTCAGAATACTCTAATACTTAAAAACTAACTCTAATAGCGTCAAAGTCAAAAGAGGATGAGAGTTGGCCTAAAGAGAACTTATAGAAAATATGAGAGAGAGAGAGAGAGAGAGAGAGAGAGAGAGAGAGAGAGAGAGAGAGAGAGAGAGAGAGAGAGAGAGAGAGAGAGAGAGAGAGAGAGAGAGAGAGAGAGAGAGAGAGAGAGAGAGAGAGAGAGAGAGAGAGAGAGAGAGAGAGAAGAGAGATAATTAGAGACTAGATGACGAAAGGTCTACCTAGAGTATCTCGGGTTTGCTAATGTGTTTGGTAGACGTGTGTTATAAAACAATTTTTGCTTTGTAAACTACCAAAAATAGTAAACCAAATTCTCATTACTATTCGAATGTTTCTATAAATAAATACTGAGCTTTACTTGTGAGATAATATTAGATATAGACTAAAACTTGAACACAAGCTCTCACAAAAATTACGTTTACTTAATCAAGCGCGTTTCAAAGACAAAGTCGCCATCCTCAGTGATACATGAGCTACAATAACTAAACTATAACTAACTCAAACTGTTGAAACGCGTTCTATGAAGTAAACGTAATTTTTGAGAGATCTTTTGTTATATTTTTAGTCTATCGAATGTTTCCATTTAACGTTAACTTCTTAAATGGGTTTTAACCATTCGAATGTTTCTACATAATTTTAACATCATAAGTTGGTTTTAACCATTCCAATGTTTCTACACAATTTTAACTTCATAAATTGTTTTTAGCCATTATATGCTTCTACATAATTTTAACTTCTTAAATTGATTTTAACCATTCTATGTTTCTACATAATTTTAACTTCTTAAATTGGTTTTAACCATTCGAATGTTTCTAAATAATTTTAACTTCTTAAATTGATTTGAACCATTCGATGTTTCTACATAATATTAACTGCTTGAATTGGTTTTAACCAATCGAATGTTTCTAAATAATTTTAACTTCTTAAATTGATTTTAACCAATCGATGTTTCTACATAATTTTAACTTCTTAAATTAATTTTAACCATTCCATGTTTCTACATAATTTTAACTTCTTAAATTGGTTTTAAGTACGTATAATTTTCTTTAGAGTAAGCAGTAAGTAATAAACGGTGTGGAGAACATTGCACAAACTTTCCCTGTCACCCTTGTGCCATAAACGCGCCCTCTACGTAAATCGTATTTCAATAAATGACGGCGGTCAAATTTCGCCTTCTTTCATCTTTTTTTGTCAATTATTTGTGAACCGTATATTATAACTTTTATAACAGCTTCATGACCGATTAATTTAGTTTTTTATCGATGATTCATGATCGGGATTATTAGAGACCAATACGTTTTATTATTCCTAGAGGCTACACTTAAGCAAAATTTGATCAAAATCGTTACAGCCGATTTTGATGAAATTGTATTTTTTTGTTTTTCCCTCATGGCTATATCAAAATTGTTAGATATTAAAAAATTGTAAAAAAGTCCAGGGATGTGGCTAAACTTTGCCCACATAACGAATCCGATTAAAATCTATTAGAGTTTAGAAGACTGCACATACAGATTGACAACACCACATAAACTCTTTTTCTGCGTATCTTTCACTGTAATACGTATAAATCATATTTTATGGAAACTCACAACCCACAAATTTTTCAAACTCCAGTACCATTAGACATTCCTACAAGGTGACATTGTACCTTCACAGCTGTAATAGAATCAGAATTAAAATCAGCTGTTACATGACGTGGCGACAAAATGTAACATTACAGTCACCTTCAACACATTGTATGTAAATATTGGAGAAACGACTCTATTGTAATAGGGCCTACACTGCAGCGTATATTTCGATAAGGAAATGTTTACGTATCTACAATCAATATGTTTATTTATAAGCGAATTTATAATACAAATACCTACACACGAGACCATACAATGTCCACCTAGTCTAACATATTTGTTATCACTGTGTTTGGTGAATTCACAAAATTTAAAACGATTGTAAGCTGAATTTTTGAAAATCATTGGAACCCTAAAGGGCCCACTTTAGTTTAGTCTTGAGTTATATCTCAATAGAGGAGTTTGGACTGTTTTGTCACAGTGGGGGGGGGGGGTCCAGGGAGTTCTTCTTACCCAAAATGTTGACCCCTTTTAATCCCATTTTGATTTTTTGATTCTCCATTACTTTTAGCCCTGATAATCCACCACCACTCCTATGTTTATGTCCCTACCACCCTCTGGATTACTGTGTAGATCCAGTTAGAGATATCGAGATGGTCAAAATATTTCCAGATAGGATATCTCGTGATTGATTGCTTAGCTCAGGCGGAACAAGACTAATCAGGGGCTCCCCTACACTAACATTTTCAACCCTTTCTAAAATCCACGGAATAGAACAGAGTTGATAAAAAAGTACATATAGTTAGGAATCTCGGGATTGCCAGTGTAGATCAGCGAGGTAACTTAGGTGGATCCAGGTTAATCTGGGGTACCTCTCCACCAAAATTTTGACCAAAAAGGTTAGGAACTTCAGGATTGTTTTGTGGGATCCACCCTTTTCACCCCCTTTTCTACTCTCAGAGACTCACTCTAGTGTGTACAGGCTTGGTAATCTCGAAGGAACCTAGCTGTATCTACACCTTTTATAATGTAGTCTTGGGTTAGCTCTCTTTCATCTCTCCTATAACGTCTCTCTAGATTAACTCTTGTTCTTTACAAAACTGAGTATTCGAGGGCTATGGGTCTTTATTTTATGTTCTTTCTTCTTTTTCTAAAAAGGAATGATAACTGGAAGGTTTTTGGCTTTTAAAAAACAGGAATATATAAATATATATATATATATATATATATATTTCTTCTAAGGGAGCATCAACAAGTTTTAATATTCTTCTGGTATGTTATAAACCACAGAAAAAAGAAACAAAAACTAAACGGATTTCTGTAAATATTTTCACGCCTAATCTACTTCAATCGTGTAAAACATTGATATATTCCCTCCAATGAAGCCCTTTTTAGCGATACCACAATTTCTGTCAAAAACTGAGTTTGTTTTCTTGTTGTTTAAAGGCGACAACCCTCTAGGTCCTAGGTCATCATCATCTTATAAGAACATGTAATACAAATTCTATAGCCCTCGAATAATACCGTCAAGGGAAAAGAACAAAAGTTGGACAAGGGAGGCTTGATAGGAAAGATGAAAGTCTGGGTTCCAACTCAAGACTACATGAAAATGTAGTTCCAGCTACGGTCCTCGGGATTGCCACGCACGTACTCCCTATAATGTATCCCTGAGTTAGAATGTCTAGAAATGGTATGAACACTAAGGATTGGAGAACGTTCCCGCGTTCCTAAATTTTCCAGAATCTACAAAAAACAAAATAATTTCTAATATTGTTAACATATTCAGTATACCAGAGGTAGGTTAAACTACCAGGTCTCTAATTTAAGTCTAAATGTTGTTTGACCTAGTCAGTTGAGTAATTTGTCGATGATTAGGCGTAACTGCCGGCTCGTGTTTATCTGAAATTATCCGTCATTAACTCACAGCCTCCTTAAAACGTAATTAGGTAATGTTAATGAGTTTACTTGTGGAAGCTTTGGTTCTAACTACATAATACAGGACCTTGACTTGTAATTCTGAGCTTTCTGGATTTATTTGAGTTGTATTTCTACACTAAAACTTAAGGGGGGTGGGGCTTATAACTTACCTAAGTAGCCTATAAGATAATTTTGGTAATCGGAAACATTTTGACTTCTAGTTTTAAATGATCTCTACGTTTCAAGGTCTCTAATTTCGACATGGCGTACGTTCGTTCACCTTGTCTTCTGTGAATAAGCACGATAGCGGCGACATAAATTAAGATAGGAACATGAAATTGGATGTAGAGGACTACTGTGTTCTCATATAGAACCTCATTGAAATTCTGAAAAAATTGTATTACAGTGTTAAAATGGCGGCCATTTCAAGCAGTTTTATTGAACTGTATAGTTGACCGTATAACACACTAAATTAGATGAAAATTGCATGTTTTTATTCTGCAATGGAATGGTGCCAACCCTGTAAGATGATAAAGAGGGAAATTGTTGTCAAAAATTTCGAAACCTAACCTCTCAAGAAAACCTCATATTCGTTTAGTTACGACACTCGTCATGACGCGAGCGTAGCGAGTGAATACTCTCTCACATATGTCCAGCTTCTAAGTCCGGTAGAGCTGTGGAACACATACGAGCAAAGCCAGTGAAGACTTTTTAATATATACACATCTACGAGGCCCTCTAGCCAGCTAACATCAAGAAAGTAGTGAAAAAGAACTTGTGTAACAACTGTTAGACAAACCTACCCTTCTGGACACAATCCCTTGATTTAACTGTTAGTTAACTATAAGTTATAGTTTAGTTATTGTAGCTCATGTATCACTGTACCTTGTCGTTGAAAAACGTTTGATTAAGTAAACGAAATTTTTTTGAGTTCTTGTGTTCGAGTTTTACTTGATACGATTTAACATTTACTACAAAACCTAAGAAACCAACTTTTGGACATTCATTTAGCGGATCTGCTTTGATTTCATTGTATGATCGGACTGAGTAAGTACCATGATGGATCCACAGCGTCCTGGATCTTGCAGAATTTCAGCAAGAATGGAAAATTATTACGATACTCTATGGGGATCGAATGGTGCACTAGCAGGATACGGAAGTGGTTTGAACATTTAACACTTTTCAAAATTACATATCCTGTTTTTAAAATGATGTAAAATCAGAGTATATAAGTTTATACAAAGGGCTTTAGAAACCTCTTAATGTTTAGGAAAAATTGAATTGCAGAAGTCAGATCTTCGCTAAATCTACGAAAGCGATGAAAGTGTTATCCGAGATCAATCAAGTGAAATTTTCCGCAAAATGGCGACGAAGTAAAAACTTTTCCAACAACAAGTGAATGGTAAAAAGATTCACCGCAAAACACTAAGCAAAGCATGACTAATTGAGAAAGTTTACATTGCTTCCACACTTTGTACAAACTTTGAGACTTGTGAAAGTTTTTGTTATTGGATCAGATTAGATAAAGTGTTTGTTAATAGTTGTGCAATATTTTGTATTTTTATAAAATCTATAGATTGGTCAAATTTATTTATATTTTACTTTCAGAAATTTTAGCATCACTGTCCATATTTTTATTAATCTTTCTAGTATTCTAAGTGTAATTTAGTAGTAATCAAAAATATATCGACTTCTGTCTTTTGACTGGTCTTTACGTTTCACGTCTCAGGAAACTGAAAAAGTTATTTTCGACTTACCGTCCGTCCGTCGTCGTTGTCGTCTGTACGTAACACGATAACGGCTGCAAAAAAAAAAAATTAGTAACTTGAAATTTGGTATGGGGGACTAAAGTGTGCTCTGAAAGAACCCTGAAATTAAAAGAAATTAAAAATGTCAAAATGGCGGCAATATTAAACAGTGTTTTGTTCAAATCCCTTCCGTCTTCAACTTATAACACGCTAATTCGTAGATTTCAATTTTACTTCTTTTGCTACCAATCCGACCTCTCTACAATGTCAAATATTGAAGTTATTGTCGAAAATGTATTTTCGAACACTGACCTCACAAGAAAATGTGTTATATTTATAGATGTGAGGTACGGCAAACCCGAGTCACCGACACGAGCGTAGCGAGGGAGGCTTCTCATATGAATATCTTCGATGCCCATTATTTCTGAGTCACTGATACGAGCGAAGTGTGTGGAGACATTTTAATATATACTCATCTATGACGTCAAGAAAGTAGAGATTTACAAAGTTACGAGGTTCGGAAAAACTGTATTGTATGAAGTCCCTTGATCTATCAATAAAATATCAAATTACCTACAAGATCAAAAAATCAAGTTCTGGGGATGCTTTTTAGAGGGCTCCAAACTTAAATCCGTATATTTTAATTATATATTATCAGGTATTTAAAATTCTAAAAAAACATTTAATTTAGAGATAAACCGTTTTGTATTTTGTATTTGTTTATTCTAGTACGTGATATGTATTGGTTATTGAACTTTTCTCTATAAAGGTTTCAAAAAATATATATGAATTTCGAACAGAAATTTGTATTTTTTGTTTGTTTGTTCAAAGGCGAAAAAAGAACAATTTCTGTTTAAATTTTGTCGCCTTATAAGATAAGGAAGAAAGAATATAAAATACAGATCCCTAGCCCTCAAATACTATAACAGCGTCAGTCTCTAAAGAGAATAAAAGTTGGTCAAGAGAGATGAGATAGAAAAGATGTAAAGAGAAATCTAACGCAAGACTACATGAAAAAAATGTGTAGATCCAGTTAGACTATTCGGAATTGCTACACCCGTACCCATCATAGGTATTTTAATATTATTATCTTTTAATAATATTGTCGCGTTAATTTTTTGCTATAATGTCAACTTTCATATTATTAGAAATTGTCAGTATGATATGGAATACATTTGTTATAAGATTCTTCATGTTCGAATGAGCCAAATAGATTTCAAAATATGTCTCTGGAAGTCTTATAAACTTCTTCTTCCTTCCTTCCATATTTATTAAGTATATGTATCTACCTTTTATAGTTTCATAATATCAGTGCTTTGTGGAGTATGATGTTTCCAAATTTCAACCTCATTTAGTGCCTTAGGTTCTCTCTAATCTCTATTGTTAACTTCTTTACTGGACCCTAATAATTGCGCAGATGTCACTCACTGACCCATGCCTTTCCGATTATTCTTAAGTTTAATCTAGGTTTCTATAGGTTTGTATGACATTTAATTGTATTAATTTATTCATTTATCCTTTTAAAATTTCATGGAAATTCCTATTAAACTCAATTAAATAAAAGTTAGAATCATTCTCATCTAAAAAACGTCTCTTGATTACATCTCTCAACTTTTTTGAAAAGTAAATCTAATTAAATTTCAAATCGGTTGATGAATCTCTTTAAATAAATAAAAATATTTATTAACTCTAAATCGATGGCACTGTTGGTTATTTATACTTTGGGTATTTTATCTGACCAAATATGTACACTTAGGTCAAATGTGTAACACAAACTGCTAGGAAGTCATTTTTATTTATTTCTAGATATAAAAAGAACTCTGTTATTCCTTCGAAGAACCTAGGACATTTACAGGTCTATTATAGCGAACTCTGAATCTATCGCCTTTATGTCTTAAAGTGTCCTTCCATCCATCTTTAACTCCCAATCCATCGTACCCCCCCAGTTGTCCTGGAGGTGGCACGAAAAATGCGTACAGCGAAATATGCGTACACGAGGAAACAACTCCAATTGACGAGGGTAAGTGGTAAATTTCATAAGCGAAATATGCATACAAACCAGAGAGCTTCCAAGAACCCCAGGTCAGCCATCCCTTCACGCGGACCGAAGGCATTATTGCTAAGAATGTCAACTCTGGATGCGTCACTGGGTCACTCCAGTTGTCACTTTGCCTTTAATTAACTGTCGGGGATAAGGTTAGGTTTGGTTTGCTTTCCACAGAAATGTGGAAGTAACCCGTGAACGCCTAAAGGTTGTACGCATTTTCACCTGTCAAAATGTTCTGACGTCATAGCTTACCCTCGTCATCTGTATAAACTTGATCCTGTAGGCATCTTTCGCAAGATTCCTGATGTACGCATATTTCGCTGTACGCATCTTTCGTGTATTCGTCCTGGATTTCCCCTTTTGAAGATTCCATTCCATTATCCTTCTTGTACTTTTTGACTTTTTTTCCCTCAAAGTATGACCTATTCATTTTTCTTATATTTTTGATTTCCCAAAGCTGATGATTTAAAATCACTAGTAGCCATCTTATTCCTACTTATTTACAGCTTGATTCGTTTCAGGAACATAAAAACATACTCATTTGTTTCAAATAGTTTCAGATATATTCTTAGGTCCATTTAAGTCAACCTCCATATTAGGATCAGCTGAACCTTTGCTTCTATGGTTTTATAAATCTGTTAAATCGCTTCTTTATAAGTTCCTCCACAATTAAACACTATGATCCCTAGGTAGCACAAACCACTACACATTTCAAGTTTCCTTTCTAAAAATAATGTTTCCTCAAAAAGTGTTGTTTATTTGATATCTTTTGTTTTTCATATGTTAATCAAAAGGATTTTAAGCCTAATTAAGTCATCCAGTAAACTCTTTGAGAGTTTTAGGACTTTACACAATTTTTACGGTATGGTTTATCACAAAAAATTTTAAAACAGCAAATCAAATCCAAGAAAAAAATGATTGTCAACAAGATGTATTAATCTTTTTGCGCCATCTATGAATTCTGGATAATCTAGTGCCAGTATTGTTAATGATCATCAAGTAAACTACTATGCTACTTAAATGGCCGTTTTAGCTGACAATTAAAATGGACTAAGTATTTGCTTACTTCTTGGAAACTGCGGTGAAGACCAAACAGTAATAAACCACCAGCGAACATCTGTACGTGTTCTGCTGTATGCAGGTCATCCGTCGTACTAAGCTGTCATGGAAGATCACTCGCAGAACATTAGGAAACGAAAAATCTTTTTTGATATGTAAATTAAATAGAAATTACTGTTTAGTGATTTCATTCAACACACCACAGTTTGAACACGACATGGGCACAGTACCTTAAATGAAAATCTACTCTTTAGATACTTTAAATTCCAATTGCCAACAAACGTTAAAAAAAATATATAGAGGTAATAATAATGTTAGTGGGTTTAGTAACAACCAGCCATTACGTCATTATTCTGGACATGTTGTTTTGTTTGTTTACATGAAGTTCAATGAAAGGAAACGGTAGGCGTAATGAATACTTAATCAAGCATTGTTAAGCACTAACTTCCGGTATTATTGGCGCGTGATTTTAATTAGGTTAGTCATCGAAAACAAAGCCGAGAATGTCACAGCATTAAGTTGGCGTAAGGTCAAGGTGTTTCATGATAGACGTGTGATTCATTTCATAATCCATGACACAGAATTGTTTGGTAATCTTATCATCGCCATATTTCTTTTGTATTGATGAATCAGTGTAGTGATGACGCCGTTGGTTTAGACATCTTTCTGATCTAGCGGTTTGGAATATTTCCTTACCAGCTGGCACTCTGAGTACATCTTGGATTTTATATAAACTAGAATAATGTTAAATATATATATATATATATTTTACTTTCTGGTGTTCTTTAGAAAACTTCCGCAAAATGTATAACAAAACTATTGTCCTGCAATCTCATGTCCAGCTTCTAAGTCATTTAGGTTATTTTCACTAGTAATAAGAAAAAATATCAAAATATTTTGAGTGAATAATTACCAGGTTATGTTACGTTACGTTTAGATAGGTTCTTGTTAACTAGAAATTACAGAATGTAGGGTTTCCTAAAAAAAGACCCATTCTTTCTTTCTGTTCTTTCTTTCAAACTGTTCGAAAATTATAAATCTAGTATTTTAAACAGCAACAAAGTTACTAGGTTATCGGTTATTTAAATTTTTTCTGAAATACTTTTTTTCCCGCGAAGAGGGGGAAATGTTTTACTCACCATAGAAATCAAGTGCTTTCTTTGTGTTACCTGTGCTATCCACTAAAACCCTTAACCTCCTATTCCCTGGTAGGATCCAATACAGAATCCATTAAATTATGCTGGTGTCGTCTTCCTAAGCCTATGGGGTCTTCTATCTGTCATAAATAACTCCGGTCAACTTGGTTAACCCTCATCTATTTTAACAATGTCTCGAAGTAGCTTGCTACCTTACCCACTGCTCCTTGTTTCCGAGCATCTTGCTGATAACATGAGTTATTTTTCTCACCTCTTCCGTTAACTTCCCTCTCTCTGCATTTCATTTATCATAGTTGAAACAGGTGTTTTCCGTGTTATATTCGCAGCCGTTCTTGCAGTAAATGCAGGTGGGGATATAACTTTTGGCCATCCTGAATACATCGTGCCCGGACGAAAGTTAGAACACGAAGTAGTTAACATTGCCGTGCCCCCGCTTTTGATAATCTTCCACAATAGGGATGAGCCTAGCAGTGTATCTTCTCTTTGTCTCTCCTAGCAATCGTTCTTGCCACCTCGCCAACATTGTTGTTCTGACTGTCCTCCTAGCTGCCCTCTTATCTTCTTCGATATTCTTCCTGCGATTTTTATCCTTTCCACAGCCAGAAGGTCAATGAATACATCCGCGATGACTAGAAAGGCGGCCTCCGATACAGAGCGGTAGTCGTACTCAACTCTAAAAGCCTCTATTCTTTTCAATAAAGCTTATATGTACTTTTTTTGTCTGAATCAGAGCTCGGGGATGGAATACTCGACTACCTGGAGTCTTCCGTCAAGTACACGGCAGAAAAGGAAGCTAACCCGTAGTGTTTCATGCATGCTTTGCTTACGAGCTCTCTACTATTCTGTGGATCGAATCGAATGTGCGCGATCATACGAAGCTTAAAATGGTACCACAGGAGTACGCTCATCCTGATAGAGGTTTGCGCCTCCGAGAGTGTGTGTTGAGGAAAAGTTTCGTAGTGATAGTGGTACTCCTCTGATATTGGATACTTCCCTCTCCTCCTATTCTTATGAGTGGGAGTCGGTGATGTATTCTAAAGGGATCCAGATGCTACGGCTCAGCTTCGTACAGTATTGATTCGCGACCGTCATCAGGAGTTCCCTAATATTTACCATCGGTCTGCATGGTGGCCTTCGTGACGTGTTTGAAGAACCTCATCTTCCAGGTACTTGACGAAGTCGCTTACAGGGATATAAAAGTCCATGATCTTCATACTAGGCCAGATAGGGATGCGTCTCTTGGTAATGGCTACTAACTCAGATTTTACAGCTCCCCGATTTTGGTCACCCAGTCAACTTCACAGGCTCCCCATGACTTAGTTCAGCTACTGGGTCAACGTCATGTCCTTAGCTAGTACAACAGCCATGTCGTCAACATACCCCACCGGTGTTGTTCCTTTGGGCATGTCCATCCTAAGACGCATTTTGTAGGTATGAACCTAAGATTAATTCCTGTGCAGAATCTGCTGTCAGATTCTTTGATCCAGGACCTTCGCTAGTTTCTTCCAGCGGTAATCTATATCTGAGGTTGTGCCTTACAATTATCCTAAGGTTCTAGATATTCTTAAATCTCACTTCATAGGACATAGGATGCATTAGAGCGCTCCATCTAACAGAGTTGAAAGTGATTTCTGAAATATTTCAAACATTTCCGTATGAGATTAATTAAATTGATTTAATTAAATACACTTTACCCTGAGGTTGTTTATGGCACAAGTGAAGAAAGCTTAGGGTTTTTTAATATGTAAATATTTTTTCGACTCGTTTTTAGAGTCAGTAGACCTTACTAAGACTCGTATTTTGAAACTAAGACCCTTATAATTTCACACACGTGTCCTTCCATCTCTCTGTCTGTAAGTCGCAACTAGTCTACACAGACTAGACGATATCATATATTTTTCAAACTTTGCATTTTATATTCTTTGTATTGTCCCACATTTAGTAAAAATATAACGGTAACAATAAATAACCTTCAGGTAGTTAAAAGGCAAAAATTATAGAGTTGAATATTTTTGTTAATACTGTATGTGGAATATCAAATAAAATTAGAAATTATTCTGATTACGAATATGTATGTTTATTTGACACACAAAAATATGTGTTGGTGGTAGGCCAAACTTAAAGTGTCACTTATTTAAACGATGAGTGAGAGTGTATGAGCAATTTTTCAATGTTTTAGGAATTTCCGTAGTAGAATGTTTTTAAATAGCTACAAACACGTTAACTCAATTTACAGCCAACTTACTAAATCGAAATTCGAAAGTGATAACCCATTAATCATTACCCAAACTGAAAGCCAAGGCAGACCAAGCTTCTTGTGTATTATGAAACGTAACCTTTGACTCCGTCACTTTGGATGGTGCTTTCTGTTTAATATTTACATATATTAGCCACCATTACCAACGTTGCGAAACAAAAAGTCATAATTGATTTCTGTCATTATTTATTTAACAGTTGTGTAACTAAGCAGTTTAGAAAAGAATATGTCCTTTAAACTCTGTTTTACGTTTAAATCGCATAGTGTATTTAAGTGAAACTACCAATTGGTGAAACTGCTAATCATTTTTGTAATTTGTCACCAATTTTTTTCTCATCTGTTTATAATTACAACAGATTTGAGTTAGTTTTTATCTGTTCCACAAGTTAATTATTTTAATGTTAGGCATGCTTTGGTATAATCACTTCATACAACAGAAGGAAGTGTGGTAAATAGCCTCCCAAGTGCACCAAATTTCAATTTGACGAAAGTTCAAGCCCCTTTAACTCCTAAAAGGCTTGGTTTATCAATCCCATCAATAACACAGTTTTATAGTTTGGTGTAAAATCTGAACACATTATAAAATGGAGTTCCCGAAAGTTAGCGAGTATTTTCGAAGTTATTTTCTCACAAAAAAGTATAAAAATCACCCGTTACATTTTTTTTCATAAGAAATATAGTTTACGATAAACAATAATGCCCTCGATCACCCTGTATACACAGGGTATTCAAGACATTTATGTCCACTTGATGATTACAATACAGAAAACACGCAAACTTTAATTTAATACTAGTTTTAGAAAAAAACGATGAATCGAGCAAAAATTATCACGGCAAAAATAAAAAGCAAGGAAAGATGGTACAAAAATGTATAAAACTAAAAAAAAATAAGATTCAACACAGAAAATGCAAAAGCTTCTATGTTTTAAAATTTCATCTAAAGTTAATTTTGCGTATTAGACCTTTCATTACAGCTAATTTGACAGTTTATAGGAACAGTTCACCTGTCTGTCCGTCTGTCTATAAGTCGCAACAAGTCACACAGACAAGACGATAAATCCTATATATTTCAAACTTTGTAACATTCTTTGTATTGTCCTACATATAGAAAAAATATATGTAACAAAGATCTTGGAGTAGTTAAGGGTAAAACTATAGAGTTGAAAAACATTTTTTTGAAATATTATATGTGGAGTATCAAACAAAACTATAAGTTATTTTAATTACGAATATGTAAGTCTATTTAATGAAAAAAATAATATGTTATAGCAAGGAAGATTTTAAAATTTCAGATATTATATCCTTCAATATCTAACTTGTAGATGGGGTGACTTACAAACTTGAAAACAAAAATTAGATCTTAAATTAAATTGCAGTTCGAAATCATATGTTATAATTTACTGTATGATGAATACAACTTAATTTAACCACACAGTGAGAAATACGTAGCGTATAAATTTTTTAAGCAGTTTTTGTGAGATAGAAGACAATCAATTCAATAGCCATTAAAAGGACAGATTGCATTATCATTGATTTCTCTGTAGGTAAAACCCTTATTGACTGTGTCACACACAGATAAAACGATAAATCCTTTATATTTCAAATTTTCCAATTATATTCTTTGTATTGTCCCACATACAGGAAATATATAGCGGTAACAAAAAAAGACCTTGAGGTAGTTAAGGGGAAAAACTATCGCGTTAAAAAATTTTAGTTGGAAATATTATGTGTGGAGTATCAAATAAAACTAGAAGTTATTCCTATTACGAATATGTTTGTTTATTTGACGAAGAACTTAATATGTTGGTGCTAGGCCGCTTAAAATACTTCGGCTTTACAATAATAATTGTCCCTATATGCCTAAAAGACTTCGAGTTTATAAAAAGAACTATCTCTACATGCCTGCGGACTTTACAGTATGTTGTGTGGTTTTAACACACCAATTTATTGATTTTTAGGTTGATGTCAAACAATACGTGTTGTCTGGGTCCTTAGAGATTATATTTTAACATAGTTGGAGGTGATTTTGTGTGATTAGAATTTTGCCTAATAACAGCGATTCCTATGTTTTTACTTATAAAACTAAATAGAAAAACAACTATTGATATTACCTAACTGAGTAAAATTGAATTAAAAAATTAATAAATATTGGTGAAAAAAAAAAATACAACCAAACAACAAGTGGAGGAGTTACGCCCACATTGTGAACATATAGGCTACTACATTTGATTTAAGTTAGTCAACACGTTAAATGTTTTTTTCTGCTTTAGATAAAACTAGACTTGTATGTTTTGACTCATCGCAGAACGTTTCTTATACTTCGTAAAGATATCTGAAGTTTATATTTTACGAAATACTATTTTAGAATATTCTATACTCGAGTTGGTAAGCCTATATAGCGCGTTCTTCAGTTTGAATTCAGAACTATACACAGACATCTAATTTTGTTGATTCACTTTGTTGCCTAATCTACATCGTTAACCTTGACCTAGAACTAGGAAAATTTTCACAAAGCCATCCCTTCCGCAATGAGTCATCACATTCAGTTGTCTTTTGTAGGACGTTACAAATTTTCAGGTTATGTTATATTATTAGCGTGTAAATTGAAAGTCAATCAATTAATATGTGTTTCTGATAGCGTTAAATAAATATAGTTTTGTGAGTTTAGTTAAAATTGGTTGATGTGAAATGTTTTTGTGTATTTTAGTGTAATGACAATTTTAGTAAATTACCGCCACCAAATCCCTAATTTATTTGTTTCATTGTTATTTATTTTTCTACATAAAAAGGGGGGAAATTTATGTAATGGGTGAAAAAATCGATGTTGAGTTTTTGTCAATACATTTTATAAAATTGTGTTTTGGAATGATGTCCGTCCAACTGTCTGTCCTATGTGTAGATTTTAATTCAAATTTGGTACGTGGTCGTATTTTAGTTGTATCTAGGGACTTTATTAATTATAACTTTCTCAAAATCAGCTTAGATAATTTTTATTCAATTTTAGCTTCTAAGGACCTAAACAAAAATTAATTGGTCAGCTTCTTTCCAAAAATCCCGTTTCGTGAGTAATCTGTAAAACCCTGAAAAATCGGCTACGTTATAAAATACGTAAATACTCAAAACAGGCTACACCGATTTCGAACTATTTTTTGTGAATTTTGAAGATTAATTAGTGAAACCTGTGTGACAAATCAAAAGTGCAAATATTACGGTTTAAGAATAATTTTCAAAAATAAAAATGCTACTCTTAAAAGCTCGATTTATACAAACTCGATTGAAGTCGCATTTTTTGGTAAAAGCAAATCAAGTTTATGTTAAGGGTTGTTGAGGGTGCGTGAGATAGTGCAATGTTTTTGTACTAGTTACTTTCAATTACGTCTTTCTGTTTATCGTGCATAAAACACGATTTATACCAAAATGATCGGCATATTTCTATAAAAAATGGTTAATTTTGACATATGTTGCGGAATTTGTATTCATTTGTTAAATAACTAAGAAAGAAGTGATAAAATTGTTGAAACGGCAAACAATACCCGCAAAATTCTCAAATAAACCTATTGGTCTTAGTAAAAAAATAAAAATTCTATTTGAGAGTTATTGCTCAAAAAGAACAAATTTACCACCGATGTCGTAATAAAAGGTTGAATATGTTGAACCGATATTTAGGAAACTTTGGTGAAACGAAAGATAAATGAATAGCTCGTAAAAAGTAGCAGAACACCAAAATAAACACTGCAAAAAGTGTGTTTTTTTTTAAACACTTTTTGGCAATCGTATTTTTATTGCGCGTTTATAAATTACGTTTCATCAAAATTGATTAAAATCGTTTGTGATGTTTTTGAACTATTCAGACTTCTAAAGACAGCACTTCAGTAAACTTTCAATATTTTACCAATTTTCCCAACAGATATTTTTGATATACAGCAAACGATAACTTTTATTCAGTTCTTATGGACTACTGAACCAATTTTGGTACAACATCATGCTGATTTTGGAATATTTGACCCCAAGTGTCCGTTGTCGCATCATTTTCACTTTTAAACCGATAACTCCTAAAAAAGTACATTTTTTTTGTTTGTTCATGTTTCGGTTTTGATCGAGACAGTTCATGTAACATTACAATGAAAGCCGTATTTAACACTCTGTTCACGTATCCAAATACCATTGTTCTACCATCAAAGTTCGCCAACTTGATGACGAGTTCATTGCGGTTGCGCGAGGTTAGGACGCTCTGCGCATGCTCTCTTTGTCTCTATTCAATTGACTGCATACCGATTTTAATGAACAACTAGGAAGTCTTCGGGCGGTCCTTTTGTTATCTTTAAACACAATACTCTCGCTGACTGCGAGCCACCTGCAGGGGTGATGGTGGAAGATGATCCACACTTCATACAAATACTTTCTGTGATGTATGAAACGATTTTGATATGTTACTTATCGGAACAAGTAATAGTAGCGATGTAGATACTCGGGTGAAATGGATAATCGAATTAATCGGTTTCAAATGATTTCAATATTGTTATTATTATTTCGAAATCGAGTATCTGCGCAGAATGATTTTGCGCATCGGATTCGAACTCAGCTTTACCAATCGGTGAATTACTAACGAATATTATATCGTCTCCTTGTTCCTAGTTGCGAATATTTTATCCCGAATCCGAGGATTTTAATAATCGAAACTTTCCGAGGATTTTAATAATCGGAACTTTCCGAGGATTTTGATACTCCCATTCACCGAGTATTTTAATTCGAACTCGCACATCACCAAGTAATAGAGCAAATCTAGCATAAGCTATGAGGCCATGAGAATTGGTTCGTTGTAACGCTTGATTGTACTGATACGTACAGCGCAGTAATTAGTAAGAAATTAGAGTGTCGACAAATCTATTTGAAGTTTATTTAAAGTACTTCGGGATACTCCCTAGGTATTGATTTTTTAAAAATAAATCGGGAGAACTGGAAAATCGTCGATTTCTTAAAAAAGAAAACAGGACAACTCGATGTTTAGCAGCACAGTAATTATTAAAACAGACAACTTCTGAACGGAAAATTTTCATAGATAACGATTAACAATCTACGTTTTGTTTGAATCTTTAGAGGCTACGAACCCAAACATCTTAAATGTGATGAAAATAGTTAGTGCCGATTAAAAATATATATAATTTGATATTTTTTAATTATGACAACTAACACCAAAGTTATAGCTATAGAAATAATTTATCAAACTCTTGGAGCACCAAATTTTATAAAAATTGGTAGTTCAGGTTAGATTAGTTAGTTTCGGCTAAGTTAGGTTAACTAGGTTAGATTAGGTTATGTTAGGTTAGAATATGTTAAAATAGATTTAGATAGGTTAGGTTAGGTAATGTATGTCACGTTAGATTAGGTTAGGTTAGGTTAGGTTAAGTTAGGTTCAGCTATGTTAGATTAACTAGGTTAAGTTAGGTTAGGGTAGGTTAGGTTATGTTAAGTTAGGTTTAGTTAAGTTAGATTAAATTAAGATAGGTTCGGTTAGGTACGTTAAGTTAGGTTAGGGTAGGTTAGGTTAGAATAGGTTAGGTTAGATAATGTATGTTACGTTAGGTTAGGTTAGGATAGGTTAAGTTAGGTTCAGCTATGTTAGATTAACTAGGTTAAGTTAGGTTAGGGTAGGTTAGGTTAAGTTATGTTATAAAAAGACTCGTTTTCTTTATGTTAGGATATTATATACTATATTGTAGATAGGTTGGATCAAAATGATTAGAGATAATGTTTAAAATGGAAATATTAATTTTGGTTTTATGGCAACGCCCCCCTTAAATTTAGAGCTTGAATGGTATTTGATTTTTTGAGAAATTTTATTTGTTGAAATACACTTCTGAATTCTTCTTATTATATTAAGATTGACGATTATCATCCTCTGTATATTTAACTTCCCAAGTATCATTGTATATACCTAGTATACAAAGTATTCGACTCTGTTATTTTGATTGATCTTCGTAGCTTTTCATAGCTTAGGAATAAAAAAATGTGATTTTCAACTTGCCATCCATCCGTCGCCGTTGTCCTCTATATATAGGCCTAAACATGATAGCGGATTCAAAATTAAGTTAGGAAAAATTTGGTATAATGTGGTCATTTAGTTATTATTTGTAATATTCCATTCTGAATATTGCTATTTACATACAATTTATATCAGAATAACAATCCAATACTTTTTATTTTGTTACAACAGACGTTTCGATTATTCAGCCGTTTTCAAGTTTTATGTATTATTTAAATGTCCAATATATGACGAAGCATAATAACTATCCCAAAATAAAAACTTGAAAACGACTGCATAGTCGGAACAGCTGTCGTTATCAACAAGTTTGATATAAAATTTACGTAAAAATGTTGTCATTTTAAACAGTTTTTTTGTTAATATCGAATTAATTATAATATATTAAATTAGATAAATATGTGTAGATATTAATTCTGTATGCAGTGGTACCAACCCTACCTCTCTACAATGACAAATAGCGAAGCTATTGCCAAAAAATGTAATTTTTTTAACCACGACCTCCCCAAAAAATCTAATGTTCGTACATCTGGCGGAGCCGAGTCGCCGACACGAGCGTAGCCTCTTTCACATAAGTACACCTTTCGAGGTCCTGACACTAACGAAGCGAGTGGAAACTTTATAATATATAGGGTAAGGTAAGGTAATTTGGCAGTAGTTTTCATGGGCGTACCCAGCGAGGGGCAGGGGGCAGCTGCCCCTCCTGGAAGCAAAAAAATAAATCTTTATTATACATTTTGTTGCTGGAATTTAATACAATTCTTGAAATAACTATTAATCAATTTTATATTGAATGACCATAGCTTGCGCCCCCCCCCCCTAGTTTTGATCCTGGGTATGCCCTTGGTAGGTTTTGTTTCTTTTAATTCTAAATGAGCTTTAAGTTATGAAGTGTCAGTTTTCGGCCACGAGATCACGTAGATATATCTGTTTATATGTATATTCTTTTATCTTTGTGCTATAGACTAAACAAACTCCAGTAAAGGAAATGTTGGTCAGTTTGGACATTTTGAATGGTAGTGATAGACCTCTTGCTGTGGTTATATTTTGTTTAGTGACATTTATTAAACGTTTCGTCTGTGATTTGTGAGTAATCAATAAGGAGATTAATGTAGTTTTTAGTAGTGTTAAAAGTTTGTCGGTGTGTTTAACTGTGTTTAATAAATAAGCTTAGGTAAATTCGACGTTTTCTTAGACAATTGAGCTTAATTTCGAGGTGTAGAAATTTGCATCACATAGAAGTTAAGCTCGTGTACGTTTATAGTTGATTTCTGATAGTTGTAGGCCTAAGTTATTTTCAGATACATTTAAGTATAATATATTATTTGAAATTATTTTTTTTAAATTTTAAGGTACTGCTAAATTACCTACCTAAAATTACTGTATTTTTTAATGTTATAAGCGATGGGTCCTAAGAAGAGAAAATCTTCAAGTAAAACTAGCTCTGATAAAATTTATAGATGTTATGAACAAACACAGATGCCGCTAGAAAGGTCCTAAACGAAAACATGTATCAGGCAGTAAAGTTAACTGGAGTTCCATACAATAAAATTAAAAGATTTCTAGAAAAGAATGAAGACATTCAACATTCAGCAATTGATAAACTTGGTCGACCTTTTGCGTTACCTGCTGAATTAGAACAGCAAATCTTTAAATACATTGTGGACATGCAAGAGTTAGGTTTCGGGCTAACAGTTTATCAAGTAAGAAAATTAGCTTATGATTTAGAAAAAACTGTAAACAGAGATCACTTTTTTAATTCTCAAAAACAGGTTGCTTGTAAATGGTGGTGGGTAAATTCAAAGAACGCTATGGCTTGTGTTTAGCAAGTAGACTTACGGAGAAACCAGTTTACCCCATAAATCAACCTACTTCTTCACCACAAACACTTGATAGTCCTAACCTTTTCCAGATTCCAAGTGTCCAGAAAACACCCACTAGTCAAACTAATGTAAAGAACTACAAACGAAAACGGGACTCATCTGGGAAATGCTTAACTCCACCTTCTACGTCAACGATCCTATCATCTCCTTCAACAACTTTATCAAATTCCATGTCAACTGATTTGGCAATAACAGGAACTTCAGGTGTTCAAAATTCAAGAGAGAACAATTGGATGTGTGGTGTTTGTTCAATAAATTAAAAGCAAAACGAAAAAAATAAAACTGACAAAATACAGTGTTCATTTTGTCTGGTTCCATATCATGATGATTGTCAAAAAGGGCCAATAGATGGAGAAATATACATGTATGACAACTGTGGTCCAGAGTCAGACCAAAGTGATGGTGAAAACTAAATACAGTAAGTTTAAGCTAAGTTTTAATCATTACTGCCAAATTAAATTACTAGTACTGCCAAATTACATTACCTACTGCCATTTGACCTATGTATGTCAAATTAAAAAATATATATATATTTTAAATTCAAATTTGTTTTTCATAATTATTTATTTTTATTTTTAGTGATGAGAGATCAAGAGATTTTCTTATTTTCTTGCACAAAATCCACTTTTTAAAATAAAATACTGCCAAATTACCTAACCTTATCCTACACATCTGCGATGCCCGTTAGGCCTTGATTGATTGTGTCTTGAAAGTTATGACAGACACAATTACGAAGTTCAGAAAATCTTTGTAACAATTGTTTTAAACAAACTTACCCTACTGGAGAAAAACTCTTTGACCTACCAATACAATTTCACATTTCCTAGAAGGATCAAGGTACTAACTTTAAGGCATTTAGAGAATTTACATTGTATGATGGGGCTGGGTAAGTACCAGATGGCACCCATCAACTTGTTTTAATGCTTGACCTAGAGATATTTTCCACACATTTTTAAAATCTCTACGTCACGTCGTGGAGCATTTCAAAATGTACATTTTCCTTGCGCTGAATAGCTCAAAAGGGCATTTACTAGACACGGAGAGAAAATGCAACCATTAATACATAAACGGTTGCCATAGTGATCATTTTAACAAAAGCAAACAGTTGGCTTGAAAATACACAAATTTCAGTAATAATAACATATTACAACTGAAATTGTGAATTGCGCAATAAAGCTATGTTGTCTGTTACACAATTGTTGGACAAATAGACTAATTTATACTATAAAAATTTATTAATACTATAAAAATAATTATACAGAAATTCTGCAATACAACCTCGACAATGCCTTTGCAGGCGAAACCATTGGTCGGCTAGACTAATAAAAAGTGAAAGTTACAAAATAAAAAATTGTGTTTTATTATTTTTAATTCTGTGATTGTCTATTATACAGGGAGCTCTGGTGTTTTTAATGTTCGGAAAAGTGTAATTAATTAATGAGGAGAAAATAATAATTTAATTAAATAATATCTAAAACATTATCAGAGTCATAAATTTAACAAAGTTTTTTTCAATGTTAATTATTTGAACAGCTGATTTCAACTTAAGTTTGAGGTTATGTTTACATAGTCACTTCAAATGAATGAGCAGAATTTCTGAGCGTTATCTCTTGAACCGAAGCTATTTACAATAACAGTCTGTATTCTCGAGGAAATACTGAGAGAGAGAAAGAGAGAGAGAGAGAGAGAGAGAGAGAGAGAGAGAGAGAGAGAGAGAGAGAGAGAGAGAGAGAGAGAGAGAGAGAGAGAGAGAGAGAGAGAGAGAGAGAGAACACCTTGAAGTAAATAGCCTAACCTTCAATATACCCGGAACTTATTTACATATGTGTTACTTACTTTCAATGCCAACCACATTAATCCTGCTCTTACCAAAACTGTTCCGCCAGGGTGGCCAACCTTCCCAATGACACCAACCATATCAATTCCGGCTGGATAGTCAACCTTCCAAAACACAGTTGTTCTAAATCGTATACGCGCTAAAGCTAATGTAAAAATACGTCAATCCAAGTTGGCATTGTGCAGAAGTTCCGCGTATTAGATTTAAACAATGATACGATAAACATAACCTCAACATAAGGGCCAATGAAGGTATTCCAATGTTTGACATTTTTGGAACAGTTCTGTTGTTTTTACGATTTGGTTAAAAGTTTGCTTTAATATTGTAGATATGTATTACAGAATGTTCATGCAAATAAAATGGCGGGAGTTTAAAATAAAACAGACTTTTGGGCTATTAGATTATCCTATTTTTATTAACTACATTTTGGGTCTATTCAAGAAGAGGACCGCCACTCAAATAGTGGCAACCAAAAGGTTTCTTAACCTAACCCAACCAACTTTATACATATTATATGAATAAACACTTTATTGTTTAGAAGCCCCATATAAATTGATGTCCTTCCAGATAGTGTCCCACAGATCTTCATCCTTGTTCCTACGGCGCCACTGAATTCACATAAGTAGGAATCTAACAAATCTCTACTGGTTCCACATTCTTTCTGTTCCTGTAAAATATTGTCCTTAATACACGCCAAAAACGTATCAGCTGTTCTGTCAGGTCATGTTCTGTCTGATCTATTTATGTCAATAGAAAACTGTTTACAAAGTAATCCACTTCTTGAACAGACCCTACATCTTTATTATTTCAGAAATTTTGCCAATTTTATTCACCTTAGTAAGTAATTCATAAATTAGTAATAAAAGGAAAAAAATCAACTCAATAAAATATCAAAGAAGGAACAATGATCAGTATTCAAACTTGAAATGTTAAAAAAAAAAAAAAAACCTAATAAAATTTAAAAAAAACTAATATCAATAATAAAAAAATTATATCTTATAAATTAACATTTACTTTTAAAATACAAGCATTTGATATGTTACTGAATTTGATAGCAGTTTAGCTATAAGTTAACAAAATCTACGATAATTAAAAAAACAGACTATTTTTGTAAACCCACGATAAAGAAAGGTTATTTTTTAGTTAGACTTCCTAATTGAATTTGAACAGGGAAAGGTTGGAGAAAATATATCCATATTAATATATTAATATATATATTATATATATATATATATATATATATATATATATATATATATATATATATATATATATATATATATTAATATATCCATGTTAATTTGCATAAAAAAATACTATTGAAAGTGAAAGTTTTATGAAACTGAATGTAAATATTGTAATTTTAAGAAGATAAAGACTGAATTACAAATATAAGCAGATAAAATAAATATGGCAAAACTAACAAGACTGCAGAACTTAATGTAATACCCTCCTTTCATTCATATTTGAATAATCTCCAAGTATTGGTATATACAAAATTTTTGTTGTTAATTTAAATTTTGTATAAAATTTTGATAATTTTTGGAGATTTAATATATTTATGTAATCCTTTAGCCCACTTAAATTTTATATAGTTTTTTACTTGATTGGATCTAAATAATATACGAGTGCATAGAAACTACCACTCACTTTTCTTTTTAATTTTAGATATTTGAATTCTGTTTGGGCAATTTATTTAAGTGAGAGTCGCAACCTAAAAAAGGAAAATTTAAGTTTTTTTAATTGTAGGGATTGGGGGTTGGGGGGGGGGGTGCTTAACAATTTTAAATGTCACGTATAGGCTAGTGATACCTAATTTCAAACGTGTCTATGAATCAAGAAAAATTACACAAAGAAAAATGATATTTTACAACCCAAAACAAAATTCCGGCCAAAAGAGTTATTTTATTTACTAAGCTAGAATGGAAGATTTACTCAGAAAGCAAATTGATTTTTCTAAATGCTGTTTCACTGTTTTAAATAAAAGACCTCCTTGTTAGATGGGGAAGCTGTTAAATCACTAGGTACTTAACGTAATTTAAGCAGAATTTTTAAAAAAAAACATGTTTGAACAAAAACTTTACTACTGAATGTAGGTAAGGAAGATAAATTTTAACATTTAATACGAGGTGAAAACACATTAATGTCATACAAGAGAATCTAGTTTCGTAAATAATACGACACTTATGACCTCCATTTTGTTTTAGGTGGTCAGAATTTAATTTTATTTACGTCATTTCTCTTGTCTAGAAGAGGCGTTTAAAATGAGGTATCACAAGCCTATATGTATCATTTAAAAATTTTGAGCAACCCCCATTCCTCACCCCCAAAATAAAAATAACCTAATTCTTTGCTGTTTTAGTTTGCCCCTTCTAAAGAAATTGACGTAAACAGAATTCAAATATCTCAAATATTAAAACAATAATAGTGATTAGTAGTTTCTTTTCACCTTTCCAGTATATTTTTTTAACATAAACTTAAATTTATGATTTATCTTTAAATTGTTGGAACATATACATAGATGAGCTCGATAAATAAATTATAAATGAGAGTATATTAATTGAGAGCAGAACCAACAACCCAGAGAAAGAGAGATGATATTAGTTAAGTGACATTTTAAAGAACTTATAAGTAAACCTTTTATGAAAACCATAACTAACTTCAGGTGTAAAGTTTTTCTTTACAAAATAAATTGTCATTTTAAAATTGCAATTACAAAGTACTTAAATACTTGTTATTGTCAAAGTTGACATCATTGGTTTTTTTTTATTAGTAATAAGCCAATGAGAAAATCTCTTATAAGGTAAAGGACACATGCCTCTTTGTGATTAGCCTTGGTTTATGTTTAGTAAACCTCTAACGATGATGGCTTTGTCATCAAAATTTTAGTTTTAATTCTTGTTTTTGAAGTTCGGTTAATCCCTGTTTTCCTAATAATAGGCAATTAAAATCAATTGATCTAATTTATAAATTTAATTCCTTAACTTGTGGCTCTTGTTGTAATATAATAAATAACAAAATATCTGCATCATTCCTACATAATTTTAACTAAATATCTCTAACAACTGTTCCACGACAGGTCAAATATTGGAATATTTTCATGGGGACTGTATAACAGCTGTTCTGAAAAATTAAGTATCGATCTAGATGTTTTTAATACTAATTACTATGGTAATATGTTAAGTATTAATTTTAACATAGTATTGTTAACCTCCAGGATTGTGAATTTAATTAATTGTTAGTTTATTCTTACCTTGTGCTAACAATCCTTAAATGGCCTAGTGAACTACCGTTTTCGACCGTTATTTGGCCATCTTCAGGTCTTAACATCATTCTTCTTTTTTAATCATCCAATTTTGAATTTCGTCATGAAATTACACTTTGAAAATTTTTGTTGGTTACCGGTTAACTTTATAACATAGACTTACCAGTCTGTTAACGGAGACCTAATATTAAACTAAATGTACCTGATTTGTATTGTGTGAGCACAGTGTTTATTTATTGAAAAATATTGTGTGTTTCTGAACATGTTTGTAAATATAATTAAAAAAGTGAAATTTCATGAGGAAATCGAAAATTCGAGGATTAAAAAAGAAGAGTGATGTCAGGGACCTGAAGATGACCAACTAACGGTCGAAACCGATAGCCCACTAGGACCTTTAAGGACTGTTGGCATAAGATTCAACTCCTGGAAAACGGTGAAATCCATAGATTGTTTCGAGTATGCTTGTAGTTTCTACAGTTACATAAATTAGCTAATGTATTTATTATTTTTTTGTATCCAAGTCACTAATTGAATAAAAATACTGTATCTAATCTTTTAAATCAGTCACGTGACCACTTTTGTTCTTTAAATGCGTTGCGTTTCGAGACGCCTATCCATCATCAGATAAATATGGAATCAATCAAATAAGTCACACGTTGAAATAAATTACATAAAAAACAACAAAACACAATTTATTTAGGTTTGTTTTTCATGTCGTTTATTGTAATGTATTGACAACCTTATTTTATTGATTCGGTATTTATCTGATGATGGTGATGATGATGAAGTTCCGAAACGCGTCATTTTTAAAATAACAAAAGGACTCATGTGACGTATTTAAAAAGTAATATACTTTATTCTATAAAACAGCTCTTAAACAATTAAATATTTAAGGTGCTTAGTGTAGTACAAAATATTTTTTCTTGTTGTTTATAGAAAGGTGAAAACCTCTCAGTCATCATTGTATTAAAAAAAGGAAACAAAAAGTTAAAATAAATACACGTAGCCGTCGAATACTCTATTTCTCAAGTAGTCTCGGTTAGATAATTCGTTTTCATTTTCTCTACTTGGAAATCTTGTTCTCTTCCGACCTTGAAGCTATTAGAGTATTTGAGTGATTTAGTTTTTTATTCTTATAAAGCGATGATGACCGCAAACTTTTTCCGCTTTTAAACATCAATAAAACAAATCTAACAGCGTCAGGCTTGGAAGTAAACAAGAATTTACCAAGAAATCCTGGTAATAAATATGAAAGAGAGGGATCTAACCCAAGACTACATGAATAAAAGATACCTCAGGATTCCACGCCCGTGCTCATTATCGAGAACCCATCAGGGGTTTACAGTAGGCAGTTCATTTGTTCACATTTCATTTATTAATATATTTTATTATTATAATAATCTCATATATTAACATCTGAGAATATTGTGTATCAAATGAAAATTTCAATTATTTTCAAGCCGATTTTCACAAATAATTTACCATTTATTCTTCTTCTTCACTACAAGAGTTTTGTCTCTTCTGTCTTGAAAATAAAAGTAGACAATTTATCATTCCCAGTATCTAAATTTGAGCATGTAGGAAAATATAAATTTTTTTATAATTAAAAAAAAATTCGTGCTTTAATTTCTCACGTAAACGTTGTATAGAGAGTCAGCTGTTCCTTCGGGATTGACACTCATACTGAACTCCTGAAGGTTCGCAGAATTTTTAAGATTCGTTTTGAGATAAATATATATATGTATGTAACCAATGTATTTATATTGATGTCTTTTATAAATAATATAATTGTTAATTTTGTGGATGTTAATTAATTCTAACATTTTTCTTCTATTTTAAATTTTGACAGTTTTGTTTCCCTTTTACTTAATTTTGGCAATGGGTGAGTGATGAAGACTACAATCATTTAAAGAATTTGTACTGTACATAGGTAAAATCAAGGACCCTTATAACTTCACGCCCATGTCTCTCTCTCTCTCTCTTTCTGTAAGTCGCAGCCGGTCTACACAGTCAAGACGATATATCGTATATATTTCAAACTTTGCGTGTCCTACATATTGGAAAATATAGGAGTAACAAAGAAAAAGGCAAAAGATCTTGTGGTAGTTAAGAGATAAAAACATGGTTGGATTTAAAATTATTTTTTTTGAAATATTATGGGTTGTGTTATCAAATGAAACTAGATTATTCTGATAACGAATATGTATGTTTATTTGACGCGAAAAAAGTAACATGTTGATGTTAGGTCAAATTTAAAGTGTCAGCTATCATGCCCCCCCCCCCTAATTTGAAGACTGCGTGACCAATAATTCGGGGGAAAAAATGGATTTGGCGTAATTATATTTTATAGTTGTTGTTTTTTGTACGACGAATACAACTTAATTTAACCACACAATGAGAAATAGTCTACGTAGCGTATAAGTTTTAAAAACAGTTTTTGTGAGATGAACATTAAAAGATTGATTAAATTTGCATTGATTTCTCTTTATGGGGTCCTTAGGACTCATATTTTCACGTGCGTGTCTGTCTGTCTGTCTATACAATTTAAACTTCCATTTAAAAGACTCCGACTTTATAAAAAATATCTGCCCACATTTGGCTACGAAGTAATATGATTTTAGCACACGCTTGAACCTTTTGTTGCACGCTGACCCTTTTATTGTTTTAATAATAGTAACAAGAGTAATGCTTGTATTATACGCAGTTCCCCACACATTTAAAATGTAATTTTTATTTACCACTTATTATTATTATTAGTCTTTTACTTGTTTCTAGATTTCATCCATGGAATATTGTTTCTTTTTATTATTATTATATTTGAATGGTTCATTTTTGTAATTTTATCTTCATTTTATATATACTGTATTTTAATTACAATTATTGCATCTTATTATGAAGGTAAGATGGTAGAGAAAACACGATGGTCAAAACTTTAGGACAATTATCTATTTATCTAGTCAGCTTTGAACTAGGGAGATGTGATAAATGTATCCTTGAACCTCCCCCCCCCCACACAACTGCCATTATTTTTTTGTTTTTTAACTAGTGATCCGTAGTAACGACTAAATAATAACCCTATCTTAACAGATTGTATAGACGGTTGCTTAGCAACCACAAGCAAGCTCTGTCATCTAATTAAGTCTTATCACGTGACACCCAAAGGTTAACTCTGTAATTAAAGATTTCTCTTTCTTTCTGTCAGTCTGTCCATCAGTCTCTACGTTTTATCTTGCGTTCATTATCATAGAGGCACTGCATCAGCCATACGTCTGTTCTATGATATACTGTACGTTGAAGGAGACGAAGAGAAGAAGATAAATTAGAAAGTAATCATGTGAATATTCTCGTGTAATATTTTTTTTATTTAAACAGGTACATGTATAGGAAATGGTGTTTATGTAAATATTTTCATTTTTTTAAAACAAGAATGTTCAAGTTTTAATGATGCGTTTGTATTTTCCAGTAGAAATAAAGAAATTTAGAAAGTTTGTGCCAAATATGTTTTGCTTACACAATGTAAGAAAGGAGAACTGTGATAACAGTCAAAATTTCAGCCTCAGTTTTTTTAACTAACCTTCAGGAGTTCACTTATAGTAAGTACGGACTTAGCAATCCCGAAAGGACCTAGCTGGATCTACACATTTTTTCATGTAGTCTTGGGTTCGATTTTTTTGTTTCTCTTGACCAATTATTGTTCTTTTCCGACCCTGACGCTAATAGAGTATTCGAGGGTTAGAAGTCTTTATGTTATACTTTTTTTTTTTTTAAGGCACTGATGACCGAGAGGTTTTTTGCCTTTCAACAACAAGGGGAAAAATTTCTATTTATTTTTCCACATCAAAATATTTATTATATATTTGAGTGAAAAATTCGAGAGAATTGGTTCTGTAATATACTTCTTGTTCTAGCTGTCCAAAGACAACTTCCACACTTGGAGCGTAAAAAAATTGAGTACAATATATTCGACGGAGCAACGTGTCTCAACCACATCTTTTCAGATAATCTTCTACGAAAATATTAAAAAAATTTACATTCCTAAGATGTTTAAATATTATTTACTGCATTAAATAACGCGAAATGAATAATTGTAGATAAGTTTCGTATTTTCCTGCTACATCGACAAATATATTTCTGTTGTCATTTAACCACAGATAATAGAATCATGTGGTGAGAAGAACTCTTACTCATCTGTGTTTCGTAAGAATAACCAATGGAATGATAAAGTTCCATTATTTGCAGGCTATGTCATTACGCAACAAGACAGAAATGTAATTCTAGAATTGTTGATGCGGTTTTAGTACAATGGGAAGAAAATTGAGAAAGTGCCAGAATTGTGTTAATTATGTTAATTAGTCAAGGAAATAAAGAATGTTATCAATATAAAATCTTACCACTTCCAAGTAAATAGTTTAGGGACTTTTTTCCACTCCTCTCTCTCTCTCTCTCTCTCTCTTCCTTCTTTATCTTTCTCTTATATATATATATATATATATATATAACACTCTGTGTATATATATATATATATATATATATATATATATATATATATATATATATACACACACACACACACACACACACAGAGTGTTTCGGTATTCAGGAGCTTATTCCTCATATCAAAACATATGAAAAAGTTTACATACATACTAAAAAGATTATTTTTCTATTTAGCCGCCATTTTGTGTTTTTAGAAAAAAAAATCATATCTTTTTAACGGTTAATGATATGGAGATGAATTTATGCATGGTACTAAGTGCTATAAAGACCCAATTTGAGAAAAAATAATCAAACTATTTCCTTTACTTTTTTAACAACCAACATACTGGGTTTTATACATAATATCCAGTATTTAAATAACCCAATATACATATACGGTACCCAATATTTTTATATTGGTGAAATAAAAATAGTTTCAGAGAGAGAGAGAGAGAGAGAGAGAGAGAGAGAGAGAGAGAGAGAGAGAGAGAGAGAGAGAGAGAGAGAGAGAGAGAGAGAGAGAGAGAGAGAGAGAGAGAGAGAGAGAGAGAGAGAGAGAGAGAGAGAGAGAGAGAGAGAGAGAGAGAGAGAGAGAGAGAGAGAGAGAGAGAGAGAGAGAGAGAGAGAGAGAGAGAGAGAGAGAGAGAGAGAGAGAGAATTAGAGACTAGATGACGAAATTTTCCAGATTCTTCTCTCCAGAAAACACATTAATCTATAAAACGTCACTACATCTTAATATCCCCCGCTACGTTATTTCCTACAACTACAACTGATCGTAAGACGTCATCATCTTTACTATAACCAACTATTACCGTAGAAATAATCTACCGCCAAATTTCCCAAATCTTTCGTCATCATTTGTAATAATCTTACGTACTGTATATCCGGTTGTAGATTATCGTTATCATTAGTTAGTGTGAATTATTGTTAATTACGGGTATTCTAGAGAGACATGCGCGCGCAATTTCAATTTATGATTTAAATTTTTATAGTATTTAATGAATTAAGGATTCACTCTGAAAGAGAGAGAGAGAGAGAGAGAGAGAGAGAGAGAGAGAGAGAGAGAGAGAGAGAGAGAGAGAGAGAGAGAGAGAGAGAGAGAGACGGTTTCACTATAAGATGATAAGATGAACATTAAAAAAACATTACAGACACTAGATTAGATTAGATTAGAGATGGGGTGGAGACCCTCTTCGATAAGGTCTCCCTGCACGTCAACCATCGGCTTATTGTGCCCCCTATGTGCCGTTCCTGATGGATTAGAACCCTGTTCCTCGAACGAGCTTCAGGATTTTCTCTACCAAGTACGTGTCCCCTTCCTCTCCTGGTTGCAGGATACCAAAGAGCTCCCTCCTTCTGCGCTCCAGCATCCCACAATCAAATATGATGTGTCTTGCTGATTCCACGGCCTGCAGGCAGAGCCGACAGCTTTGGTCGCCTTCAAAGACTCCCACTGTTGCAAGATGTTTCCTGAACAGGCCATGTCCAGTGATAAGTCCTACTGCTCTTTTAAGCTGTAGCCTGTCTAACTTGATCAATGACTTCGTAAGGTTGTTACTAGGTCCGTTGATTAGCTGTTTACTCTGTGTGAGCCCTGGAGTCCTATGCCATCTCTGGCGTAGCTCTTCCTTGGCCCAGTTATTAACTGCGCTTTTAGCCATGTTGCGGCTGATACAGCACATTGGTTCTGGCCCCATGAAGGGTGTGGATGCTCCTTTCTTAGCAAGGGTATCTGCCATCTCATTACCTTGGATGCCACGATGACCTGGCACCCATCTTAATTCCACCATGTTCCTTGTGGAGAGTTTCATTAGTGTTGAGAGGCAGTCCTTCACCAACTTCGAAGTGATTAATACTGAGTCTAGCGCTTTAAGTGCTGCTTGACTGTCAGAAAGAATGAGGATTTGTCTGTCTCGAAGGCCTTTTGACAAACCCAAATGGGCACAAGCAGTGATAGCTAGTATCTCTGCTTGAAATACCGTACAGTGCGTCCCAAGACTCACACTAATGTTAGTCCTTGGTGATGAGCTGTATACTCCATAACCTGAGTTTCCTTCCATAAGTGACCCATCCGTGTACCAGACGAGAGTCCCTCTGGAAGAACCTGGTTTGTTGTTTCCTTCCCAGTCTTCCCGGTTACCTAAGGTTACCGTGAAGGGTCTGTTGAAGACATACTCAGTTTGCATTGCGTCTGGCGCCATGTCTAGCACCGAGTTTTTAAGTACGGTGTCAACTATGTCAGAGTGTCCTGCTCCAGGCAAGCCCTTCCGCCACTCATTAACACACGTCAGTCTATAGGCGGATTTCCTTGCCTCTGACATTATGTAAATGTCAAGAGGCGGGAGTCCGAGAAGGACCTCCAGAGCAGCTGTTGGGCTGCTTCTGAAAGCTCCAGTTATGCACAAGCATGCAAGTCTTTGCAGGCTTGTTAGTTTGCTTCCTGCAGTGGTTTGGCATGACTTCTTCCACCAGACCACCGCTCCGTATGTAATTTGGGGTCTAATCACTGCTTCATATAGCCAAAGGGCTATGTGAGGCTTAAGTCCCCAGGTAGTACCAATAAAGCGTCTGGCTGTCATTAGCGCCCATTTCGCCTTATGTATTAAATTGTCCAGATGTACGTTCCATGTCAGCTTTTGATCAAGGGTTATTCCAAGATATTTTGCCGACATGGACATATTTATCCGTGTGTTGTCCATGGATATCCTATCCAGGGCTGTTAAGTTTCTCCTCCTAGTGAAGGGAACTATGGTGGTTTTGCTTGGGTTGACGTTGAGGCCTTCCCTTGCGCACCACAACTTCACCTGTCTCAGATTCCTATTCATGATATCCGAGACAGTGTAGTCACTTTTTCCAATGACCAAGATTGCTATGTCATCTGCATAGCCTTGGATGTATGTTCCTGTTTGGCTAATTTCCGTAAGGAGATCATCCACCACCATGCTCCACAATAGAGGTGATAGAACACCTCCCTGTGGGCAACCTCTTGTGGCAGCGACCTCCAGCGAATTACCAAGCAGGGAGCTTTGAATGCGTCTGCTTGTTAGCATTGAATGAACCCATCTTGTTACAGCCGGGTTCACCTCTCGCTCTTTCAGTCTGCGCACTATTGATCCAAATAAAGTATTGTCAAATGCACCTTCTATGTCCAAGAAGGCGCACAGTGCTATTTCCTTCCTTTCCAGTGTGTCCTCGATCCTGCCCACAAGATTATGTAGAGCAGATTCACAGGATTTACCAGGTTGGTAGGCATGTTGATTGCGATGAAGAGGTGTCCCTAAGAGCACCCCTTCCCTAATGTGTCTCTCAACCAACCTCTCCAATGTTTTCAACAGAAACGAGGATAGGCTGATAGGTCGATAAGCTTTGGCATCACAATAACTTGCTTTGCCACGCTTGGGAATAAACGTAACTCTGCTGACCCTCCATGCCTGCGGAATGTAGCCATATGCTACGCTGGCTCTGGAAAGCTTGCAGATCAGTTGGATCAAGGCGTCAGGTCCTTCCTGCAATAGTGCAGGATAGATTCCGTCTCCGCCTGGTGATTTAAACGGGCTAAATTTGTTTATTGCCCATTTTAATTTAGAAATAGTGACAATTTTTCTGGCTATCTTCCAGTCTGCCCGAGATGCCCTTGGCAAAGAGCTGTCCCCAGCTAGACTTAGACCGCCGTCCATATTATCACTACTTGTGCAACCAGGGAAGTGAGTTTCGAGTAGTAACTTGAGCGTCTCTTCCGCTGTTTTGGTATACTCTCCTGTTGGTTTCCGCAAGGTGCCTACAGGATTGTAAGGTTTAGAAGCCATAACTTGTTGCAGTCTTGCTGCCTCCTTCAGACTATTCACTTTTTGGGTGAATGCCTTCCAGGAATCAAGCTTGGCTTTTTTGATAGCTTTGCTGTATGTGGTGAGAGCTAAATGATACTCCCTCCACTCACCGCTCCGCTTAGAGGCATTGAAAAGCCTTCTTATTTGTTTCCTCATGCGACCGAGATCCTGTGACCACCATCTTGTGTTAGGTCTACCTGATCTCGTCCGCAGAGGACAGTTATCCTGATAGCAGTCCATGATGGCATCCCGAAGCGAGGACGCCACCCTGTCTACATCCGGAAATGTTGCAATGTCTCCTTGCATGGACCCAAGTACCGTCGACAGTTGGTCTGAATAGGACCCCCAGTCTGTCGTCCTCGGGTCTCGAAAGAGAGATTGGATGGTTGATGCCTCTAGATGAAACATTATATATTTGTGATCTGAGAGGGAGGCTTCTGTTGAAACATGCCAGTTCCCAATCAGTTTTGCAATATTTTCTGTACAAAAAGTAATGTCTATAACCTCGCTCCTGATTTTATTAGAGAAGGTCGGTGTATTTCCTACATTAACAATTTGTAAGTTATTAGACAAGAGAAAATCAAATAATGACTCACCCCTTGTATTAGTATCAGTGCTGCCCCAGCCTAGGCGATGATGAGCGTTAGCATCACATCCCACCAGAAGCTGCTGCCGCCTGACAGTAGTTGACTCCACCAGGAGTTCCAGATCCCTAGATGGAGGAGGAGTTCTGACGTCATAGGGTAGGTAGACGGAGCTAAAAATTGGACCATCCTTTTCCTTCCCATTGCGCCAGTAAATCATCACCGTGGTGATGTCTCTAGAACAGAAATCCATTAGGGGCAAGCATTGCAAACCTGACCTTACAAGTATACAGGTACGGTTATTATTAATATTATTGCAGTATATAAGCCTACCTTTTGCATCGCCTAGTCCGGCAATCCGGCCTCGGTGGAGCCAGGGCTCCTGGACCAGAGCCAGGTCGATGTTGGACCTAATGAAGGTCTGACAGAAGGAGGCCGAAGCCGCCTTACTATGATGAAGGTTTACCTGTAGGACCCTCAGCATTGTCTTTTCCTGACAAGAAGACAAGAGAGACTTGCCAGAGTCCTACATGCGCCTTTTTCCACCTCCATATCCCCAGACATCGAGCCCTGCTCATTGGCGGGCCCCCGTCCGGAGTCAGGAGGTGTTGGTTTTTCTTGATTTTGGATCAGTCCCGCATGCTCTGGGGCCGCAACTGATCCTGGGTTTGCGGCTGAGCTTCCAGCTGGTGGCTGGTACCCTGCCGTTGTTTGTATAGAATTATTTTTGGGGTTCTTCATAGAGATCCCACGAGTAATGCAGGGTTCTAAAAGGTCCACCACACAGAGCCCGCATATGTGGTAAGGCTAAATTGAAACCGGAGGTCGCCTGGTATCCGGAGTCCGCATACTAGAGTCTAAGCTCCCCCTTAGACACGCATCCTTCGGCATATGCTGTTCCACCTTGGATTGGGTCCACAGATTGTGGGGATAGTGGGAATTAAGAATAAATGAACGTCCACAAGAGCCTCAAGCTTCTTGGGACAGAAGACAGAAGAGAGATAGGACAGATTATAGAGAGGTCAAAGAATGGTTGACGACCTCATTTTGGTTGTGGTGGTGAAAAGAAGAGGCAGGAGGGGGAAGGGAGGAGGGTAAGACGTCTCATGCTTTAGCCGCCCTCGGTGCCGCCATCCGGCAAAGCATCAGGCCACACCGAAAACGTTGCCCATCCTGTACCGCGGGGAGGCGCATGAGTCCGCTCTTGCTGCCACCATCTGCATCCCCGGACCGAGGACCGCCTTCCAGCAGAAAGCCTTCCAGCAGAAAGATCCGAGGGTGCAGATTATGGCTGCTTCACAGGACTTACAGACACTAAACAGCGTGTTAATAAAATCCCCCCCCCCCAACTTAACTTTTGTATGAACTGAAATAGACCCAAACTCTTTTTGGGACTGTTAACTAGGTTAACCGAAATTTCTTTTAAATAGTTTAAAATGTTCATGTTTTGATGGGGAAGATTCGTCTTTTATCTTTCTTATCATGTCTCTCTTGACCAACTCTTGTATAGTATTTCAGGATCTTTATTTTATGTTCTTATCCAGTTTTTTTTTATAAGGTGATGATGAAAGTTCACCAAGAGGTTTTCCGCCTTAAAACAACAAGAAAATAAAAGTTCATCAACTCAGTTATCGGACACCTGTATATACTTTAAAATGTTTATATTGAATTCTTGGAACTGCTGTCAAAGCAGTCTGTGGTAGTTATGATTTACTACAGCCGACTATGGCTTCTCTAGCACTTTGACAATGATATTCTGTTACGCCACACGTACTTCAGCACTTTTATACAAAGAGATTGCAAATAAGAGTGAATCGTTTCTAGTAACAACCTCTTTGCTTTCAACTTAGTTCTAGGAAGCAAATGTGAATGATTCTGTTTAGGCGCCTACACCGGATGTGCATGGTCTGCATTATAACAAAACAGGGCAATACGTTGATACATAATCTTAAAACGCAGGAGTTCTTTGATTTGTTACTTGCTGAAAGAAATGCAATAGAAAAAAGGGCGTTGTTTTATTTCTCACATATATAATTATGTAGTATAGAGAAAATTACGATGGGAGGAAAATTCAAGTCCAGTTATTTAAGGTTATGCCCGTTTTGAATCCACCTGAGTCCAAACAAGTGATTTTTAGAATTTTCTCTGTCTTTAGTAGTATATAGTCACCAGTGCTCTAGAACCCAAAAGCGTTTACGAATTTGGTATGTGGGCATATTTTAGCCTTATCTCGAGAGTTTTTCATTTTTTGATAACTCAAAAATTGTAGGTATAATTCTTATAACAAAAAACACACTTGCGATTTTTTTTAAATTGGCAACACCGATTTTGTTCAAATTTTCTTCAAGTGTAGCCTTTAACGACCCATACAAAATTATTGGTCGCTATCTATGCAAAAATATGTTGTAGTATTTGGTAAGAATATAAAAAGTCGACCATGTGCCTGTTATAAAAGATGGAATTTCTCAAAATCGGCTCTACAGAATTCGTTCAAATGGTGACTATTTTAGACAGTTTTTTGGTTATATCTCTTTTGTTTAAATAAATTGGATAAAAATACAATACATATATACAGCTACAACGCCCACTATGACTTAGACATTGACATTAGCGAAAAGAGTGATTTATGAGCCCCGTTAAGGACAAAGCGACGTCGAGATTGAGTGATACACTATTACCAGATTCAGGAAACCTGTATAACTGTTTTAAATATACTTATCCTATTAGATAAGACTCCTTGATAGACCAATATAATTTAACATTTCCTACAAAGCTTAAGAAACCCACTTTTGAGCATTACATTTAGGGGATCTGTTTGTATTACACTGTAGGATATAAAAATATTTTACAAATTGCTTGAAAAATGTCCTTAATTAATGGCTGAATTTTAGCAACTCCACAAATTATTATATGGAATTATCTTTATTTTACTTAATATTATCATTCAGAGGTTCGTTTATAGTGGAGTAGGAGTTTAGCAATACCGAAGTACCCTAGCTGGACCTACACACCTTTCTTCCAAGTAGTCTCGGGTTAGATCCTTCTCTTTCATATCAGGTATCTTTCTCTTGATCAACTCTTGTTCTCTTCCGATCCTGAATGTATTAGAGTATTTGAAGGTCTCGCTTCTTTTTTATACAGTGTTTCCAAAAATCGTTCCACAATTTCAAGAACTTTATTCCTCATAATGAAAACCAATTAAAAAGTAAACGTTCCTAAAATGCTTATTAATTATTTAGTCGCCATTTTGTGTTTAAAAAAATGATATCTTTTTCATAATAAATAATAAAAAGTTGAAATTGTTCACACTATTTAGTGTTATAAAAACACAATGTGGAAAAAAAAAAAAAAAAAAAAAAAAATAGTAACAGATTTCCTTTATTCATTTTAAAATGGCGGTTTTTTAACATCAAATATCTCAAAACCGTTAATTTTACAAACAATTTACAATAAACAATAGATATTATTACATATTATAATTGTGTGCTTCGATAACTCAGTTGTCCTTTAAGCTACAGGAAGATTTAAAAATAAAAATATGAACAAACACCGTAAACAACAATTTTGGTTCTAGGCAAATCCTGGGTCTTGTAGACAATTACCAAGAATTAATGTTTTCAGTTTTTGTGGATAACTAAGTTTATCATTTAAGCTACAGAAGTAATAAAAAAGAGGAAAATATTTTGTAATATTAACTGTTTTTTTTGTTTTTTTTTAGATATTCGACGTTAAAAGTTTAAATAGCCGTCATTTTGAAATTAGTAAAGGAAATCGGTTGAGTCATTTCTCAAATTAGAATTTTATAATAGTAAGTAGAGTAACATGGAAAATATCAAATCATTTATATAAAATACATAATTTGTTTGTTAAAAACACAACATGGCGGCTAGATAGCATCAAAGCATTTTAGTTAAAAGTAAAACGATTTTACAATTTTGAGGATAATATAAATTTAAAATGGCCGTACGTCCTTAAAGTATGATTTTTGATGTGAGAAATAAGCTTCTGAAGTTTTGGAAACACCCTGTACCTACAAAAAAAAAAAAAAAAAAAAAAAAAAAAAGGTATTATTTTTATGTTTAGTCTACATTTCAACTATAAATTCATCTGTTTACACCATACAGATTGTATCGAAGTGTTAAAACTTTAAAAAAAAATTTATTTAAGAAATCTTTTTTACGTATAAATACGATTTTTTTTTTATTGAAAAACTTTTTTCTCACATATATTTACCGTTAGGCTTTGGTTTTGTGTTTAAATCTGCTAGAAAGTTGATTCCAAGTTTTTTTTTCCAAACGTCCAGCTAAAGACGGAACTAGTAAGTGTGTATTGTTCAGAGTGGGGTAACCTTGGCGCATGCGCAAATCCCCTTGACTCTTCCGTCATTGTTTGTACCAAGGCCTTGTGAATAAGTACATGGGATTGTTGTTTGTGTTTTGTCAATTTAGCGTTAAAGTTAACATGTTTAAACGAAGACCTTGAACGCCTCAACAAACTGTTCGAGAATCCCTCTTCTGTGTTGCAACCAGAGGTTTTTCTAGCGCTGCTGATTGACGGAGATAATCATCTATATGAGTAATTTATGAATTAATCGACTTGCACATAATATACACTGTGTTATTATGACATATGAGTAGGTAAAATAAATTTACAACAAGTTGATGTGCGCTATCATACTACTTACCCAGCCCCAATGTAAAACATAACCTCTAAATACAATAAAAGTTGTTTCTTGGGGCTTGTAGGAAATGTTAAATTGTATTGGTAAATGAGGGGGTCTTATCCAATAGGGTAAATTAGTTTAAAACACTTCTTACACAGGTTTTATGAACGTCATAATTGTGTATATCCCTCTCGACGTCGACTGGAAACTAACAAGTTTTGCAGATGAATATATGTTAAAAATGTCCACTCGCTTCGCTAGTGTCATTATCTCGGTACATAGCTGTACTTATCTGAAGAAGCTTTCACTTGCTTCGCACTTATCATTACCTCGGTACATAGCTATACTTCTCTGAAGAAGCTTTCACTTGCTACGCTCGTGTCATTATCTCGATACATAGCTGTACTTATCTGAAGAAGCTTTCAATCGCTACGCTCGTGTCATTATCTCGGTACATAGCTGTACTTATCTGAAGAAGCCTTCACTTGCTACGCTCGTGTCATTATCTCGGTACATAGCTGTACTTATCTGAAGAAGCTTTCACTTGCTTCGCACTTATCATTACCTCGGTACATAGCTGTACTTATCTGAAGAAGTCTTCACTTGCTACGCTAGTGTCATTATCTCTGTACATAGCTGTACTTATCTGAAGAAGTCTTCACTTGCTACGCTAGTGTCATTATCTCGGTACATAGCTGTACTTATCTGAAGAAGCTTTCACTTGCTACGCTCGTGTCATTATCTCGGTACATAGCTGTACTTATCTGAAGAAGTCTTCACTTGCTACGCTAGTGTCATTATCTCGGTACATAGCTGTACTTATCTGAAGAAGCTTTCACTTGCTACGCTCGTGTCATTACCTCGATACATAGCTGTACTTATCTGAAGAAGCTTTCACTTGCTACGCTCGTGTCATTATCTCGATACATAGCTGTACTTCTCTGAAGAAGCTTTCACTCGCTTCGCTCGTGTCATTATCACGTTACATAGCTGTACTTATCTGAAGAAGCTTTCACTTGCTTCGCACTTATCATTACCTCGGTACATAGCTGTACTTATCTGAAGAAGCTTTCACTTGCTTCGCACTTATCATTACCTCGGTACATAGCTGTACTTATCTGAAGAAGCTTTCACTTGCTACGCTCGTGTCATTATCTCGGTACATAGCTGTACTTCTCTGAAGAAGCTTTCACTCGCTTCGCTCGTGTCATTATCACGTTACATAGCTGTACTTATCTGAAGAAGCTTTCACTTGCTTCGCACTTATCATTACCTCGGTACATAGCTGTACTTATCTGAAGAAGCCTTCACTTGCTGCGCTCGTGTCATTATCTCTGTACATAGCTGTACTTATCTGAAGAAGTCTTCACTTGCTACTCTCGTGTCATTATCTCTGTACATAGCTGTACTTATCTGAAGAAGCCTTCACTTGCTACTCTCTTGTCATTATCTCTGTACATAGCTGTACTTATCTGAAGAAGTCTTCACTTGCTACGCTAGTGTCATTATCTCGGTACATAGCTGTACTTATCTGAAGAAGCCTTCACTTGCTACGCTCTTGTCATTATCTCTGTACATAGCTGTACTTATCTGAAGAAGCCTTCACTTGCTGCGCTCGTGTTATTGTCTCTGTACATAGCTGTACTTATCTGAAGAAGCCTTCACTTGCTGCGCTCGTGTTAGTATCTCGGTACATAGCTGTACTTATCTGAAGAAGCCTTCACTTGCTACGCTCGTGTCATTATCTCGGTACATAGCTGTACTTATCTGAAGAAGCTTTCACTTGCTTCGCACTTATCATTACCTCGGTACATAGCTGTACTTATCTGAAGAAGTCTTCACTTGCTACGCTAGTGTCATTATCTCTGTACATAGCTGTACTTATCTGAAGAAGTCTTCACTTGCTACGCTAGTGTCATTATCTCGGTACATAGCTGTACTTATCTGAAGAAGCTTTCACTTGCTACGCTCGTGTCATTATCTCGGTACATAGCTGTACTTATCTGAAGAAGTCTTCACTTGCTACGCTAGTGTCATTATCTCGGTACATAGCTGTACTTATCTGAAGAAGCTTTCACTTGCTACGCTCGTGTCATTACCTCGATACATAGCTGTACTTATCTGAAGAAGCTTTCACTTGCTACGCTCGTGTCATTATCTCGATACATAGCTGTACTTCTCTGAAGAAGCTTTCACTCGCTTCGCTCGTGTCATTATCACGTTACATAGCTGTACTTATCTGAAGAAGCTTTCACTTGCTTCGCACTTATCATTACCTCGGTACATAGCTGTACTTATCTGAAGAAGCCTTCACTTGCTGCGCTCGTGTCATTATCTCTGTACATAGCTGTACTTATCTGAAGAAGTCTTCACTTGCTACGCTCGTGTCATTATCTCTGTACATAGCTGTACTTATCTGAAGAAGTCTTCACTTGCTACGCTAGTGTCATTATCTCTGTACATAGCTGTACTTATCTGAAGAAGTCTTCACTTGCTACGCTAGTGTCATTATCTCGGTACATAGCTGTACTTATCTGAAGAAGCTTTCACTTACTACGCTCGTGTCATTACCTCGGTACATAGCTGTACTTATCTGAAGAAGTTTCACTTGCTTCGCACTTATATTACCTCGGTACATAGCTGTACTTATCTGAAGAAGTCTTCACTTGCTACACTAGTGTCATTATCTCGGTACATAGCTGTACTTATCTGAAGAAGCTTTCACTTACTACGCTCGTGTCATTACCTCGGTACATAACTGTACTTATCTGAAGAAGCTTTCACTTGCTTCGCACTTATCATTACCTCGGTACATAGCTGTACTTATCTGAAGAAGTCTTCACTTGCTACGCTAGTGTCATTATCTCGGTACATAGCTGTACTTATCTGAAGAAGCACTCACTTACTACGCTAGTGTCATTACCTCGGTACATAGCTGTACTTATCTGAAGAAGCTTTCACTTGCTACGCTAGTGTCATTATCTCGGTACATAGCTGTACTTCTCTGAAGAAACTTTCACTTGCTACGCTCGTGTCATTATCTCGGTACATAGCTGAACTTATCTGAAGAAGCCTTCACTTGCTACGCTAGTGTCATTATCTCGGTACATAGCTGTACTTATCTGAAGAAGCTTTCACTTACTACGCTAGTGTCATTACCTCGGTACATAGCTGTACTTATCTGAAGAAGCTTTCACTTGCTTCGCACTTATATTACATCGGTACATAGCTGTACTTATCTGAAGAAGTCTTTACTTGCTACGCTAGTGTCATTACCTCGGTACGTAGCTGTACTTATCTGAAGAAGTCTTCACTTGCTACGCTAGTGTCATTATCTCGGTACATAGCTGTACTTATCTGAAGAAGCCTTCACTTGCTGCGCTCGTGTTAGTATCTCGGTACATAGCTGTACTTATCTGAAGAAGTCTTCACTTGCTACGCTAGTGTCATTATCTCGGTACATAGCTGTACTTATCTGAAGAAGCCTTCACTTGCTACGCTCTTGTCATTATCTCTGTACATAGCTGTACTTATCTGAAGAAGCCTTCACTTGCTGCGCTCGTGTTATTGTCTCTGTACATAGCTGTACTTATCTGAAGAAGCCTTCACTTGCTGCGCTCGTGTTAGTATCTCGGTACATAGCTGTACTTATCTGAAGAAGCCTTCACTTGCTGCGCTCGTGTCATTACCTCGGTACATAGCTGTACTTATCTGAAGAAGTCTTCACTTGCTACGCTCGTGTCATTATCTCGGTACATAGCTGTACTTATCTGAAGAAGTCTTCACTTGCTACGCTCGTGTCATTATCTCGGTACATAGCTGTACTTATCTGAAGAAGTCTTCACTTGCTACGCTCGTGTCATTATCTCGGTACATAGCTGTACTTATCTGAAGAAGCCTTCACTTGCTACGCTCGTGTCATTATCTCGGTACATAGCTGTACTTATCTGAAGAAGCCTTCACTTGCTACTCTCTTGTCATTATCTCTGTACATAGCTGTACTTATCTGAAGAAGCCTTCACTTGCTACTCTCGTGTCATTATCTCTGTACATAGCTGTACTTATCTGAAGAAGCTTTCACTTGCTACTCTCGTGTCATTATCTCTGTACATAGCTGTACTTATCTGAAGAAGCTTTCACTTGCTACTCTCGTGTCATTATCTCTGTACATAGCTGTACTTATCTGAAGAAGCCTTCACTTGCTACGCTCGTGTCATTATCTCGGTACATAGCTGTACTTATCTGAAGAAGCCTTCACTTGCTACTCTCTTGTCATTATCTCTGTACATAGCTGTACTTATCTGAAGAAGCCTTCACTTGCTACTCTCTTGTCATTATCTCTGTACATAGCTGTACTTATCTGAAGAAGCCTTCACTTGCTACTCTCGTGTCATTATCTCTGTACATAGCTGTACTTATCTGAAGAAGCTTTCACTTGCTACTCTCGTGTCATTATCTCTGTACATAGCTGTACTTATCTGAAGAAGCTTTCACTTGCTACTCTCGTGTCATTATCTCTGTACATAGCTGTACTTATCTGAAGAAGCCTTCACTTGCTACGCTCGTGTCATTATCTCGGTACATAGCTGTACTTATCTGAAGAAGCCTTCACTTGCTACTCTCTTGTCATTATCTCTGTACATAGCTGTACTTATCTGAAGAAGCCTTCACTTGCTACTCTCGTGTCATTATCTCTGTACATAGCTGTACTTATCTGAAGAAGCCTTCACTTGCTACTCTCGTGTCATTATCTCTGTACATAGCTGTACTTATCTGAAGAAGCCTTCACTTGCTACTCTCTTGTCATTATCTCTGTACATAGCTGTACTTATCTGAAGAAGCCTTCACTTGCTACTCTCGTGTCATTATCTCTGTACATAGCTGTACTTATCTGAAGAAGCCTTCACTTGCTACGCTCGTGTCATTATCTCTGTACATAGCTGTACTTATCTGAAGAAGCCTTCACTTGCTACGCTCGTGTCATTATCTCGGTACATAGTTGTACTTATCTGAAGATGCTTTCACTTGCTACGCTCGTGTCATTATCTCGGTACATAGCTGTACTTATCTGAAGAAGCCTTCACTTGCTACGCTCGTGTCATTATCTCTGTACATAGCTGTACTTATCTGAAGAAGCCTTCACTTGCTACGCTCGTGTCATTATCTCGGTACATAGTTGTACTTATCTGAAGATGCTTTCACTTGCTACGCTCGTGTCATTATCTCGGTACATAGCTGTACTTATCTGAAGATGCTTTCACTTGCTATGCTCGTGTCTTATCCAAAACCTCGTATTCTGGATTTGTAACAATCCTTGGAATGGTAAAATAATGTAAGGAAATATAACATGTGCTTCCTATCAGAAATATGGAGAGTGGGAAATAAGTCTAGCAACTTCAAGGTTATATCTGAACAAGTAAAGATGAAAACTTCTAACTTCGCCAAACCTCATAGCATAAGTTCATTCACTTTATATGGGGTAAAAGAGTTTTCCCTTTTTTTAAGACAGGTTTTCAAATAACATCTCCCATCGCAATGCATCATTTTGAAAGGCATAAAAAAAGACAAATTTTAGTGCCTTGTAAAGGTCTCTACAAAATAATGGAGGCTAGAAGTTGAATTTTCAGTTTTCTATTTGTCATGAATATTAATAAAAAATATTTAAAAAAACAGTACTGATTAGTTTTTTAAAGTTTACTTATATTACTAAACTAACATACTTTTATCTATTTTATTTTATTTTCGCAAACCGACACTTATTTTCTCTTTTTAAGGGGGGTTAAAAAAGAAACATTATTTTTTTTCAAATAGCAACCCCCATCGTGTAACACATCCTCTTAAAGGACATCAAAAAGAATAATTTTAGTGTCTTTAAAACTTTTAAGATATCTCTAATGGGAATTATGGTGACTAGAAGTCAAATTTTAAGAATTTACTGTTTGCCATAGATAATAATGAAAAAAAAAAAATATCAATTACATTTTTTACAGCTGACTTAAGGGAAAAATAGTGTTTACCGCATAAAAAAGTAAAAGGACACCCTATGGGGTTTGGCGAAGGTTAGAACTTTTCATCTTTTCTCGTTCAGAAATTACCTAGGGGTTGGAAGACTTTCTTTCCGCTCTGTACTTGATCAATTTTAGGTTTGATGTTTATGAATAAATTACCAACTTTTACCTTCAATTCACTTCTACATTTCCATAACAATGATCCGTTTGAAATCTTCTATTTTTTTCAAATCTTTACTAGTTTCAACACAATACTGTCATCATCAGGTGTTTAAATAGTTGGAAAGAACGAATATACAAATAAAATTAATTTTCATTCAATATGAATGATGTCAAAATTAACACAGTTATATAAGATAGTAAAAAGTGAACACAAACAGAGTTATAACCAAAAACAAAAACGTTATAAAGTCCTAAACATTAAAGTTGGTGGATATCATTGTCACAGAACATTCCTTTTTGAGTTTAAATTTGCAACTCTAGATAATAAACAAACTTGTAATCAGTTTCATCTTTTTATTGCACATCTTTTAATTAATCAAAAGTTGTCCCCTTTCTGTATTATTGTATAATGTCGAATACTCCCCCCTTCCCTCTATTCAATTAACTGGTAGCCCGGATTATATTATGTAAGTATTTGTCAGATTATATCATGAACCGTGAATTGATTCAATCACTGCACCTGGGCTGAACCACGTTTTCAAATTAATTTCGTGGTCATCTCTGGACCGGGCGACCTTCAAGTTGATGCTGTGCTGGACCTTTAAACACGTTTCTCGAGACTATTCAAATTTAATGACACCCCCTCTCTCCCCGCGCCTATCACAGTGCTACCAAACTTATCTGGCTATTCTATGTTACACAGTTTTCAATAAACTGTACACAAAAACTGCATTATCTTTTTTAAACACTAATCCACAAAATAAAATATTAAGTAGTAGAATATTTTCGTCCTCATTTACTAAAAATGTTGAATTATTTTCATACGAATAAGAAAATAATGTAACTTCTTCATCGTTGTAATTATTTCCATTAATTATTTCCTACGATAATTACTTTGGTTTAAAGGCTTTTTCTAGTTCAAATGGAAAAACTTTTCGATCATCATACCTCTGTAAAAAAAAAAGAAGATAAAAAAGACATCAAGCCTTCGAACATTCTAACACTGTCATAGTCGAAAGAAAAGAAGATTTGGTCAGGAGAGATCTAAAAGATAAGCTGAAAGAGAGGGATTTAATCCTAGACGACGTTAAAAAAGAGTAGATCCAGTTAGGTCCATCGGGATTGTCGATCCGTAATCACTGTAGTGAGCCACTGAAGGCTAGGTATAAATGTGTCTTTGTTGGAAACTTTTGAATAGGTTGTGCAAAATATCATCCTAAACCATAAATTGCATTTAAATAAAGTCGAGTCTTTAACGATAGCGGTCAAAGCTCAATTTTTAACCAGTTATTCATAAACGGTAAAATACTTAATCTGCAAATTTCATTAAAATCGTTGGTACTTATTTTGAGAAATTAGACATTTTGATGAAAATCATTTGAAACGATTTTAAGAATACAGGAATTTTAAGTTTTGGTTTAATGACAGTACCCTAAAGTTTAGATAATTATAAAACATTTAATGCTTCGGAGGCACCAAAACTTACCTCTATAACAAATTTGATCAATATCAACTTTATCGTTTGGGGGGTTGTAATGCAGGGCGGGGATAAAAATCATAGATTTTTAGCTCAAGAGAGCCCAAACAGTATAAACAAATCTCAACGATTTTGGTTGCTCATAATAAAACTTACTATAAGTATGATTGAAAAATTATAAACAAGAGAATAGCGTTATTTCATTTTAAAAGAAAAATAGAGTATTATATTAATTCCATTAGAACATTTTCGAGTTTAAATCATATTGTGTGTTGATAATGACATAGAACACTTAGAATTAATTCCATTTTTTATCCACCCCGCCCGTTGTTTAAAGGTGAAACACCTCTCGATCATCATCGCCTTATAAAAAAAGAAGAAAAGAGTATAAAATAAAGACCCCTAGCTTTTGAATACACTAAAAACACCAGGATCAGAAATAAACAAAAGTTCGTGAAGAGAGATCTAACAGGAAAGATGAGAGAGGGCTCCAACCTAAAACTAAATGACGAAAGGTGTAGATCCAGGTAGGATCCTCAGATTTGACTCACTCGTACCCACTATGAGTGGTGCCGAGGAATCCATTTATCTTCATTAAAGTGAGTACAAAATATACGAGTATTGCAGGGTGAACTTCTGATCGTTTGGGGAGTGACAACCCCACATACCCGAGTTACTTCCTTTGGTACAGTCCTAGTCCTAAGGAGGTTCTAACCTAACCTAACCTATCCAGTTCTCTTCCAAATTCTTTACTCCGTTCTGGCTTCTCTGTGTTTCCATCAGGATTCTCCGATTACTCCCACCCCCTTGGTCTGACTAAAATCCATTTTAATTTTACTTTCATAGACTTTTTCAGTAAGGACTTCTACACAGTTGTTGAGGAAGCTACCCTTACAGTACAAGCACAACACCAGCTCACATACACTTACACAGAATACAAACATTGCACTACAAAACACATCTGTACTGAGGCTGTCCAGTTTGACCCTACGGGTCCTGACTAACTTCAAGGGTACAGGAGTAGCGTACCGAACTGCTGGATGGTATATAGGCTTGACGAGACATATCTATACTCCATAGCGTCAGAGCCGGAAGAAATCAAGAGTTGGTCAGTAGAGACCTGACAGAAAAATGAAAGGGAAATATCTAATCCTAGACTACGTAAAAAAGGTATAGATTCAGCTTGGATCTTTCGGGATTGCCAACTCAGTACTCACTATGGTTGAGAGTGCAGTAAAATAAATACATAAGCTACACACATATAAAATATTCATTTCTATTTAAAGTTATCCTACGGATGTGTTACTAATAGAAATGAATCATGTCTTAACGTGTCGAATACCACTGACTTGGACCTTACAGGCTTCTCAGCAACTTACTTTACCTAAAATTTAATGTAATAGCAGATATTTCTTGTAGAAACTCCATATTCAAGGATAAAATAAAGCAAGAGCTTAAAGTTTCAAAATATTTTAATAATAAAATGAGCTACAATTGTTTCGCCTTGCGGCATCATCAAGCAACTATGATGCCGCAAGGCGAAACAATTGTAGCTCATTTTATTATTAAAATGTTTTGAAACTTTAAGCTCTTGCTTTATTTTATCCTTAACTTTACCTAGTTCAAGTCGCCTCTTAACATTGGCACAGAGTTTAAGCACAGCCACTTTGTACAAGATGAGAATGTATCAGACTCCATATTGAATTACGAAAAGATATTGAGTCTGTAGAATATCCTCATTTTGATTTTGATGCAGTTAAAATGCTTAAAATCTAAGGCGACTATTAAGATTTATTAGGACGATAAAGAAGACGTGGAAGTGGCGAAAGAGCAAAGGAGGATACACCGCTGAAGAGGTTCATACGTTGATCATCACGAAAATAAAATTAATAGGGAAGAAGTAAAGAAGAAGATAAAGATGGATCCGATACTGTAAATGTAGATGGAATAACTTGTAAAAGTAACAAGGAAGGTGATGAATTTCAGTTCCAAAGCTTCCAAATGTGCGACTAAAGTCAAGCTGCGGCGGAAGATTGACATTTTCTTAAAAACATTCCAGAAGCCATCCTCCAAGATACGAATATCCCTACAGAAGAATATATGGGTCTGTTCAAGAAGAGGACCAACTCCTTTATCGACATAAATATAACAGACAAAAGTTGACCTGACAGAACAGCTGAAACGTGTTTGGCGTGTATTTTGTCAGAAACAAAAAGGATGTGGAACCAGTAGAGATTTGTTAGATTCCTACTTATATGAATTCATTTGGGGCCGTAGGAACAAGGATGAAGATATGTTTGACATCATCTGGAAGGTGATCAATTTATATTGGGCACCAGAACAATAAAATGTGTATTCATATATTATGTATAAACTTAGTTAGGTTAGGTAAGAAAACCTTCAGAGTGACGATCCTCTTCTTGAACAGACCCGTAACTTTATTGTATAAGTGATATTACTCCCAGGAGTTACTTATAGTGAGTACGGGCATGACAATACCGAAGGTTCCTGGCTGGATCTACACTTATTAAAGTCCTCTTCTTCAACAGATCCGAATATCCTTGAGAGAATTCATTACCAGAGATGATCATTGAATAAACCCAAATTTTATAAGCTTTAGTTCCATCGCAGATTTTTGTTATTTTTTTTACAAATAACTGACGAACTGGAATTTTTATAGAGATGGAGTTAGATGACGTTGTATCCGATTTAGATAAAATCGTAATTTTCTGTTTTCTTTTTTTGATAGATAGGCCTACCTCCAAATATTTAGTTAAATAAGTCCCGAGACATGGACAAAATATGCCCAATACTAGATTCGATCAAAACCTGTAAATCCTTTGGGATGTAGTGGCTAGAAAGCACACATCATTCTAAAAAACCACTTTTTGAAAACGGATAATCTTAAACCAAGATCCGCAAAAAACCTGACTGATTTTTTGACCCATCAAATAATTTTATAAAACATATATGCGGGAAAAGAAAATGCAAAATAATGCTTTCTACGTAATTCAATAGAAGCAAATATTCTTAATTTTAAACGATTTGTAGACGTATTTTGGCCGTAGATGCGTAACAAATACACCAATATATAGTCGAAATTCTGAATGGAAAAGTTATAACTGGACCTAGCTTCCCAACCTGTCTAAGGCTACGGTTACTATGGATGCGAACTCTGACGTACGTCCGAAACCCTCGTCAGAACAAGGCGGTTACACAGTGCGCGTTTTCTGATAGTCAGTACGTGTCAAAGCCGCCCAGCAAATAGGGTGAACTCGATGAACTATATTTTGTTGAAAGCCCGTTATTAAAGTTATTGTTGTTGAATAGTGGATTTTATTCAACATACAGATTTTACTTACTGCTAGTGTTGAGTTCTGCTGCAACCTTCTCCCATTTTCCGAGCAATATCCCTGTTGTGGTAATTTTTGTCTTTCATATCCCACATACACCTGTTCTCGTACACAAGACTGATTAATTTATCATTATCCATGGTGAAATAAGCTAATAACTCAAAATTCACCGCACTAACAGGCCCAAACAGTCGCAGGTCGCACGAAAAAATCAAACTTGTTTGAACGCTCAAATGGTTCTGACGACGTCGTGTCTGTTCTGACGTCAAAGTCGCTGCCACTGTAAACACACTCATTAGATAACAGGCGTTTGTTTGTTCTGATGACTTCGTAAGAAATCATCAGAATTAGTCAGAACAAAATTTCGTCAGAATTCGTATTCATAGTAACCGTAGCCTTAGGATAATTAGTTTCGTCCAATTAATTATTAAAGATCTAGAAGTGTGTTTCTAATTTTAACTTTAGATCGCACAATCGGATAGGATGTTGAAGTTGTTATCAACTTGCATTAGACTGCATCAGCGTAATGTCCGGCGCCGTTTGGTATGGTCAATTGATAACATCTGTTGGTCAGCTGAAATTAGATCGTGCCTACGTCACCATGATTACGTCATCATAGACCATAAGATATAAACTCAGAATTACATATTGTTTACATAGAAACTGTAGATGTACTCTCGGATTATAATGCAACGATAGTAAAAGGGAACTTGTATCTCATCTCATTTACACATTACATTCTACACCTGCAGCCATTGCAGTTATTATTGTTGTATGTAAACATAATTAAAATTACAAAATTTAAGGAAAGTTTTTATTTAATTATGTATGTTTCATTGAAGGAAATGTAGGATGGAATTAAAACTTTAAACGTGTCAGAGAAAAAAGAAATAGTTGCGCCATCGTGGTAGTTGCCCGGCCCTATCGTACAATGTAATACCAGCATATTCTCTCAATATTGGTTTTTTTTTTACCTTGTAGGAAGTATTCAATTGTATTGGTAGTTTTATTATTATACATTTTTCAGACATTTGCCATCTTTTGTGTGTTAAAAATAAAAACACGACGTTTCGGGAATAAGAATCAATTCCCGTTATCAAGTGACTAAAAACTAAAGAAACATGAAACTAGACACTAAGCCTATGTAAGAAGTAAAATTAAATAAGAATACCACCAACTTTAATATCTAAGCATGCATCTCAGAGCTAAAACTGAGAAGTCAAAAAACACAATCACGGTAACACACAACTAACGTCAAATACGTGTTGTTGTATCAAAGATACAACAACAAGTGACGTGGTCCAGAAGGCGTGACAAACTATTAGGGGAGTGGCCTATTGTTAGTTGTATTAAGCTTCCTAGCCCGAGAGCGGGTTACAACCCCTTGTGGCGATTTAACAGGTAAAATTTCAGCTTGTTTTTTAGTTGTAGGGGTATTATAATCAAATTTTACTTCTTTTTTTAATAATGGGAGCCATAATGGCCTTTCTTCTATACTTGATTGACTGATAGGATTGTCCGTTAGTTTTATATATGAGGCTTCAATTATTTTACGTTTGTAAAAGTTACTTTCCCGGTGTATGATTTTTGCCTCTTCCCAATTAAATTTGTGATTTTCGGACCACATATGTTCTGCAATTTTCGATTTATCGACTAGGCCTAACCGCACATTGTTTTTATGTTCTTTTATTCTAATGTTTAATGGTCTTTTTGTCTCGCCAATATATTGTCTATCACACTCACATTTGATACTGTAAATACAGTTTTTAGTATCCTGCGTGCCATTTTTAGGTTTAGTTTGGACGAGATGTTGCCTAATGGTGTTTAGTGTATTAAAAGCGGTACAAATTATATATTTTCTGGCTACGCGTCTAACTTTTTCCGAAAATCCCGGCACATAAGGGATTGTCATGTACGCTAGTGGTTTATTTTCATCTTTAGATTGTATTAGTAGATCAAGAGGTTTTCTGAAACTTGTAATTGTGTATATTACTAATTTCTCAAATGACTCCACTCCCTGATCTCTTGTCGGTGTCTTAAAATTAAATTGCAGTGCAAAACAAATTTTATAGTTTTTCTGTGATTTTTACAACTTAAATTAACAACTCAACGAGCAATGTGTAGCGTATAAGTTTTAAAAGCACTTTTGGTGAGATGGCCGTTAAACAAACAAACAAACAATTTAATAGCTATTAAAAGATGGATTTCTCTTCATTAGGGTCCGTAGGTAAAACTAAGGACCCTTATAATTTCACGCAGTGTCTGTACAATTTAAACTGCCGCTTAAAAGACTACAACTTTATAAAAATAACCCTATATTCTCACGAGACCATAAGTCATATGGTTTTAGCATTAAAATCTCTTTTACGATAGTAATTAGCCTGTAACAACACTATTTTTAATAAGTTACCTATTGATAACAATCCAATATAAGTAGAAATTCGCTTTTCACGCCATATCACACTGTTTGTAAAGTGTTTTTTTTAAACAATTATCAACGTTTGTACTCACTACCGGAAAACCTCAACAGTGTTTTTATCCTAATCGCATCCAAGGTCAGCAGACAACTACGCCGAAGGCTCTGGTTTGCCTTACAACTGGTCGAGGTTCCACATTTTTTCACTCTGTCTCTTTCCTTCTTATAGACCGGCTGTGACTTTAAATGGAATAATTAAATATAAACTGGTCTTTTTGTTTTTGTTTACTATACGAGATCACGTGTTTGTGGTCAAACTGAGATGTTAAGTTTCATTATTTTTTGTAGGTTATGAAATGATGCAATTCCGTTGTTACAATAGATCATTAACTAAAGTTAAGTTTCAATTGTGTAGTAATGATTAATGTACTTTGCATGTAATGTGTTATGATAATACTTACGTTTCTACTGTCGTTTTAGGATATTCTCTTATTTGCCGACATCGATCTGAGTATTGATACAAAATGGTCGAAAATTAGACGAAATAAGCTAATATTGGTTTAGAGGTTAGCGAACCCAATGTCCAGTGGGCACCCACTGCAAACAGCTTCCTCAGATCCTTATTTTTCATGTTTTCTGTGACCTGTACAACTTTCCACTCCCGTGCAGATGTATCTTTCTTGATTTATATTCTGTCAGCCCTTTTTCATCTTAACTTAGTATAATGATCACCATATTCTCAAAATACAATTTAAAAAAAAACTGTAGGCTCTAAGAACTGAAACGGTCGTATTGGTTACCATATCTCAAAAAACACCAGTTCGTGAGTTAAAGGAAAAACCAAACCATTGCTCGTTGTTAAAAATGCGTAATTTCTCAAAATCTTCTCTACAGATTTCGTTAAAATTTTAGTGAAGATTATTGACCTGTCATATTCAAATTCACGTATCAACAAAACTTGAACGAAAAGGGTAGAGATTATTTTTAGCATATAGGGCTTCCAAATAGCTCTTTTGAAAATTTGATTTTGTTTTTATTGACAACTCCAGAATCACCATTTTAGAGGGATATGGCGACCAATACGTTTTGTTGAGTTCATAGGGGCTATATTTTATCAAAACTGGGTGAAAATTGTTATAACTGATTTTAAGAAAATCTGAATTTAAATTTTGGTTTTAAGTTATGAGTCATCAAATGAATACAAATTTAAATTAAGTGAAGACATAGCCAAACTTATAGAAAGGTACCATGTACCAAATTTGATTAAAATTGGACCACTCTTTTGAATTATAGAACACTGTCCAAACGAGGCGAATTTTCAAAACCACTTTTAAGGCTTAGAAATATCGGATTTTTGTAATCCATCACATTTTGTACGATACAGAGCATTTGGTTTTTTAGAAATAAAAAGGGTATTGAAATAATTAAAGGCAGACCGAAGATACCTTCAGTTTTTTTAATTTTTTAAAATTTTATTTTAAAGAAGAACTTTTTTTTTCAGTTCCTTACAGAAGTTATTTAATTTTTGGTAAAAATTATGTTTTTATTTTATTTTTTCGTTAATTGTGTTTATACACTCAAAAAATGTCCTATTTATACAATATTTCATCGATTTTTTTTATCATCATCATTATACTTTAAAGTAGTAGATAATGTACTTTGTAGATCACCATTAGATGGAAATGTATATAACCTTGAAAACATTATTTATCAATACAATAAACCCCTTGCTTCTTATTTCAACACTAACGTGTAATCAAATTGCCTACATTTCGCCTTAAAATCTTTAAGAGGATTTTATAATTTGCAACAAGAAATCTCTATTTTACTGCACACTTTCTTAAAAATCTATATATTAAATTAGTTGATTTACATGAACAAATAAATTGGGTCAATCATGGTACTTATCCACTCTGCTTTGTAAACCATTCCTAAATTAGGATCACTCACTATAGTAATTGTATATGTTGCCAATCGGATTATCTCTAAAATTAATTAATTAATTTAAAATCATTAAAATTAAAATTTATTTGAGTTTTAATCATTAATGTAAAATTTACTTGTTGAAATTTAGTATTTTTTAAACATTGATAATGGGCATTTCTGAAATAACACAACAGTTATTTTTCGTGACTTTAAAATGAATTTATTTTCAAAATTAAACTTACCTTATTTTCTTTTCAGTATAATATTTTTGTATGTAATTTTGAGAGGTGTAGCCTATTTTCGATTTTTCGCTTATTTTAGATTGGAGTCTTTTAGATTTTGAGTCATTATTTGATAAAGAAATGTTTACCTAAAAAGTTGAAATTATTTATATATATATATATATATATATATATATATATATATATATATATATATATATATATATATATATATATATATATACAGGATGTATCTGAACTCTCATTACAAACTTCGGGGTCTTGTTTCTTGGAAACCAATAATATAATATAACTAGAGGTCTACCTAACTACAGATCTACATAATTGAACCATATTTGGGTGCATTGTTACTATTGTTAGTTTCACTTAGTATGTTGAGTTGCATTGTGCAAAACTCATTTCAAAATGGTAATCAAAGTTTTTAAATTGAAATATCTCTAAAACTAGCCTTTTTACAAAAAGTTACAAGTACATCTTTTTTAGTAAATTTTATGACAAATCCATAGTGGCTTTTGTTTTTAAAATTGAGAGAAAAATAAACGAGATTTAGAAAATCTTGTCGGGCTGAGCATTGCTTGCCTTCTTCTCTTCAGAAATAAGCTAATGTAACAACAATAGAATGAATAAATGAAGTTTTTTTTTAGGTATAAGTTTCAATTGGAGTTTTATTCACATTTTCTATTAATAGTAAATGTTTATTAACTGAAATTCTAGTAGTTTTACAAAAGTGTCTTTTATGAAATTAAATAAGTTTGAGAAATGATGTAGTTACTAATTGATAGTTGAAATTAAACAAGTCAGTTGTTATTATTACAAATAATAGATCAGCTGACCAAGCAACTGTTAATGTATCAACAATGAAACCAGCTGCTTTTTTTTTTTTTTTTTTTTTGTTTTTTTTTTTTTTTGTTTTTTTTTTTTTTAATAAACACTATGCAGGACAATAAAATGGCCACACGCAGCAGGAGAAGATATTCCAAATCTCATTTATTTTCAAAAATAAAAGCAACTTTGGATTTGTTATAACATTTTCTAAAAAAAGTTGTTTTGTAAAATTGCTAACTTTAGAGTTATTTTAATTTAAATGCTTTGATTGGCAGCCATTTTGAAACTTGCTGGGTTACAATAATGAAACTTAACATATTGACGGAAACTAAAAATGGCAACAATTCAATCAAATTTGGTCCAATTATTAAATCCGTTAAACATTGTTTTTTTAAAGCACATACAGATGGACAAACGGACAACGCTACTAGATAAACCTTTGGTTGTATTAATTTTTTGACTTCTTTAATCTAAGGAATAATACCCCGAAGTTGGTAACGACAGTTCTAAAACACTCTGTGTGTGTATATATATAGTCGTTTGGAGTGTCGTGGAAACTTAAAAAATGTCACTTTAGAAATACATAGTACAGTAGTCTATTAAAGCATAAAATATCAAATGATTTCTATATAGTTATTAAATAGTTGCTGAAAACGTAAATATTGTGTAATATTTTACCTAATGAATAATCCAAGTATAGGGCGTATAAGTTTGGTAACAACAAAAATAGCAGCCACAAAAAAATAAGTTAGGAACATGAAATTTTGTACATGGGACCATAGTGTACTATTGAAATTGAGAAAAATTGAATTGAAAATTCCAAAATGGCGGAGATATTAAAGAGTATTTTATTCATATTTTATAAACACACTAAAATAAATGCAAATTTGCAGATTTTAATTCTGCATGTAATGGTACCAACCCCACATCTCTACGACGACAAATAGCGAAGTTATTGTCTAAAATATAATTTCCAACTTTGACCTCCCAAGAAAATGTGATATTCGTATAGTTAGAAGATACAACAGGAACGAGACACTGACACGAGCGAAGCGAGTGGAGATTATTACACACACATCTACGAGGCCCGTTAGAATTTAACCGACGTCAAAAAATAGTAATATACACAATTACGAGATTCAGAAAATGTGCGTAACTGTTATAAACAAAATTCCCCTATACACCCATATTTACCAATACAATTTAACATTTTCTACAAGGCTCAAGTTACTAAATTTTGTGCATTACATTTAGAGGATCTGCTTGTATTACATTGTATGATAAGGTTGGGTAAGTACTATCATGGTCTCATGATATAGATTCAGTTTCAGATCGCCTTTTTATATACTTTCTACTATTTTCTAAAATTTAGTGTAATTATTTTTGGCACTAAATACTAGAGTACAAATAATTTAAAACATTACTTCCCGTGATTATAGAATAAAACTAATTTTACCATTTTATACTTAAAGTATTTCAGAGCTATGCTCTAAACACCAGATCTGTATCACTCCAATCGAAAAATAGTTGTTGTTATTAGTCACAAAATTTGGAAATTTATGGAGAATTGAAGTTTTAAAATGTTTATTTTTAGTATTTATTTATAGAACTATCAAAGACGTACAGTTGGAGTCGGCCCAAATAACATACAATAAACAAAAACATACGAAGGGCCCAGGGGAATAACTTGATAACTCCATTTTTTTAGATTTTCTGTTTTTGCTTGATTCATGTTGGCAGAATCAGGACCTTAATCATATGTAAATATTAAGGGGAATAACATGATATCTTCAAAGATATGAAGGAAGAAAAATTTGGTAGTCAGGGGAATAACTTGATAAATCCAAGACTCTGTGGGGAACAACTTGACAACTCCATAGTTCTCGCTTAGGCCGCTGTAAGCGCCACTGACAGTAGCATCTGTCACATGAGTTTGCACATTTCACTAAAGGTTATGTTTATCTTATTGAGTGATTCTTTGATAGGTTTTTTATATATATTATTTTAATTAACTTTAAGAAGTGTTTTGTTTTTTTAGCAACAGTGTTTGTTCAAAGTGAGTGTTTTTGGTTTTAGTTAATGCTTGCTGTGTAGGCCTAGGTTGGAGGTTGTTAAAATATAATATTTTTTATTCACAATGGAAGATTTTTCTACAGAAGATGAAACAACTTGTCCATCTTATCCTCCTTTCAGCAAAAAAAGGCCTAAGCACGGGCGGATGCAAGAAGTAATTAAAAAAATTAATTTACAAAGCAGAGAAACAGGTGAGCCTTGTAAGTGTAAAGACAAATGTTTTGAGAAGATCAATGCAGGTGAAATAGCTGAAGTATTAAAGCATGTAAATTCACTTAAAAGCCATGATGAGGTCAATCTTTACTTAACAGGTTTGGTTAACATCTTACCTATTCAGCGCCATAGAGTTAAGAACGAATTAGATGCAAATTTCCGAGATGCCTCGTATTCTTATTCTATTAGGGTTAAGAGAAATGATTGCGTTGAAGAAATCAAAGTTTGTAAAAATGCTTTTTTATCGATGAACGGTATTTCAAGAGGCAAAATTGATTACATACTAAAGCAACTGAAAACCATAGGGCACGCCCCTACGTATAAGAAAGGACAACATGGCAATAGGCCACACAAATTGTCTGATATAGTTGTTGAAGCTATTATAAATCACATAAAATCCTTTAAAGGACGTGAAAGTCATTACAGTAAGAAAGATTCAACCAAAACTTATTTACCTAGCGAGTTAAATGTGTCTAAAATGTTTAAGCTGTTCCAAGAAAAGAATGAACACGTATGTAGCTTAGAGTCGTACCGTACCATATTTAACAATAAGTTTAACATATCGTTCGGGTACCCGAGGACCGACACTTGTAGTTCATGCGACTCGCATATTGCAAAAAAAAGTATTTAGAAAAACAACTAGCCGAAGAGCGCGATACAGATAAAAAAGACATTTTATTCAGTGAATTCAGAAAAATGGATATTGATCACCAGGTTCACTTATCAAAGGCCCAGACATTTTATGACAGGAAAAAGGCAGCAAAAATGTCGAGTAGGAAATCAAAGAACAAGGAAGCAATATGCATGGATTTTGCCAAAAACTATCCATGTCCTAACATTGCTACAAACGACGTCTACTATAAGAGACAGCTTTCCTTGTATGCCTTCAACATTCACATTTTGTCTGATAGTAGAAGCTTTTTTTATGTTTATCCACAGACAGTTGCAAACAAAGGGAGCGATGAAGTGGCGTCATTTTTCCATCACTTTGTGTACAATCATTTAGAGAAAGATATTACTCATCTAGAAATCTTTTCGGATTCATGTGGCGGCCAAAATAAAAACAAAACTCTTCTGAGACTTCTCCACTACTTAGTGCATGTTGAGAACCGATTTGATTACATCAAAATGACTTTTCCAATCCGTGGACACTCGTACATGGAGTGCGACAAAAATACAGCATTGGTAAAACACTCTTCCCCAGCTGAAACACCACAAGATTGGGTTAATGTCTTCCAAGCGGCAAGGTGTAAGCCTTCACCATTTAACATTGAAGAAGTAGACCAGGAAATGGTGAAAGGTTGGTCAACTTTTTTGGATAAAAAGTACTCTAACAAGAAGCTTCCATGCAAGTCCAGGCAAATAAGAGAATTTGAAGTCATGAAGGAACATCCTGTTCTTATTAGAACCCGTGATACATTCAATGGACATTGGAATGAAATAATATTAATATTGCTACAACCAAAAGGAAATAATAAGAAAAATATGTCTTCCGAACAAGTTTTAAAACGTTTCGAAGAGTGGAAGAGAGGAGACTTACCAGAAGGTCAATTCCACTTACCTCCTCCTGTGTATGAGGGTAAGTAGTGTATGTAATATACAAATAATTGCAACATTTGTAGTAGTGTGAATCATTAACATTACATTAACTTACATTAAAAATATATAAGAATAAGTCCTATTATTGTATGGGTTTTTACAGATTTGATTCCAATATCTCGTGAAAAGTATATGGATGTCAACCATTTGAAAGTGTTTTGCCGGCCAGAAGCTGCAGATTATTTTTCGAAGCTGCCGCACAAAAAAGAATAGCCATTCTTCAGTTGACCATTATGATACAGCTATATACTATCTTATTGTTCACTTTTAAACAGTTTTTTTTACCATTAAAAGTGTGTTACTACATCATTTTGGGTTTTTATTTGTTCAAAACCCCTGAAATTAAAGGGGAATAACTTGATAAGTCCTGGAGTTATCAAGTTCTTTCATGGTAAACTTTGACTTATACTTGTTTTTTTTAACAGTAATCTAATACTCTTTACAAAAAATAATTTTAATTTGTAAATACTTGTTAACAAATAGTTTATACATCAGTTACCATTGTTTGATGTAAAAATCCCAAAAAGCGAAAAATATATAAAGCTACAAACTTTGTGTTTGCTCTCCTGTAAAATTTAGAAATTGGTTGTTATCATGTTATTCCCCTGGACCCTTCATATTACATTATCTTACAAAATAATAATTGTAAATAAAAAACATAATAAACTTATAGTTGAAATAACAACAATTATAAATTAAACATATAAGAAAATAAAACAAACAAAATAATAAAGTAATATATTTAACCCTTCAAAAAAATCTGAAATTACCAAAAATAACATAATCCAACTTTCTCACGCACTGTAATACTAAACCAAATGTCAGTCAATCTCAAAACTAAAAACAAAGTTGTAAAACAAAAACTTAAAATCTTGTAAATTGAACTGGGCTCTAGTGATTTTGCTAAAGTGTAGGTTCTAAGGGTACAAAGAAGTATTGGTTGCCCAAAAATACCAGTACACCGAGTTATCGAATAAAAAACGCGTATGAAACGCAAATAAAAGAAAATGACGGCACTTGAATAAAATGTAGAATATAAAAAAAACCTGATGGCAGTTAGTTTTCTTATACTTGAAATTTGGTTATTAAATCTTCAAATTTTACCAAACTATTATAGAAATCACTGCAGCCCTAAAAGACCCACTTAAAACCGACTACTTACGAACCGGTATTTTTACCCAGTTGACGACCAATACGTGTTGTTTGGAATAACATTTTTTCAAAATCGGTATAGCTGATTCAGAGAATTAGTAATTTTGAAAAAAAAAAATGGGGAAAATTATGAAGAAGAGAGAGATAATGTTTTGAAAAAATGAAGAAGAAGAAGAAGAAGAAGAAGAAGAAGAAGAAGAAGAAGAAGAAGAAGAGGAGGAGGAGGAGGAAGAAGAAGAAGAAGAAGAAATCTTACGGCACCTGCCTATAGATTTTAACTTGTCTAAACAATTTTTAATTTTCAAGGTAAAGTCAAACCCATTCCCACATCCCAATTCAATCAAATCAATGCACCAGTTTGGGCTGTAGGGTTATTATATCGATAGACAGTTAGATTTATTCTAAAAAAAATCGTGAACACTTTTTGACCCATTATATTACTTTTTGAGTCCTTTCATCATAAGAAAAAGTCTTGTTTACTAAAATTTCTTGATTAGTTAATATCAGCTACAGCTAAATCTCTACCTGGGAGTACCCTTCTTACTCACCCTCACTAACAAAGGTGAGTGAGTGTCACTACTGACAACCGTGACTCCGTTAATAGGCACTTTTAAAAAAAGATTACTCTCTATTCCTTAATGAATATTTTTCAATTTTCTAGGTATCATTAAATTCCTCGTAACTCGATGTTGAAATAAATCTAAATACTCTATACTCCCTAATAGGTGACACACCGTTGTAGGGTTGGTCCTAATCCCACGCTTGTTTGTGTGAGGAGGCGGCAGGTAGACCGGTTACGTGTTATTTTCGATGGTTTTTAGTTATAAGGAGTTGACTTGTATAATTTCCGACGGTTTTATGCCCCCCTAATATTTGATCAACACGTATTCCAATTTAATATATATCTAACCTAACCTAACCTAACCTTACCTAACCTAACCTAACCTAACCTTACCTAATCAACTTGACACGAGCACCACACAACTCAATGACTTAAAATCTAAAAGATCCTATATTTATACTATAGAAGGCATAGATATGTTTACTCATTGTATTGTTTCGTGTTATAGTGACAAGCTGTTGACAGGTTATCTCTTATAATAATAGATATGAATCATGCTATACCAATGTTTGTAATATATCGTCTGATATAACCCTAGTCAACCCTTTCTACTTGGAAACCGTCGCAAATAACCCGGCACCAGTAAATCCCAGCTCTAACCGCTATCAAGTTATGGACAAAGTAAATCACTGAATTATCGATAAAAAAGGTATGGTTTTGTTTTGTAACGCGGCAGCGTTCCGCTCTTCCGAGTAAGAAAATATCACAATTTTTATTGTTTATACGTTCCATTCAAAAAGTTCATGTTTTACATTTTGAAAAGTAGTGACGTGTCGAACAGTAAAAGGATTGAATGAACGATGTAGCTCCGAGACATTTACTTTGCAACTGATACAAAAACCTAATTAAACAAGAAAATAATCTCGCTTTCATTGGTTAATGACTTTATTGTGAGTAGGGCTTCTTTAGAGAGTAAAAGTTAATAAAAGACAGAGTTATTAGTCATGGTAAGAGAGCTAGACGGGGAAACCATTACCACAAGAAACTGAAAGTGGGACTGATGAGCACCGACTCGTACAACAATTAAATACAATCAGCTGATCTGGCTTCCGTTTTAAACTAATACAAAGGCAAATAAAGATTGTAAACTGCACAAACTTTCTAATATACATGGGCAAAACCAAATACAAGCGTAAGTTAGAGAGGATAGTTTAAAGTAGATAAGAATCAATATAACAGGAAACACTTAAAGAAGATAGATAGTTAGGTAAGGAATATATATTAACATTAGATGTTTTGGATAATTTTATCAAAAGATTACAGCGACTTGTGTTTCTTTTATTTATATTGAAAAAAGAAGAAATAATAAAATTCAAGAGACCATCGGGAGCAGTTAAACTATTAACAAATTTAAATTAAATTAAATATTTATTACAAATATTATAATTTGTTAAATAATCATTTGTTCTATGATAATTAATTGTGCCCATGTATTTGCATCTATGACATAAATATAAAGTGGTAAAAACTTACACTACGTAACATACAAACACTCACATACCATAATAGTCCATACATAGTCTCTCTCATACCAATATATACACATCCCTATCTCCAAGTTTAACATGATAAAAAGAAATACAACAATAAACAAAATTATTAAGAGAAAAAAACACTTCCACACACCTATCATATCTCTAACACTCATCCACGCATCCAAACAAAATTAGAATATTAATGCATTCCTATACCACAACCTCCAACAGACCTTCAGCACAGTCCATGCCCAAAAGCCAGCTTTTCAAAATAATTAGATATTTGTTTAGGTTTGTGCAGGCTTTATTTATTTTTTTGGAAGTTGGTTATATATTCTAGGTGCGACTACAGAGTAAAATTTTGAATAGATTGTCAATTTTGCTCTAGGTACAAAAACTTTGTTCCTCTGTCTAAGCAAGTAATCATTTCTGTACCGCAGATCTGAAAAGCGTCCGCTCCTTATATAAAAAAAATTCATAACCTTATATATATATATATATAAATATCTAAGAGGTAATATAGATAGTTGTCGAAATAATGGCAGTGATGAAACGTTCCTCCTTTTATAAAACTTACCCTATACTTTGTATATTTGGCAAACTGTAAGAATAACGATAATTTGGAAGGCACGGAACAAAAGAGGAAGAAAAATACTTTGAGATAGTGTCAATGTGGAGTTGAACTTGAGAAAAATAGACAAGAATGACGAGTATTTTATAGTCTGCTGACGTTTATACGCTAGCGACGAGACACGCTAAATTTAGATATTTATTAACCTTTTAAGGACATTTGGTTATATGAATATAAAATTTGGAACATTAGCTTTTTACAATGGTCCAAATATATCGCGATATGGCGAAATGTTGAATGTAAAAATTCATTTTCTGTTCGACAAAGTTTTGTTGAAAGATATTTTGACACCACTTTCCTTCGATAAAGCTACGTCGAAGGACAGTTAGAAGACTAATGGACGCCATTTTGAAATGGTTAAATGAGAAATTATGGTACAATACAAACTAATAGTATAAAATAATCTGTAAAATTTTGTATTCATATCTCAATCCGATCTTTATTTTAAAACGAGGAAAAGTTTGAGAACGGTACTATTTTGAACATATGTTGTTTGGAACATTTTTGTACATATGTCAACAGGAACATTTGTGAACATATGTTGACAAGAACATTTATGAACATATGTTGACAAGAACATTTTTGAACATATGTTGTTGGGAACATTTTTGTACATATGTTAACAGGAACATTTTTGAACATATGTTGTTTGGAACATTTTTGTACATAAGTTAACAGGAACATTTGTGAACATATGTTAACAGGAACATTTTTGAACATATGTTGTTGGGAACATTTTTCTACATATGTTAACTGGAACATTTTTGAACGTTTGTTGACAATAACATTTTTGAACACATGTTGACATATATATATATATATATATATATATATTGACAGGAACATTTTTGAACATTAGTTGTTGGGAACATTTTTGAACATATGTTGTTGGGAACATTTTGAACATATGTTTACAGGAAATTTTTTTAGAACATATGTTGTTGATAACATATGTTGACAGGAACATTTTTGAACATATTATGTTGTTGGGATACTTTTTTGAACATATGTTGACATTAACATTTTTGAACATAATAATATGTTGTTTGGAACATTTTTAAACATACGTGTTGATTTAAAAACTTATTATTTGTTTTGTATACGTGGAGAATTATTTGTTTAGCAGAAATATCGTGAAATACTCTGTATATAAGAACGTAAGAACAGAGCTAAATTTTTATTGTTGGTGATTAAATTTTATTTGTTAGAAATAATTGGACTCTAGCACAGTTACACAAGCTGTGTTGATGCGTGTGATCATACAAATCATAGAATTACAAGTACATTTCTTAATTGTTACATCACAATTACTTCATCCTGAATTTACGTTGCATCATTCAGAGAAGAACAAGAATATCGTGTAATTATTATTTACATAGAAATAATTATTACTTGTATTGATAAATACAGATTACCTATTGTTTTTATAAAATCAATAATACAGATATTTAAATTTATCATATAGATTGTTTGAAACTCGACCTCATCAGAACTGTTTGATGTGTATTACGAACGTTTGGCTACATTACATTTAAAATCTCTGTTTCAACTACATTTTATGATGGGGCTGGGTATGTACCATGAAAGCCCCATAAATTTTTTTTGTTCCATGTCTTTTCAGAGTTAAAGGTGACAATACCCTAAGCTCAAAAAGACATACGCTGTCCGTATTTGATCAGTGCTCTACAGTACTTAACGAATGTATTTTCATTTGGTATGTGGTAATTTTTGAGACATCGGCTGGGCCCATTCGGGCTTCGAAGATATGTATTATATTAAACGTTTCCACTCGTTTCGCTCAGTTTCTTGAGCTAGTATGCGACGAACCTACATGTATGAAAAGTAGCCTTTAACTTTTTGTTTTTCATTCTTTCTTTGGGGTGGCTTCTACAAGATAAAATACAGATTTGCAATTTTCTCAAAATCAGCTCCAACGATTTTGATAAAATTTTGCCAACCAAAAACCCCAAAAAAACGTATTGAGCACAAAAACTTTTGGTTTTTGAGATATCGGTAAAAAAAAGTCTTGAAACAAGTAATTTCTTATAATTGTCTTCTGATTTCATTAAGATTTTGATGATATGTGAAGATTATTAACCCAAATAAGTTTTTTGGTATAATTTTCAAAAAAACTAAACCTGAAATTAAGTGTTTTATAAGAGTTCCACATACGATATTTGGATTACTTATATATAATTCAATAACTGAAATATTTTTAGAGATGGGTAATACTTTTTTGGGGGTTCTTAAAAAGGTTATAAATGAGCAAAAACAGAACAAAATTGTTTCAACTAATTTTGAGAATTATTATTTTTTCTTATGGTATCTAACCCCAAATGTTCAGTTTTGAGAGAAGGCTAATACTTTTTGGTCACACTACTTCAAAAACAGCTGTGTTCAATACATGAATTGAGATGCTAAAATAGTTCTTTTTGTACTAGGACCTAAAAACATCAGCTGAGGTCGAAGTCATCAGCTGTTACTTCGTTTATAGGAATTAATTAACGATTGTAAAGCATTTATAAAAACAACCGATACTCTCGATTGTAAATAACCATTAAAACAGCTGTTACTATCTATTTGAAGGTGAAGAGGTTATAACATTTTAGTTTTGTGAAATTTATTTCTTATATTATTTCCAGTAGGCCCTATAACGAAAAATATATTTCATCACTTGGACAAAAAGAAGCTTTTCGATCTTCCCTCATTCTCCTTGAAACTTGAGCTTTTATTTAAAAGCTTCTCTTTTGGTCCTAGTGATGAAATATACTATTTTTTGGGTCCATAGAGGCTATACATGAGCAAAACAAATCAAAGTCGTTTCAACTAATTTAAGATAACAGTTCTTTTCTTATGGTATGTATCCGCAAATTTTTAGTTATAAACTAAAAATGTATATCTCGAATGACCAAAATATTTTCGCATACTAAATTTGAATAAAATCGGTCCTGCGTTGGTCTTTAGAGCAGTGCACGTATACGACAGGCAAAAATCATAAAAAACATATTTTTCGACTCAGGAGATTTCAAAATGAATAAATCTAACCGATGTGAATAATGTGATCAATCAATAACTTTCTTTATTCTACGTTATACGTGAAAGAGAGTAAAAAAAATAAAAATGATTACAGATAAAAAAAAACAGACATACAGGATGTTCAAAAAATGTCGTGCCTAACTTTAAGTGGCGGTTATGTGTGTCAAAATAAAGACAAAAATTCCGGAAACACTTCGGTCTTCATCTGTCGGTTTTTTTGTAGTTTTTTGAAAATTAATTATAATTTTTGAAAAAATTAAGATTTCGAGTCGAAATTTGGTAACACATTTTTCATGTTAGATTTTTATCAGTACATCAAGAATCAAAACTTTATCTCGTAATTGTCAAAATGGTGACTGTTTGAAACTTTTAATATTGGATATAACTAAAACCTAATAACTTTTCAAAAAATGTAAACGACGTTTTGAAAATGCATGAAATAGCGAATGTTGGTATACTGGTAAATAGTTGTATACAAAATGTGTATTCAATATTTCGACTGGAAATCTACAAAAAAGCTATACTTTTTTTTCAAACAAACACAAAATGGCCGACAGTTGGAGAACGAAACTTTTCCGCACAAACGTTTAGGCTTTATTTTGACCCATTAACCACCACTTAAAGTTAGGCACGACATTTTCGGAACACTCTGTATACACAGAAAACTATTTCTTCGTAAATTTTAATTTATTCTCGAAAAAAAAAATTAGTCCTAAACAACTAGAAGATATACTAATCATACAATTTGGTGAAACGATAACAAACTCTCAGAGCGTGTGTGAAGATTAGCATAACTTTCTTAACCTTGCTTACAAAGGAAATGTTCAACTGGTGGAAACGGAAATGACGAAGGACAGTTTGACCTACACGCATAATTTGACCTCAATTTACACATTTATTCTGAAATGTAGTGCAACTTGCAGAACTTTGTCAGTCAGCTGCGTATTGGAGCAATAAATTGTCCCGCCTTGAACCTGAGCAATTGTCAGTTTACTTTCTCCAGAGATGATTTAGCGAAAGTATTTTTGTCAACAACTTTCTGCTTTTTGCGTGATCCATGTTGTTGAACATTAACTTTAATTTGCATCTGGAACAAAACCGAGAATTACTGATGCGGTTATATATAGTCCAGTAGAAACGACAAAAATCGAGAAAGCGTGTGGTAGATATTTTTAGACTGTCTTCAGAATAAAAAAGAAGTCAATGAAAGCCATTATGGTACTTACCCACACCCATTATAGAATATAACAAAAGCAGATCTTCTAAATGTAATGCTCAAAAATTTGTTTCTTCACAGTGTAGAAAATGTATTGGTATATCAAGGACGTATCTAGGGTAAGTTTGTTCAAAACAGTTGTAATGAATGACGGGCCTGACGGACTAAATATGTTTACTCTATATTTATATAAACATTTTTTGAACACGTCAATTTTTATTTTGTGAATTGTTTCTTCTTAAATTTTAATCGGAGCGGTTGCTTACTTTAGTTAAACTTTAAACTTTCATTTATAAAGACGTTCAACTTAACTAAGTTTCTACTACTTATTTTCTCACTAAATAGAATTTTAAATTAATTTCTTCAAACAGATTATGACTTCCAAGTGCACTAAGTATTGGGTACGTTGGGTGATCAAACATTTCGACTTCACGTTTAATGGCCTCGTAAAACTGATAACGATAATGCCGTTTGTCCATTGTCAATGTAACCAAGATAGCAGCCACAAAAATAAAAATAAGAACATGAAATTTATTAAAGGGGACTATAGTATGCTCGTATAACTTTGAAATTCACAAAAATTGAATTAAAATGTCAAAACTACTGCCATTTAAAAAAGTTTTTGGTTAATATTTAGTTGTTTTTAGCTTATGACACACTGAATTAGATAAACAATCTCAGGCTTGTATTCCAATGTAATGGTACCAAACACACCACTCTACTAAGACAAATGGAAAAGTTATTGTTAAAAATGTAATTTCCATTCCTGACCTCGTAAGAAAATTTGACATTTATTTAAGAGATCCAGCAGCGCTGAATCACTGACACGAGCGAAGCGAGTGGTGACTGTTTATTAAATATACATCCCCGATGGTCGTAAGAGCTTAACCGACGTCAAGAAAGTAGTAATATACACGATTATAAAACATGTGTAACAACGGTTTTAAACAAATTTTCCCTACTGGGTAAGACACTTTCATATGACACCTTCACCAAGAAACCACTTTTGTTTATTACATTTAGATGATCTGTTTGTATTTCATTGTATGATGAGTTTCAACCATGACGGCCACATCAACTTGTTTTATTTTTCAAGGTGATGAGTTTACTTTTCATAAGTTGGCAATTGTCCAAGTACGACGTCGAGGTCAGACGGAAGGAAGTCTTCAAGTGGGTGCAACAGGCGGAGAAAGTCTTCAGTATAAAGAGTTATCTCTACAGATATTATAGTTAAGTACTTCAGATAAGGAATTGCTCGAGATATATTGTGTGTTGGTGTAATGTACTACAATGACGTTAAGTGAAAGTATGAGTTGAGTTGCGGAGGCATCGTTGCGTCTATGTTTACCTGGTGAATTTTAGTATTGTTCTAGTATGAAACGGAATTGCCTTGGTACAAATTAACTTCATTACGTTTGTAACAACTATATTTGTTGTTTTAATAGGAAAAACTTCTCGGTCACAACGCACCGTAAAAAAAAACTTAAAATAAAAACCCTAACCCTAGAATACTCTAATAGCACTAAGGTCGGAATAGAATAAGTGTTGGTTAAGACAAATCCGATAGGATAGATGAAACTAGAGGGATACATCCCAATACTATTTCAAGAAATATGTATGTAAAACCAGCTGGGTCACTTGGGATTGTCACACCCTGTATTCACTATAGTGAGCCACTTCTTGCTACAAAGAAGCTCATTAATTTTTTTTAACAACTACATTTATTAGGTCTGTTCAAGAAGAGGACCGCCCTCGTAAACATTTTCTGTTTACATAAAAAGAACCTGACATAACAGTTGAAACGTTGTTGGCGTGTATTAAGGACAGTATTTTACCAGGAACAGAAAGAATGTGTAACCAATAGAGATTTGTTAGATACCTACTTATGTGAATTCATGTGGCGCTGTAGGAACACGGATAAAGATCTGTTTGAGATCATATGTAAGGAAATCAAATATATACACAAAGTTGTTAGGTTAGGTTAGGAAACCTTCTGTTAGGTTAGGTTAGGTTAGGTTAGGTTAGGTTAGGTTAGGTTAGGTTAGGTTAGGTTAGGTTAGGTTAGGTTAGGTTAGGTTAGGTTAGGTTAGGTTAGGTTAGGTTAGGTTAGGTTAGGTTAGGTTAGGTTAGGTTAGGTTAGGTTAGGTTAGGTTAGGTTAGGTTAGGTTAGGTTAGGTTAGGTTAGGTTAGGAAACCTTCTGTTAGGTTAGGTTAGGTTAGGTTAGGTTAGGTTAGGTTAGGTTAGGTTAGGTTAGGTTAGGTTAGGTTAGGTTAGGTTAGGTTAGGTTAGGTTAGGTTAGGTTAGGTTAGGGTGTCACTGTTTGAGAGGCGGTCCCTTCTTGAAGAGACCCTATTTATTTGTTGCACATTTCCAAAAAAAGAAAAATGATGTACATTTTCGAAGTCTTGTATATCCACAGAAGTTCACAACAAAAAGCTTAGGCAGCCTTCTTCAAGGTTGCTTTCAAGAAATCCTATATTTCTATTTCCAATACTAAAATATTACGATTAAAAATAAGGTAAAAATGGGGTGTTTTAAAGGAGTTCAAATAAAGTGACATATTTTAACAGTGACTATATTATACCTTACACCCTAATTACGATCACAACATCGTTCTCGAACTGAAAGGTATTGTTGTAAATGATTCATCCTTGATTTTGATTATGCGTATTTGGTCGTCAAAGTTTTTTCAAGGATTATAGAGTAATGAAGAACAAACATCGCTTTGCCTCAATCCTCTTCTTATTCTAAAATGTTCCGACTCCTACCCTTAAATCCTTACCACATTCTAGTCTTGTCTAAAAGTCATTTTCACAATTCTAATTAGTTTCATTGATCTTCCAAACTCGCACATAGTGCGACACAGCAGAGTTTTATTTACTGTGTCGTAAGCTTGTTTGAAATGCGCATGTAACTTAATATTGTATTCATAGCATTATTCAGGTATTTAAGCGAAATGTTGTAAGTATTCCAGATTTAGGTAAATTAGTTTCTTAGAAATTATTAGATGGTAGTTTGGGGGTTTTTTTTTTATTCCGAAGGGTTTTTTGTATTACGTAATTTTTCAGGTGTGAAGTCGAAACTGGTTTGATCCTTGTGTCATTAAAAGAGACGGACGCTAGTTTAGTTTACTTTTTTTAAAGTTTCTAACTTCCACGAAACAAGAAATAATTTGAACCATTTTATAAAACTTTATCGCTGAACATTTTTTCCTAACCAAAATATAAAACACTTCCTTACATATTTATTGGTATTAAAAACAACTTTTCACGATTCTTTAAGGTACGAAAAAATCAAATCAATTTTGAGTTAATCTGTTTATTTTGCTAAAATTTGATACAAATTTCGTGCAACTTGTGCTTTTCTTGTTGTTTAAAGATGGAAAACCTTAGGGTCATCTTCACCTTATAAAAAAGGAAGAAGAAAAGAGTATAAAATAAAGACCCTTAGCATACTCTAATATCATCAAGGTAGGGAGAGAACAAAATGGTACCCAATAGACCTGATTGGAAAGATGAAAGAAATAAACGTAATTACAAACTACTTGGAGAAAGTGTAGATCCAGCTAGCTATCTCGGGATTGTCAAGCACTTACTCAGGATAGTGAGCTCCTGAAGGCCGTGCAATTTGTATCCATGGATCAATGTGAATTAGAGTTAAATCTACATAGTAATCGGATCGATCGTTTACCAATGAGGGTCACCAGCCAACGAGACTCACCAGTGTAGATCCAGTTGGGATATCTCGGGATTACCAAGCCTTTAGTCAGGACAGTGAGCTCCTGAAGGCCATGCAATTTGTATCCATGGATCAATGTGAATTAGAGTTAAATCTACATAGTAATCGGATCGATCGTTTACCAATGAGGGTAACCAGCCAACGAGACTCACCAGTGTAGATCCAGTTGGGATATCTCGGGATTACCAAGCCTTTAGTCAGGACAGTGAGCTCCTGAAGGCCGTGCAATTTGTATCCATGGATCAATGTGAATTAGAGTTAAATCTACATAGTAATCGGATCGATCGTTTACCAATGAGGGTCACCAGCCAACGAAACTCACCAGTGTTGGAGGTAATGGTACAATTTTAGTTAGGGCAATCAGCATTCCATATGGTATATATGTTGATGAGTACAGTATAATATACAGGGTTTCTTTTTCAACTGGGCCACTATTGGGATCTTTTAACTAAAGATATACAGAATACATTAAATAAGTGACCTTACGTACGAAACTGTAATAAAATGGTGTATTTAAATTTATTATTTTTGATTATTTATTTTTTATTATTGAGTATTTTTTATATTCTTACTCGTTTACGAGATATAAAACAACATAGATTGCCAAAGTTCCGTTTAAAATACACGGGAATAAGAACCAAATTTGACATTCGGTTTTATTTTCAGATACACGTGTATTGTTTTTTAGGGTTTTAAAGAGAGGAAACTTGCAGGGACAGGGTATTTAGGATTCCTAGAAAACCTTTTGATTAACCCCACTCAAGACCTTCCACTCAATATCGTGATAATGTACCAGCAAGACTGAGCACCAGCTCATAATAGTGACGTATTTGTGCACATTTTTAAACACTGAATGGTTAGGTAGATACGGGGTTATATCTTGGTCAGCAAAGTTCCCTGACCTAACACTTTCGATTTTTTTCTAATAGGTGTATGATACCTAAAAATTAATTTTATAAAGAACGTTATGCTTCGGTCGAGGATATGAAAGAAAAAATTAGCGAGATCTTATTTTGAAATTCATCATAACACCATTTAAAAAAGCTATCAAAAATTGTTTAGTAAGAGCTAATGCTTTCATATTCAACAACGGTGGACAGTTTGAACATCAGCTGTAAAACCTTCATGGTGTCCGAGATATTTTAATATTTAATAATTAACTTAATTACTAAGATAACAAATGTTAAAATAATAGTCTATCAATCAATAAAATACAATATTGACTATTTATTTGTGTTATAAAAACATAAATTCAACATTATTCATAAATCAATACACGTATAACAGGAGTATTAAAATATTGGTTTTTATTCCAATCTATTTTAAACTAAACTTTACCGAAATATGTTGTAAACTAGTAAGAGTATAAATAAATATAGAAGAATAAAAAAGTCTTAAAATCTCGTTTAAAATACAAATTCAACATAAAAATGGGGGATTCTATAAGAAATTTTATAGTTGTCCGCCATATTGGAAAATATCGGTTGAGTTAAAAAAATCAAATTCACCATTTTATTACTGAGGAAAAAGTAAGTAAGGTCTCCTATTCAAGGTTTTCTGTATATCTTATAGTATTAGAAATCCCAATAGTGGCCCAGTTGAAAGACACCCTGTATGCTAGATAAAATACTAGAAATCATAAATCATTTAATTTGTATTATTTCTCCTTATGATGGATGTTTTGTTCAAGTGTAGAGTAGCTGTGGTGTTATTTAATGTTACTGTCTATGAATATTGTCATGTCTTGTCACACACACAAGGCAGAAACCACATTGGATTTAAAAAATCGATTTATCAAAGTAATAAAACTTCACATAACCTCTAGTGAAACGATTAAATACATTTATCCAAGATAAAAGACCATGAGTCATCCTTCAGACATAGTCTCCCTCTGGTGATGATCAGACTATAAATAGATTTAATGGTCCTGCCTTGAGGCGTTTGTATTCCCTGATTTAAATTCATTACATAATGTATTCGACCTTCAAACGTTAGTCGGTATTGTTTAAAACTATTAAGTGATGTGTTTGAATGGATCCTATCAATTATATATCCTAGTTGGGTAATATATAAATATCATTGATAGCGGGTGGTTTTAATTTCAGTAAACTTACGGTTAGTAATGGTGAATTCAAGATGAAATGTTTTATCATAAATTGTTCGGTTGGATCCCACTCTTTCCTCTTGATTAGATTATTTGATTTTTCCTCTTGATGTTTAAAGCCGAAAAACCTCTCTGTCATAAAAAAAGAACGTACAGTACCCTCAGACTAGGAGTATGTCTGGTGTAATGGGCGACTGGGCGTGTCCTCCCTTCTACTTGCTTCCCTAACCTGACCTAACGGTACAACCCATTCCAAGAAAACTAGGAACACAAATTACTGCTTAGCTACATTTAATTATTAAAGTTTAAGTACAAGTGAGTTCTTTAAAGTTTAATTTTGTAAACGTTTTATTCTTATTTACACCGATAAAAGAAACGAAAGTAGAGTAGGCGTTTACACAGAAGCATTTGATGTCTATATTTTTGTATTGGGGTTGTACCGCTGTAAGCAAACGCAACAAATGAAGTGTGGGACCCTTCTTTTCCTTTTCACTCCAGAAACATTCCTATCTTGAGGACACTGTAAAATAAATAAAAACTCATAGCCCTTTAATACTCTAATAGCGTTAAAGTCGGAAGAGATCAAGAGTTGATTAAAAGAGATCCGATAAGTAAAATGAAGTAGAGGGATCCAAACCAAGACTACGTGAAAAAATGTGTTTATCAAGCTGACCCTCGGTTTTTCCAAACCCGAACTCACTATAAATAAATGAGCCTCTGATGACAAGATTATTCAAGGGGAAAGTTTTTTTATACCTTAACTTCTTAACTGGAAAATTTGGTTCGTTTTGACTTGAGGAGCATTTAATGGTCTGTTTTTTAAGAAGTCGATGACTGCAATGGATCTTCGTCTTAAGTCTTTCCATTGTGTTGACAAAGCCTTGCATCTAACCCTCAGAGGCATCTAACGTACGTGGCAATATGGAGGGAGCCTAGCTGTATCTACGCTTTTTCATGCAGTCTAGAGTTAGACTCTCTCTTTCATTTTACTTATCAGGTCTCTCTTGACCAACTATTGTTTTTTTACGACTCTAACGCTAATAGGTTATTCAAGAGCTAGGTGTTATTCTTTTTTGATCTTATCGTCATTGTTTCTTTTATTAAAAGTGATGACCGACTTGTGTTTCACCTTGAAACAAGAAGGAAAAAATAATCTTTGCTAGCAGGACTTACTTAACCAACTCTTTTTTTTTCTGTCTATTGGGGTATTTTAGGGGTAGTAGTTTCTTTTCTTATACGTTACCTTGTCAATTTGAAAACGTTCTAGGTTTTTGTTTTGAGGAGTATTTAATGTTTATTTTTTAAACTTTTTTCTCATTAAAAGCATGAGATGTTCATAGAGGTCTAGCAAGAGAGTCACGGACCTTGAAAAGTGTTTCTCCTCAGGACAAATTTCGTTCCCAACTTCTCTTCCACAGTTCTCCTCCAAATACGCGCTGATCTTCTTGTACCTTGGGAGTTCCGCTTAAGGGCCAGCTTACAAATACTAGTAGCCCCTCTCCGGAATGTGTGTTCCAACCACCTGTGCGTTATCTTTACTTGGTTGATTGGTTCCAGAAATCTTCATTATTCATTATGATTGGTCAATTAATCTACAGTATTGTTCTGAGGTTCTATTTATACATACCATTAAATTTTTGTGACTTTCATGTCTCACAGCCATAGAGAAGAATAGATTTCACGTTGATCTTGTAGATTCTTAATTCTGTTCATATACTGTCTGGATATACAGTGTGTCCCGATAAAGGTGAACTATTCATTTTCGGATTATAATCATCAAAATAGACACACAAAAATTACAAATAACATATAGTTGAATTTGGCTTCATTATCCGTCTGTTCGCTATTTTGTTTTTACAAAAAGCATTATAACTCCAGAAGTAAATAAGATATTTAGTTCAAATATGGTATAAGCATTTTATATGTTACGTTTTAAAAGTGGACAAAAAAGAAACTTTATTTTAATAAATTTCAAAATGGTGGCCGTTTAAATTATTTAACGTCGATCTCAAATAGCGTTGACTTAAATCGACGAAAAAAAAAAAGATATTTTTTTATTGGTCAAAGAATAACCGAAATATTGACAGAAAAATAAAAAACTCTAAAACAGTCTACAACACAGTAATAATTATTTATTAAACAAATAAATTGACAAGCTTACATTTCTTTTAAGCGTAAATAATAATGGAAATATGGCCAATAACGCATACCCGTACTGTGACACAAATCACAGTCGGGTGTGTTGTCTAAAACTAAATAATAATAATAATAATAATAATAATATATATATTTATATATATATATACATATATATATATATATTCATGAGTAAAAATTATCATAATTCAAAATTTGTTTGGCATTACGCTAATTTTGGGTGTAATAGACAATCAAATTGTGTTTTTAGTTTTTTGTCGATATCTTAGCTATCCTTCGACCTACAAAAAAAAATTAACATTTTATTCGTCGTTATGAATGAAAATATATTTTTAAAGCTAATAGTTTTTGAGTTATTCAACGTTAACTATTTTAAACTGCCGTCATTTTCAAAATTATAAAAATAAAGTCTCTGTGTTTGGTACACTTATAAAACGTAACATACAAACTCTGAATTCAATATCTTATTTATTTCTGGATTTATAATACTTTTTTGTAAAATAACAAAATGTCGGTTAGATTGAAAATAAATCCGAAGTCGATTATATTTGATTTGAATTTTTTCGAAAATGAATAGGCAGTCCACTTTTTAAGGGACACTCTGTATAGATTTTAGCTGGGCGAAGAATTAGACATTTTCTTCTCTCTTTTTTATTGTACGTCATACCATCTTCAAAAGTCTCACATTTATGGTAACTCGTAACATTAAAATCAAGACAAAATCTTTCTTTCTATATGAAAGAAAGGTACACATGATCTTCCCGGTACACATTTTTATGTTTTATTTTCGTTGATCTGATGAACCTACACCTCATAAGACTGTCGTTTTTTATTCCAGTGCTAACGGTTTTATTCTCTAGGTTTTTCACTTGATAACAAAAGTTGATCCATACTCTCGTAACGACGTGTATTAGTTTTTATATACATAAATTATGCTAAATGTCCGAATAAACTTCATAAATAATAAGAACAATTCATCATTATCCAATAACTTATGAATAGCCTACTGTAGTAAAGTGTTAATGCTAGTAGGTGACTCATCACTGAAACAACTGGGTGAGGAAAGGAGCGACGGGGGGACGGTTCCGGCCGCTCGCAGGTGGCCAAGGATCAAGACGCCAAGTTAGTGTATACAGACTATAATATTCCACAACATTCCTGTAGTTAGATTGCCTATTTTGCCCCTTAAATTAATTTTCCCAAAATTGTATATTTCAATAAATTATGTTCTTAAATATTCAGTTCTGTTTGAAATATAAAGAGGAATTGTTTATGGCGTGATGATAAGACAAAACCGATCAAACTGTATTATTATTATAGTATCATGAGTAAAAAAAATATCACGAAATTACTGTTTAGAAGTTCGCTGGCTAAAAATGTGGTCCATCTTTCATTTTTGTCTATCGGACGTCTGTGTAACACTATACTGCCCAAAAATTTTAACCAATTTTTATCAAACTTACTACGTGGGCATGTATTTATACGATGCTTAAAATATTTAGTCTATAACCAGTATTTTGATATATAAGATCAAAACTCTAAATTGATATTTTCTCAAAGCTACCCTAATGATTATTATCAATTTTTGTACAATACTTAGACCCAAGAAACACATATTGGTCGTCATCTCTCCAAAATTAACCAGTTCATAACTTATTGGTTAAAAATAAGAAATCAACGCTACGTAAAAGTTCGACTATCTCACAATTAACTCGAACGATTTGGTTTAAATTTTTAATCAAACTACAATTAAAAAATTAATTACGTTGTGACGGTGTCACTAGATTCGGGATCAACTTATCTGCTCTACCTTACGACAGCGAACAGCTGATCGGAACTGCAGCTATGTTGAGCAGGGCACGTTAATCCTGGAAGTATTCCAATCATCCAGGCAACCAGTCGTGTTGAAGTGCAGTCATGTTTTAATTTTAGGTGTTTTAATATTTAATAACTAAATTAAAAATAGCAGGTTAAATAATTGGGGTCATGCCATTCGGACGCATTCATTTATTATTTAAATCGAGAGGAGTTTGAGAATAGGTTACACACAAGGTGAGCTCTGATTTCAATTAGTGTTAGTGTTGTGTGTGTTTAATTAGTAGCTTAATTCGATAATGCAATATTATTAAACTAATCTCTTCAAAGCTGAGTACTCAATGGTGCATGTGTAGACCTGGAGTGACTATTGTAGACTTCAAAATAGGCCCAAAGCAGTATTTTATTTTAAATATAGAGATAGACTAAAATGAAACGTTACCGTCACTAAATGGTTTCTAATCGTTACAACGTTAGTACAGTGAAAAATCGAATAACACCTCACCCCGTTAGGTTTCTTTTTCTCGCTATTTTTCTTCCAATACTGTTTGGCTCGGTGTAGATTATTTGAGTTACATTTCACTATTATTCGATCGCAATTTCTTCAATTGTAATTAAGATAATTGAATTTTTACGTTGTAGTTTATTTCTCCTCTATAACTCTAATTCATAATTAGATGTTCATAATTAATTATCATAGAACAAATTATTACTTAACAAATTATAATATTTGTAATAAATATTAAATTCAATTTAAATTTATTAATAGTTTAACTGCTCCCGATGGTCTCTTGAATTCTGTTATTTCTTCTTTTTTTCTATTTTTACTTGAGATATGCAGCCTCAAAACGGGTAGACCCATGGAGGCTGCTTTATTCCATACAGTATATTTTTTGTTTATCTTTGTTTATGTTTAGGATTTAGAAGTAATATTGTTTTGGTTTTTCTTTCCTGTTGTGTATTTTAATTTAAAGTAATGTATTATTATTATGTCATATGTCAATTTATTTGTTTTGTTTTAGTTTGTTGTTAAGGAAAGCTTTATTTTTTATCTTAATGTCTTTTTCTGAATCTAAATCATGTTTTTTTTATTTAAATGTAGTAAAAGGAATGGAAAAAAATAAAATAAAATAAAAAAATAATTCCTCAACTTGTGTATTTTTGTATTTAGACTCTTAATGGGTACACTTTAGGAAAAAAATGATCAGAGAAAATTCGTTTAAAACATTTTAATCTTACTATTAAAATTCCCCCCAAAATAGTTTACTTTCAATGGTATTTGGTTTTGTCTGTGGGTTAATGGGAAACATTTATGCAATGTTTATTACCTGTGTTAAATTTTGATTGAATAGATTCTAAAATGACCTACGTAATATACATACACATGCACGTTAGTTTGTAGTTTTGCCTCATACTGACGTTGTACTATTTCAACATCACGGTAATCCCTGCTCTAGAAAAATTACTATTCCATTGCAGAAGGAAAAATCACTCCGAGATAATTACGTGTTTATATACAACTTACCTCACTATCATAATTGTCTTCCGTAACTACAGATATATTATAAAGACTCGTGACATGTTTGACCTTCACGAGGTGGTGATACCTTCTAGGAAATACAGGATGTCTGTTTTCCTTCCACCGCAGGTACTCGGCCTCTTCTTATGGTGGTATGCACTATTCGATTTTTTCCCCGTTGATGTTTAAAAACAAAAACTTATCGATGATCATCGCCTTATAAAAAAGAAAGAAAGAACATCAAAACCCCAAACTTTGAATACTCAAATAACAACACAGTTGGAGAGAGAACAAGATACCTGATAGAAAAGAAAGGAAACTAACCTAAAACTATATGAAAAAAATATACCGGGTGTTTCAGACCACATGGACACTACCTGTAGCGCCTAAACGAAACCAGATAAAAATTTCCTTCGAATTAGAACCCCCCTTTTCGACCCCAAAGAATTCAGGAAAATTATTTTCGACGCTCCTCAATGACCCAAAAGGGCACTTTTGGGGGGCAGGGTGGTATTTTTGGAAAATTTTCAAATAGAAACATAGGTCGTGTGATACCTCATTTTAAAAGTCTCTCTTTTCTGAACATTTTGGAGCAACAAAAAATGTTATCTTTTCATCATTTCAAACGTACCTAAAATAGTTTCATCATTTCAAACGTACCTAAAATAACGGGGCAGTTTCATAGTCCCCACTAAAGAGCGATTACCTAACAAATAGAAAAATGTTGTCAAGAGAATGTTTAACACAAGAAGTTTGATTAAAATCAGGGGTATCACACATCATTGGTTCAATTATAACAATAGGTTGTGTTAACATTATTTATGTTACCAGTATAAAGATTCAATTTAAAAGAAGAAAAAAACATACCATAACGTACTGGCTTGGAATTGCAAGGAAACTTAACTGGTTTTTTTTTCAGTCTTGAATTAGATCCTGTCAAGTCTTTTAAGAGAGACTTGATAGAAAAGATGAAAGAGAGGGATCTAATCCAAGACCACACTTTTTTTCATGTAGTCTTTGGACTTTCTTATATGTTTCCTAACTAGTTTGTTTGACAAACTCTTGTTGTTTTCCAACTCTGGTGCTATTAGAGTATTGGAGAGGGATCTTTTTTCCCTTTTTTTATAAGGCGATGTTTACCGAGGGGTTTTTAATTTTTAAACAGTACGTCTCTTCTGAATGTTTATGTTATGATGATGGCAGTTTTGTTTCTAAAAACGTGTCTCAAATTATAAACCTGTTACGTCTGTGATTCGTCTCGACATGATAGTGTCTTCAAAGTTTGTTTACGAAGTCTTGATGATGTTTTCTGTATAATTCTTCTGATATTATGTTGTTTCACTCATGCAAATAACTGATAATGTTTTTACGTGCTAAGAATCTATTATAAATGTACAACCTTTACAGAAGTTGAAACGTAATACATGTTCAGAATTAGTTATTTCTTATGAATCATGTATTAAGTGTAATCCAAAGTCATTGATTGCTAGATTGAAATGAAAAATACGAGCGGCTAATCACACGTACGATACTGTATAAGCATCTATTTTATTTTAATCTGTAATGATGAGGGAATTACGTCCGGTAATATGCACTGTCTATACAACATTTCATCCCCAGAACAATATCGTACCCTTACAAAACCCATCTGTCCTTTTGAAATATTACATTAGATCAAGCACTAAATTTCCTAACATGTCCGTACAATAGAAGGAGCTTTAAATTTCTCGCAAAAAAGGAAAAATTAAAGTGTAAAACAAAAGTATGGAACGTTAATTTAAAATACTTCCTTCTCAAGAGATGAAGAGACATGGCTTCTCTGAGGAATCGATTTTTAACAAAATGGTTGAAAATCTGTTTTCAGAACTATCTATTAAAATTTTAATTTCACGAAGACAAATGTTAAATATATCTTTTATAGACCATAACATTCAATATAATTTGGTTCTTGATTCGTTTCTTTTAGATTAAAATTGACTGCTTTATACCAGTTAAGCGGCACAAACGATTTTGACGCTAATTAATTGTAATTATCGTACCGATAATTCTAAAAATACATATTAAAAAAAATGAATTGCCCTTATCCTTATTATGATTGAAATAAGAAGAAAATATTTCAAATGAACCAATTTATAAATAACTACATTATTTGGTCCAAATAACATTGAACATTAATTTTTCGTTATTATTCAAATAAACTTTGTGTAATTTTTAGGTAAAACCTAGGAGCCTTATAATTTCAAGCGCGTATCTCTCTGTCTGTAAGTCGCAATCAGTTTACACAAACAAGACGATACATCCTATACATTTCAAACTTTGCATTTATATTTTTTGTATTGTCCCGCATATAGGAAAAATATAGCGGCAACAAAAAAATGACCTTGGAATAGATAAAGGGCAAAATCTATCGAATTATTATTTTTTAAATATTATGTGTGTGGTATCAAATAAAACTAGATGTTATTCTTTTTAAGAATATATGTTTATTTCACGAAGAAAATAGTTTAATTAAATAATTTAAGAGTAAAGTCATATATTATAGTTTTTCGTATGGCGAATACAACTACACAATTAAAAATACGTATCGTTATAAGTTTTAAAAGCAGTTTTTGTGAGATGTGAGACAAATAACTCAAGTCATTAAAAGATGGGATTGCATTTTCATTGATTTGTCTTCATTAGGGTCCGTAGGTAAAACCAAGGGCCTTCATAATTTCACCCACGTGTCTGTCTGTAAATTTAAACTGAGACTTCGACTATGTTATTAACTTACATCGTTATTATGATATTTTCGATTTGATTTTTCTGATTTTTATAAGGTCTTACATTGGGTAGGTAAAAATGCCAAATTTCAGATAGTTTTTCATAAATATCTGGATAACTGATAAGATAAATTATTTAATAAACAATTATTCCACTGAAATCAACGTTAAACAAATAATTTTTATTCATATAGTCACCAGACAATATTACCATTAACTCTATCCGACATTCTAGATTAAAGATGGCGGCCAAAAATAGTAAGCATTAAAAGAGTAATAGTTGGAATAAGATATAACTGAATTCGTGGGAAAAGAGGGGTGGGGAAATAATTAAATCACTCTATATGTAAACATAACCATAGCAACACTATACATTAGTGTGGCCAAAATAATTTGGACAAGAAAACAAATTTACGACTATAGTTATTTGTGCAACTAGTGAGCAAAGTGACACTTTTTTAAACGAGAGAAAAATGTTGACGCACGAGGCTTGCCGAGTGCGTGAATTTTATCGAGTTTAAAAAAAGACACTTTGCTCACGATTGCACATTATACTTTGTCTACAGTTGTTATTTTGTGACAAATAAAAAACATACTTCAGCAGTAACACAATATAATAAAACATTAATTTAATACAATAGTGTTCAACCTCACGTCAAAACTGAGGTTATTTATGAATATTACAATTAACTTAGGTATATTGTTGAGGAAACGGGATTGCCAACTTCAAAACTCGGCAAACGAAAAATACTCTCCGTGTACATACACTGTCAATCATCTTCATGAATAATTACTTCCTTTTTCAACTTTAAAACGTTGTTATGTTGTTTATTTATGTTATTTTACACGTAAGAATTAATCTAACCTACATACGGGACATTTCCTGTATATTATAAATCAATTCAAATAAACTTCTTTAAATTTCGTTTTGTTCGGTTGCCATTCGGAGTGAGCAAAGTAGTGTGCAAAGTAATGCCAACAACTGTAGACAAAATTTATTTTCTTCATAATCTTAGACAAATTAAACGTGAAAAAAAAAATCAATTGAACTCAAATAGTTCCACAAAACAATCTTTAACTCTGTGACGTATTCCGCGAAACAGTCATCCCGACTCTCAGAGGTTGGCATTACTGGATTGGTGTCAAGTCCCCGAAAATTATTTAGTTTATTTAATTCACCGTTTTTAAAAAACTAATATGTCGGCCAGGTTTCAGGCAATGGCGCTTCGGTGATCTCGGGAAAGCCAAATAATGGGTCGCAACGCGGAAATATATATTTTAATGGGTGAGTTAATAACATGCCTATTGCTTCAATTTGAGTTGTGTGCAGTTACTTTTAATAATTAAATGTAAGTCCTCCATTATAATTAACTCATTAAGAACTTGTTACCTAGAGCGGTGTTTGGTTTGATGGGAATAAGTGAATTACGACCTCTTTAAGGAATGGGCAAGCACGTTTTCCTACAGAATGCTCTACATAAGTTAGCATAATCCTTTCCCTGTATTTAATTATGTACACTCACAAGCAACCACAAAGTGATGCAACCCTGCTGGTTAAACCAAGTGGCACAATGAGTAAGTGTTATGGTTTACAAAGTTCGAGATCAGACCGCGACAACCCGAGTGTAATGCACTTCAAGGAATACACGAAAATGTGAATGTCTCCTTCACGACCCACACTGGGAGACAATTAAATATCTTTCACTTAAACCTTTCACTTTTCCAGTAAATTCATACAAAAGAACACAATTATTTGTACCAGTATCGTCTCGGATACAATGGTACCCCTGCTGATCCTACAATCTATTGACAATACTACAGTGCAATGACAATAATAGGTAAATATAAAATCCTATTGTAGTCAAATGAAACACACACCAAGCAAGTTCATTATTATCCTATTCAAATATTACTTAATGTTGGTCAATGTTTATTTTTCTCTTGTTTTTTCTTGTAGTTTAAAGGCAAAAAACCTCTCGATCTTAATCGCTATAAAAAAAAGTAAAGAACATAAAATATAGACCACTTGTCCTCGGATACACTTATAGTGTTGGTGTCGAACGAGAACAAAAGTTGGTCAAGACTAAATAGGAAAGATGAAAGAGAGGAATCTAACTTAAGACTATATAAAAAAAAGTGTAGATACAGATAAGGTAACTCAGGATTGCCAAGCCCACTATGTGAGGTCCTGAGGAATAGATTAATTTTATTTTTCTTCCACGTTTACACTGGCTCCATATATTTTTTTACTTTCTCACTTAGAGAAAGTTATGTGATGGATCAAAAAGTCGAGGTCGATTTTTCCAGATATATCAGTTTTTAAGTTCCCAAACGTGATTTTGGTTTGTCGTATGTGGAGTGTTCTATAGCGCAAACGCTAGGCCCAATTTTGTATGTGGGCATATTTTGGTCATATCTTGGGACTTTTTCCTCTTTTTTGATATCTCAAATTTGGGATTAGCTTCCATAAGAAAAAACTTAAAATCTGCTCTAACGATTTTGGTAAAACTTTGCTAAAGTTTAAAGACCCAAACAAAACTAATTGGTCGTCATCTATCCAAAACATTATTCTTGAGTTATAGGTAAAAGAATCTGAACTTTGGTAATGGTATTTTGCAAAGTTAAGACAGTTTGAACATAAACAGTTTCGGTTGAAACGAGAGGCTACTTTTCACAGCTGGTGTAGGAAATAGTAATTTCCTCCATGACTTCCCTCCTAGGGGTAACCCCGTTCAGTTAGACGATGGCTATCACTTTATTCCAAGACATGTATCACTATATTAAGTGACGGGAAGTTAGGTGCTCTGTAAATTACTTTGTACTGACGTAATTACTTCCTAGTTCTGTTACGATTAACGAATTGAGGTTTTGATTGTCTTCCTTCTCACATATACGTAGTATAGAGAATAATATGTGATGGCTCAGAAAAGAGTGTTTTTATGGAAATAACGGTTTGGATTTCCTCTGAATTCAAAAGTTTTTTTCCGGAATGATTTCCGTCTGTGTAGTGTCGTCTTCAAACGTGAAGACCGATTTTAAACAATTTTGAAAAGTGGGCAAATCTCGGGACGTTATTTTGATTTTAGATATCCCAAAATTTTTATACCTGCCGTAAAAAATAAGAAAAAAATTGGTAGCCCCAAACAAAACAAATTGGTTGCCATCTTTCCAAAAATATTGGTTTGTGAATTATCAATAAAAACCCAAAAACTGAATATAAAATATGTATTTTCTCAAAATCGCTCAACTGATTTGGTTGAAATTTTAAAGAAATTCAGGAGAAAATATACAACGTGTATGTGAGAAAGTAAAAAATATAATAAAATAATGTTCCTCATTAGAACATAATTATTAAAAGTTATAACAAATTGAAGGAAACAATTCAAATAAATGGTTTTTATCTTGAATTATTGAGACACGCTAAATTTGCAAATAAGAAAATTTTAAATTTTAAACGAAAAAAATCTCCAAAAATGTGGTCACATACCTCACGTCATCATCCCTCCCCCAAGAGCACTCTTGAAGACGCCTTTTATAATGCCAACTACAAGTTGAAAATAATATCTTATTATTTCTATGGGTATTGTCGGTGGACATTTCGTAGTCTCAAGTAAAGGACTAGAATTCGCCAACAATCAACAACATCCTGGAACTAATCTGCGAAGAAGAAAAAACATTCGCAAGAAACTAAAGTCTAAATCAATAATTTCTAAGATGAAATGATGTGTTAAATTCAAGGCAAAACTGAACTGTCCAAATAGCAGTTTCTAACACGCGACTACTCCAAACAAGTTTTCAGCAAGTCAGCTGTTAATCTGTAAGTTGAATTTCGGGTTTCATCGCTGTTTCAACACTTTCCAGCATCCTACTGTGTTTATATACAGAGCGTTTCACAAATCATGTTCATTCCATAAATTATATTGAAATATTGTGTATTCGTTTTGAGCAATGATGTAAGCCTCAAAATTTAGGTAGAATTATAACAGTTGATGGTAATTAGTTTGTTTTAGACGATATTTTTTCGTGTTGTAAAATATTGTTTTATAATTTGTTCTCCTTGTTCTCCTTCAAAGCCGAAAACCTCTCGTTATCATCGCATTAGAAAAAAAACAGTACTTCAAATAAACAAGAGTTGGTTAAGAGAGACCTAATAGGAAGGATGAAAGAGAAGGATCTAACCCAAGACTACATGAAGATAGGTGAAGATCCAATCTCGGGTTAGCTATCCGTAGTCATTATAAATGACTAAATTGATCTAAATATAACCTTGAAATTTAGCTAATAACAATTTTTTAACAGCTGATCACAAAATTAAAATGGTAATTTATTTTCAATGTATACATTGTTTTATATTTTGTTCTCTTTGTTGTTTAAAGGGGAAAACCACTCGATCATAATCGAAATAAACAAAAGAAGAAGAAAAGAACATAAAGTAAAACAAGACTTGCTTAAAGGAGACCTGATAGTAAGGATGAAAGAGAGGGATCTAACCCAAGATTACATGAAGAAAGGTATTGATCCTTCGTCGGTTTCGGCATCCGTAGTCATTATTTATATCTAAGGCTCTGATGGACTTTTTTTCTATTCAACTTATAAAAAAAAGTATATTTTTTTCCTATCCAAGGCGTAGAAAATTTTAAAATGAGGAGTTGGAAATATTTTTAAAATCCTTGCGAAAAATAACCCTTCGAAAATTAATAATAATAAGTATTATTATTATATTTATTCCCTCAAGAGAGTATACACTTATACATATACATATACATATACAAATATACATATATACATATACATATACATATACATATACATATACATATACATATACATATACATATACATATACATATACATATACATATACATATACATATACATATACATATACATATACATATACATATACATATACATATACATATACATATACATATACATATACATATACATATACATATACATATACATATACATATACAAAGGATACATACATACAGACAGACAAAAGATTATTAAATGGAATATAAATTAATAACACTAATAATATTAAACAATACAAAACTGCCATAGTCACATAAATTATTATCTAAGGGGAATCAAATTATGCAACCTTTAAGGCAAGCCCGTTCAAAGTACAGTTTGACTGAGATAAGGAGAAAGAAAAGAAAAATGACGACAAAATTTTAAAAACAAATACAAGAAATGACTGATGAGAATTTACTGGAGTAGTTACATTTATAAATAAAGTTAAATATATTAAGGACAGAACATTCAAAATTAATGTACTTGAGAATAACAAAAAAAGCGGAAAAGAAAACAATACAAAAGTCACAGACAAATTAATGAATAAGGTTTAACAATATTATTAAATAGAAAATATTGCTCTACATCTTACTGTTTCCAATAATTATTTCTCCCATATGTACATTCACTCCTAATGAAACTCAACATATCCACTCGTAACAGATACAAGTCCACAACTTACACACGCACACAAAATGTTTCAGCACAGGGACCACGTTCAGAAAGCTCCCAACATAGTCCATGCTCAAAAGGCAGCCTTTAGGAGGTTCAAAATAAATTTAAACATATATTAATGGTTCCCAGAGTTTTAACGCTCTTCTTCTACTTCTCATATTTGTTTATATGACCTGATGCGTTGGTTTTCAGTCTTCCAGAACATGATGGAAACTTCAAATGTATCACGTTTAATTCTTCTTTTGGCCACATGTATAACTGACCGAAGGCTGCCAGAACACCGGGACGCGCTTCTAATTGCTTATTTTGTGGTAGATGGCACCGTGTATTCTAAAACAGTAAGGCATCACAACAGGAGGCATTTCAACGTCGGCTTCAAATGAAGGGAAGACCAGTGCGTTGTTATAGCTCCTGATGTTTTCCAGATAATGTCGTGAAAGTGATGTATCACTTGTAGGTTTAATATGTCTATTGATGTGCCTAGAAAATATCAATCCTTTGTGACAATAGAGGGATGTTCTGACAATCTCACAATGAAACTTCAAAACACTGCAAAATGTACATTAATCAGACTGATAACCTAAATCAAAATATGGATTGTTAATATCAAATAAACGTGCAATTTTAAAATAATGTTGAGGTTTGAGGTTCATTTTGGCATCAAAAAGTTGATTCTGCTGGTTTACTTCACGATTCAATGCCCTTCAATTTATGTTATTGGCATTTTCTCGTCAACCAGTAAGTGTTCGACGATTTCCATGCGGTCTTCCTGAGCCCGACATTTGTTTAATCCCATGCTAAACGTAAAATATCTAAGCTCCAACATAATTGTCCTTCATAACAATAAGCCATATAAACCGTTTACTATTCCTAAAAGTAAGCAATAAATCACAAATAAAGTAATCTATACAGTTATGTACAGTTATGTACAGTTAAGTCGGTAACTTTTTCGATATAAAAAATTCAGACCCAATGTCACACATTAATAAGAAGCCACATAAACCGTTTAGTTTTGCAAAATGTAAGCAATTAATCACAACAAAACGTTAATCCCCGCAAATAAAGTAACACTGTATAAGTTAACCGAAAAATAATTTAAAACAGTTGTTATAAATTCTCAAACAAAACAAAATCAAACGTGTTTGAGAATTTATAACAACTGTTTCGAATTATTTTTGTTGTGAAAAATGTTATTTACCCATAACAGGGATGTTATTTAAATGGTAAATTTATTATAAAATAAGTTTTTTTTTTAAGGAAAATGAATAATTTCCGGTAAATCTGAAAGTAACACTGTTTAAGTTGATACCTCAATCGACCCTATAATAAAGATATACTTGACTGGTGCAGAAATTCCTAAGCGAATTAAATATAAGATATTTTATAATATTTGTAATGTTATTTTGAGTAGAATTGTGGGATATCTATTCATGCTAGACAATGACATTTCTGAATTTATTCTAAATGTAATCACATCGTAGTAAATAAACCGTGTGAACCCTATTTCTACTATTGAACAACAACTAGAAGCATTACCTTTTATAAACTGAATTCTCTTTTTGTGAATAAATTACAAATTCAATTTCATTATATTCTTTTCAGCTCCATAACTGACTTTCATAATTTATTACTCTAGAAATAAAAATTAAATTTATTAAAAAAAGACAATCTATAATTGTATGTAAAGTTTTTAAAAGCATGAAGGGCGAGTTCTTTATGTATGCGGAATGACATCTGTTGTCTGACTAGTATGCAGATCTACATACATAAACGATTGAACCGATTTCTATATAGTTTTTTTTAAATTTCTTTAAAGACTCAAACGAATCATTCAATTAAACATTTTCCCAAAAATATCAACAACCCAACCTAACCTAACCTAACCCAATCCAACCCAACCTAACCTTATTTCTTGTCCTAATATTTATGAACCTTCTTACTTTCCCCAGTTACTCCAAATTTTCTCTTTGTTCATTATATCGTTCAGTAACTTTCGCCTTTCTTCTCTTATCTGGATATCCAAACTGACGAAGCTTCCAGAGTGAATCCACCTACCTGCAATTATTTAATGTTTCATATTTACGATTAGTGACACAGAGGTGTGATACAGAGAGTAGTTGAAGGCGAAGGCGAAGGCCAGTGCATCATGTAGGCGTGACTCTTCCCAATATGGAAGCTACTTGGCATCACACATTAAAGACCTTCTCTTTCTTCTTCTTCTTCTTCTTCTTCCAGTATATTAGTCTGACGTTTAATTATAAGTAACGACCCGACTGCTATGCGTGGAAAAACACATAGTTAATCCGTGTTCGTTTTGACAATCCATGATTGTGTCTCGTCCTTGTCCTTAACTGTCACACATACGTAAGCCAACAAGAAATAGAGGGAAGGTCAGAAGGGAAAGGGGAAGTTGGGAGAAAATAGGTAGAAAAGAGAGAAGGAGAAGTAATGAGAGACAAAGAAATGGAAAGGTAGACGAAAGGTAGACGGGGAGAGGAGAAGAACAGAGAGGCATAAAGGTAAAGAGAGAACAGCAGACAAGAAGAAAGAGAGTGGGGGAAGATGAAAGAAAAATAAGGATAAAGAGTGGATAAGGAGAGAGGGAGAAAGGGAAGGAGATGGGTATAAATTAGAAAAGAAAAAGTTTATAGACAAAAAAAAGGGATAGATAATAGAAAAAGGGATAAAAATAGAGAGTAAGAAAAAGAAAAGGGATAGGTGAAAGAAAGAAGATAGATGGAAGAAGAGTTGAAAATGAAGAAAAAGGGATTGTGAGAAGAAAATAAAAGGAGTGAGACAGGAGAGAGAGAGAGAGAGAGAGAGAGAGAGAGAGAGAGAGAGAGAGAGAGAGAGAGAGAGAGAGAGAGAGAGAGAGAGAGAGAGAGAGAGAGAGAGAGAGAGAGAGAGAGAGAGAGAGAGAGAGAGAGAGAGAGAGAGAAGAGAAAGGGAAGAAAGAGGATGAGAGGGAGGACGAAAATGGAAGGTCAGAAGGGAGAGAGGAAGTTGGGAAAGAATAAATAGAAAAGTGAGAAGGAGAAGTAATGGGATACAAAAAAGAAAGAAAGGTAGACGAAAGAGGAGAGAAGAAGAAGAGCAGAAAAGAAGAGACAGACGGTGAGAAAAATTAGGATAAAAAGTGGATAAGGAAAAGAAAGAAAGGGAAGGATATGGGGATAAATAAGAAATGAAGAGGTGTAGAGACAAACAAGAAAGGGGTAGAGAGTAGAAAAAGGGATAGAAAAGAAAAAGGGAATAAGGGAAAGAAAGGGATAGATAGTAGAATGAGAGATAGAATAGAAAAAGAGAGTAAGAGAAATAAAGAGGGATAGGTTAAAAAAAGAAGATACTTCGAAGGAGAGTGGAAAATAAAGCAAATGGGATGGTGAAAAAAAGAGAGTGAGTGAGTGAGTGAGTGAGTGAGAGAGAGATAGAGAGAGAGAGGGAGAGAGAGAGAGAGAGAGAGAGAGAGAGAGAGAGAGAGAGAGAGAGAGAGAGAGAGAGAGACTTCTAACATTGGCTAAAGTCAAATTTTCCAGATTCTTCTCTCCAGAAAACACATTAATCTATAAAACGTCACTACATCTTAATATCCCCTGCTACGTTATTTCCTGCAACTACAGCTGATCGTTTGACGTCATCATTTTTACTATAACCAACTATTACCGTGGAAATAATCTACCGCCAAATTTCCCAAATCTTTCGTCATCATTTGTAATAATCTTACGTACTGTATATCCGGTTGTAGATTATCGTTATCATTAGTTAGTGTGAATTATTGTTAATTACGGCTATTCTAGAGAGACATGCGCGCGCAATTTCAATTTATGTTTTAAATTTTTATAGTATTTAATGAATTAAGGATTCACTCAGATTAAGAATACTTACAAGTTAGGGTGATTAATAAATAACTTGAAGACACGGAATAGTTTTTCATTTTAAATAAATGTATACAAATGATTATTTTGAAGAAAACGACAATGTATTATTTGTAAAATAAATGGTGCGAAAATATTGCTGTAACTTCCCCACTCGTTCACCAAAACCAAATGAAAACTAAACCGAAAGTAATCGGCACCAAAAATGCAGTTCGGTAGTTATCAATCGATTTGTGAAAAAGAACCAAGACAGCTGTCTATGAAAATATTTGTAAACTTGTTTTGTTTGTCATAAACACGTCCTCAGAGTAAATCGTAATTAACTGAATTGAGGTTAAATATCGGCGCTCATGGTTCATTTTTGTTTGTGTTGTAGTTATTGCTTTAATCTATTTTTACTTGCGATTTTTCACACGGATTTTTGTAAACGTCACGTTTCAATAAAATTAGAACAAAGCCGGATTTAGATAAATTAAGTATTTTTAACACCCCGATGTTGATTTTTTTTTTTTGGTTTTTTACAGATAATTCACAAACCGGTTTGGTCTGATAGCGATCAATCCGTTTTGTTTGGGATATAGAGGCAGCTACTTTTGAGTAAAATGTTATCAAAATTTAAAGAAAATTGAAAAACAATTGTTAGATGTAGCCAAAATATGACCATATATAAAATTTGATTAGAATCTGTCCACCCGTTTTAGATGCACACAAATGACAAACGACAAACTCCTGACAGAGAGATTTTATTAAAAACCACTTTTATGGACTCGATGTTCCTCAAACGGTTACATCTCCTAAAAACTTGACATCGATTTCTAAAATCATCATATATATATATATATATATATATATATATATTATATATATATATATATATGAGAATTTAAAAATTTAGATATTTTTGTAAAATTTAAAGCATTCAATTAGTACACCCCCCTTTTCCCCAAACATCTACTTTATCCTACTTTTTAAAGTAACCGTACTGTAACATTTCGCCTCTTTTATATCTCATTTCATTTCATTTATTTTTCAATGTAGGTGACGATGATAGCATACAAGTCATAATTGATACATACACTGCAAGACTCTTAACATATATATAATATTCACAATAACAAAATTATAAATTATCAAAACAAAAACAATGAATAAATTTATATTAAAATATAGAGAGTATAACAAATAAATAATCGTAACATAAATAAATACTAATTTACATTTGAATACTACACTCAAGTTTTTTTCCTTGTAGTTTAAAGGCGAAACACCTTTTGATCAACGCCTTATATAAAAAAAGACAAAAAGAGCATAAAATAAGATCCCTAGCCCTTGAAATACTCTTTATAGCGTCAGGGTCGAAAAAGAACAAGAGTTGGTACAACCTGATACAAAAGATTAAAGAGAGGGATCTAACACAAGATGACATGAAGAAAGGTGTAAATCCAGCTAGTTTCCTCGGGTATGCCACTCCCGCACTCACTATCAGTAAACCCCTGAGGGTAAAATACACTCAAATTACCCAAAATAAACACAGAAAAATGTCTCCAGCAAAGTAAAGCTCCCAAAACTCGGTTTTCCACCGAGCAGCGAGTGGTTTGAGTCCACATCTTCAGTTAACAAGGGTTAGAAGGGTTTTTCAGGTCACGGGGTTTCCGCTGAGCGACACATTTTTCTGTTAACAGATTTCTAAGGTAGCCCATAATAGTTTAGATTAGGTTTGAAATTAACACGTTTTAGTCGTCTTACTTTAGTTTCTAAAATTTACTTTGAAGATTTTTAAAAAAATAACAAAAATTGGAAGTTTAAAACAGATATTGTTTTTAAGCTTTTTCCGAAAAGATTTATTGGAACATGTTTTATCGTGTATTAAATACTACCATACATGAATGTTGGCCTATATACCATTGACAAAAGTAATCAACCTTTAAGCAGAGTGTAAGATAGCAACATATTTAAGAGTTCAGGGAGTGAACGAATATAGCAGAAAAATGTGCCGCTCAGCGGATCATCTTTAGACCTTCAAACCCTTCTGACCCTTGTTGTCAACTGGAGATGTGGCGCTCAAAACACTGGCCGCTTGGTGGACACAACCCTGAAAGTGACCATTGCTTAGCAAGTACCCCCCCCCCCACAAAGTAAAAAGATTGAAACAGCAAAAGTTCTCTTAAATTTTGAATATTTTTTAAACGTTCTGGGAGTTTATTATACACAGTAATCATTTTATCTTTGCCACCATTGGCAACTCGTATACTGTTGATCTATCGATAAACTGTAATGGGGAAATCCGTTTTGGATTACCAGTACCATTAACCAGTACGGCGACAAACTTTAAAATTTCTTATATAACTACCTATATTTTATAGTGTTTTCTAATTCTACAAAAAAGGATAAGACTTTTTTTATTCATTGTAATTGATTGATAAACCTACTCATTTAGGAGTTATAGGTGCAGAAGTTTAAAAAAATGATGTGTAATCATTTGTCGGTAGGTTAGTTTTCGTATTTCATATTGTTGAAAAACTTTTCCATTGTTTTTCATGTGAGTAATAAGCTCCTGAAGTTTTTGAAACACCCTTTATATAGAGGAAGTTTTATTCTTTTCTGATATTATATTTAATTTTCCATAGTCCATTTTTCACCACAAGTACATAAGGGGGTAAATTAGGAGAGGATAGCCGCAAAACAGCCTGGGTAAAGCCTAAATAATCTTTGTACGGTGATTTTTATTATTGCATTTTTCTTAACAGAGAGTTTTTTAAAATTTATATAAACCATTTATCTTTTTTTACATAATTATTTTTCTGAAATGTATTTTGAAGCAGTGTTTTTCGTTTCTTTTCTTATAGTTATGCATTGTAGGCTTCTCTGTTTTTTAAAACACCCCCACTTCCATCCTACAGGTTAGATCATTGAACTTTCTTTTGTCATTTCTCAACCCCTTTACTGTAACCTTTCCTTTTGTCTCACATTTTTAGTTTAGACTTGTTTTCAATTTACTTTCTTGAAAATGCCTAACGGCGAAACATATGTCGCAATAAAGCTGTTTTGTGGAATTGAATAATCGTCTCATTATTTCCATTCTCTGTTTTTGTAAAATGTAAAAAAAAAAAAAAAAAAAAAAAAAAAATAGAAATAAATAAAATACACGTAATAATACAAGTATTTTTGAGTTGAATACATTTAAAACACGGAAGCGTCCACTCAGTGTCACATAACACTCGTGGTATGCAACTCAACAACAGTGACAAAAAAATTCTCTTTTCCTGAACATGTCCAGGTTATTGGGGATTACGTGACTAAAGCCGGCACAAAAACTCACTTTCAACCGACACTTGGACTTCACTCGATTGCCACTTGGTTTTCTTTCTTTTTTTTTGTCATCGTTGTTGCGAAAAATGTCGACGTAACAAAAGAAACCGGAAGACAATTTGTGAATATTTTGGTTGTGTGCGTGAACGCGTGGGGGAGAGAGTGATCTGACGTCACCAGCGAGAGCCAGAGAAAGTGACGGAGAAAGCTTAGCTCGATCTATACAATGGCGATTTGTTTATTGTTAAGACATCCTTAATGATGGGTATAGTGTGATAGTTTTTTAATAAACAGTTCTATAATTATATTTCCGACTCTAAGAAAAGCAAAAGCGACATAGTAAAAATTGAAAATAAAAGATTTTTGAGTAATTTTTCACAAATCCAAACACAAAACCAAGTACTAAATAAAAACAGTTTTTACACAAGTTTTCTGAGCTTTTAAATTGTGTATATCGCAACTTTCTTTGGGCATTTCCAATATTTTCTTCGAAATTACTTTTTTTTTACAATAACTTCACTATTTCTCATCGAAGAGAGATGAAGTTGGTATTATTACATACAGAATTTTTATTTTTTTAAATTTTTTTATTTCAATAGCTTTCTACACGAGCACATTACAGTCGTCTGCTAAATTTCATGAACCTATTTTTATGCCCGTTATTATGTCTACGTACAGAAATAACAACACAGTCGGATGGAATGTTGATTTTTTTATTTAAAAAAAAATATTTCCTGATGCAGTGAAAGTGTAGATCAATTAAAAACCTTTTACATGTAAATCAATTAGTATACAGGGAGTGTCATTAGGACAATGTTAAAGCAAGGAGTGTCATGTTAGGCAGTAGACCAGACAGGGTAAGGAACTATTTATTCGTGTAAAATTCTAGGAAGGAGGAAAACATTGTAACATTTTTTGGTTGTTTTACTGTAGGCGAAATTATACCGGATATTTTGAGGGCAATTAAGTCTTGCTTTCTTCATCAAGATAAACTAAGCTAAATTGGTTAGGGCAGGTTCTAAGAATGAATGATGGTAGAACAGCCAAAGCATGTACAGGGGAACCTCAGTCATAGTGAATGATGGTGTGGCAGACCTTAGCAGGATCTACTTTTCTTCTTGGTTAGATTCCTTTCTTTCATCTTTCGAATCAGGTCTCTTTTGACTATCTTGTTCTTTTCCTATTTGACGTTATTAGAGTACTCGAGGGATAGGAGTCTTTATTTTATACTCTTTTCTTCTTTTTTTATAAGGCGATGATGACCGAAAGTTTTTCGCCTTTAAACAAGTTATACAGGGGAACACTAGGATGGAAGTTCGGGGAAAACCTTTAGGACGATGCAGGGACATCAGAGAGCTGTGTTACCAATGACTACATAAATACTATAAGACACGACATAGGATAGGGAAATAGTCTACGCTTTACGGGTGCTGTTCGTCACAAGTTTGACACACAGCTATCAGAAAGCGCTAGCAGCAGGTGCTTGACTGTACGCATCCCACTTGGTTGAGACTGTACAACTGTTGACCTCTCTCTCACAAACCTTCTCACTTACTTCCGTCAGCATAGTCAGTGTTGTCAGTTCGTGCGCTGAAATAAGCGATTCTCGACCTTCCCTCGCATCTCTGGTCCCATATGTGGCATCAGTGCGTTTTCTCTTACCCGCCTGAAACATTGTTTGACCGTAGAGCCACTTAGCGCCAGTCACATCAACTTCAGATTCTCTAGCAGAGCGACCTGGCGGGTATTGGACAACTCAAGAATAAGCGTAGAATATTTAACATGGCCATGTCGTGTCTTATAGTATTTATGTAGTCATTGGTGTTACTCATACTGAGGACTTTAACAGATGGGCTTGGTGGAGCAGGTTAAGAGCAGTTGTATCGCCTGTTGTGCCAGTGAAGAAGAATAATCCTGAGGGAACAAGAAATAATAAACATATCAACTGGGAAAATTTGTTAAAATACATACGTGCAGCATTGAAATATAACTTAGAAATCATTTGGAATGTAATAATTAATTGTCATTTTATACGAAATACATTTTTGTTAATGTTGCCAATTTGGCAGATAACCAATCAGCTATGGTAGCATACTACTTACATTGCTATTACTTACTCATTATACGAAGTATAGGGCAAGTTTGGTAATCGTAACAAATTTCTACCTTTGTTTTTTGAATAATTTTCACGTCTCTCGGCGTCAGAAATCCGGAAAAGTTATATTCGTTCTCATCTGTAGGTAATAAATAAAATAGGAAAATGAAATATCAAATGAGGACCTATAGTAGTTATATTGAAATCCAGAAAACTAGAATAAAAAATGTAAAACATATTAAACAGTTTTTTGTTCATATCTTTTGTATTATTCAACTTGTAGCACACTAAAATAAATACAAATTTGCAGATTTCAATTTTGCATTTAATAGTAGCCTACTAACCACACATCATCATGATAATAAATAGCTAATGTCAACTATTTAATTTCGAACCTCGATTTCTCAAGAAATTGATATATTCGTGTTACATGAACCGGCAGGTTGCTATCACGAGCTAAGCGAGTGGAATGTTTTAATATATACAAACATCTACAGAGGGCTTTGCGACGTCAAGAAAATAGCGATTTACACAGTTACGAGGTTCAGAAAACCTTTGTAGCAACTGTTTAAAGAAACTTTATTCTACAACTAAATTAACTTATATATTTTTAAATATATCTGTATTCCGGCTTGGAATTACTTTTTGTAGTATGTCTCTACGCGTTTCGGGAACAAGTTCCCATCTTCAGGTTTTGATGAACTTCACTCAAATGTGAAGTCGTCAAAGTTAAAGTAAAATCACATCCATACAGTTCACGACATTTTACATTTGAGTGAAGTTCATCAAAACCTGAAGATGGGAACTTGTTCCCGAAACGCGTAGTGACATACTACAAAAATAATTGCAAGACGGATAACCAGGTATATTTAAAAAATATACGTTTACTTAGTTTTATACTATTACAATTGGAGACATAAAAAATGAAACTTATCTGGTGGACCTATTTATCTACCAATACAATTTAATTTTCCTACAAAGCCCAAGAAACCATCTTTTGGTCATTAGATTTACCGTATATGTTTCTATTACATTGTATGAGTGGATAGAGGGGGAAGGGATGCCCATCAACTTGTCTTTATTTCTCAGTTTATTTAATTATGTCCGTCAATACAATTATTATGTATTGTCTCATCCTCCCAAATTTGTAACATAAACGCACTGTTATTTTATTTCAGAAAGAGCTTGAGTTTAAGAATTTGTTGCAAGAAAAAATGTTGTATAATTCCAATTCTTCCTGCATTTTTCTCTCGTTTAAACTCTTTGAGCGAAATCCATTCCGTTGAGATTGAAACGAGTGAAAACAGCTGTTTCATAACCATTAACAATTTTTTATTAATTTCCTCCATTATAAGGAAGTTATCGTGTAGGTAGAAAGGTGTTGCAAGGCAGGAAATAGCCATCTCAGTTGCAGCAACTTTATATTATGTTCTGTCTTTCAACAACATTGTGCCTGAGGGAGACAGCAAATAAATAAATCTTAGATGCACGTAACAAAGAGAGAGTTTTGGTAGGAGTAAAATAATCAATCGAATATATTGAGCAAACTTTGTGGATAATTCGTAAACAAATTTGTAGGTTTGTTTTTCGTTCTCTTTAAGGTTCTTAGGAGTTAACATATTTTTTCTCAATATCTACAGATGATATTCTGAAATTCTAGTAGAGATTTGTAACATGATGCTGTTATCAGTTTTATTTCTTAAGTTTTAAACCTAATTCACCATCTCCAGTATAACTTTACTAACTCTTTATCCCTCATCCAGTGCCAATTCCTTTCCACCTCCACCTACGACCACTCTCTCCTCAAGTTGTCAAATAATACCTCTACAACAGTAAGTGCTCCATATATCTTCCTATTCCCCACAGCTTCATCCCCATCCTCCTCCATGTTAATTGTTCCCACACTGTCACGCTTTAAAAGTACGACATTAAAGCTTAAGTTCAACTTTAATTGCTCAACACTCATTTCATTTACATTCGAACAACAATTCCGCACGTTGTCTGGGTCTTCCGTGTTTTATAATATTTTAATTTGTTTTTCTTGGCATACCTTTGAAAATGACGACTTTGGTATCCCAGTAGCTTGGATGATGTGAATGAAACTGTTTAGAGATTTCAGTAAGTACCACATGCAAGCTCTTCATTTTCTGTGTTAGAAAATCTATGGTATTTCTTTGAAACTGATCAAGTTTCTAGTACTATAGTTTTCCAATTATGAATTGATTGACTTGATGGTGGAATCACATTTGGGTAAGTTGTTTGATAACATCGCATCGTTCATATTCATTTTTAATAACAATAACCCAAGAACAACATTTCACTTTTTGTTCAATTGAAAAATTCATTATTTCTAGGTAAGCTATCACACATAAACTGATTGAACACAACGACCAATTGTTTCATTGTTGTGCGTTAACAAAAAAAAAATGCATATTGGGAGGAGTGGTTCTATCCAGAAGATTAATGTTCTTTTTGTTACTCCACCATTTTGTTTTGTTTTGTTTGATATGTACTTTTTTAGATATCAATGTAACATAACTGTAAAATGTCAAGTTTGTAGTGGTCCATATGTCCGACATATTAATTCAATTTAGCGATCTCTTCGTGGGACACCCTTAAATAAATAAATTTATGTTGAAAATATTACCCACCCTTCCCAGACTAATGTTCTGGGATCACATTTTACAGAAAGACATCATACTAAAAACTATTTGAATCAGGTTTTTTTAAAAGGGCGTATGTGACAAAAAGTAAATTTTCGGGAATCTAAAAAAAAACCTTCCAAAAGCTTTATTATTAACTTTTTTTTGTTGCAGTTGGTATTTTCAGTTAAAGATTGTTTCCTTTACCTGTTCAACTGTAAAATTTTTATTTTTCTAAAATTTTTGTGGGAATTGTGGGTAGTCTAAAATTTGAAACGTACGCCCTTTTAAAAAAAAACCAAGTTGAAACGGGTTGAAATGAAATATAAGTAGTAAATTTAAGCAATTTAATTATTGGAATAATTTTGTAAATACTCAAACTAAGGGACATACATAAGCTAATACACATAGGGAATATAATTTCTTAGCTTGATGAGATCATCTCTTTTAGCCTGTTTCAGAGGCACTTTCCCTGTTGGATATGGTTTCGCATGCGGAGGTGGTACTGTGCCATGAGTCTTGGCCATAAAAAATGTGTGGCGAATAAGGCCATTGACTGATGTGAAAGCCTTAATATATCCCTTTTCCTTGATTTCATATAGAAAATGAAAGAGTTTGTAAATGGAAAAGTGCACTTTTTTATCCTGTCGATACTTCTTTCCTCTAGTCTCAGCTGATATGCAGTTTATTTTATAATGTTGGGAGTGCCAATTTTTAAAATCTAAGATCTCTGAACCATCTACTTCTTGCACTTCAAATTTTCCAGGCACAGCACTACCTATTTATTATTACCTCTGAAATTTCATGAACAGTGAACAATCGATCATGTTTACGAAGGGCTCTGGATATGGTGCCGAAATCTCGGTCACATGGCAAAAAAACTATGACCACGCACCGGGAAAAACTGTTCTACCTTTTCGAACCTACCACTGTCAGTTAAAAAAAGGCAATATCTTGAGAGACACGGGTTCTTATTTTGTCCGCTACAATTGTCACAAAACAGTCTTAGCTTCTTGTATGATGAAGGGACATTAGAAAGGTGAAGTGTTCTTCCATTATATGTTTTTTTTAGTTAACAACTCTAATTAAACCAATACAACACACATATGTACTAGGAATCAACAACACAACACTGAAGTTTGGAGGTTATGTCCAAGTCAATAAAACAACAGCTGACTGCACATCACACCAACTCTGAGCTAGAGATTTTTTTTAGAAAGGTGTATGTGGAGCACACACACCCTTTTAAATCAAACCAGAAATTTCAAGTATGATTTTACCATGGAAACAATCAGATGCCCTTTTAAAAGAAACTGAAAGATCTATCCTTCAGGAATGTAAAACACAAAAAAAATGAAAATGTCAAAAAATGGCTCATACGCCCTTTTAAAAAAACCGATTCATTTATTGTTTTCTGAGTTTTAAAACTAATACCCCATTTTTTCGTTTTTTTCCTATGGGGATTTTTTAAAGAAAAGGTTTATTCTCACCCTATAGCAACAGATGATGAATTAATGAGGCTGATTGAAGAGAAATTACTGTCGATACCTCGGCAATATTTCAAAAGCGCTTATGACTTTTTTTGTTTCGTTGCTATCAGTGCATAGCTATTGAAAGGCATCAATTGGATAAAGATCAAATTTGGATCATTAATAATTACTGTTATTTTTCTTCATTTAGTTTACAAATATTCATGTTATCTGTAAATCAACAATTTGTAATGGTTATGCAATTTTTTTGTTTGTTATATTTTGTTACTCCGCCATTTTTTTATTCACATAAATAATAGTGTACGTTCTTACATATTTATGTTGCATAATTTCAATGTCAAGTTTATAGAGTAACTCCGCTGTACCGGTCACAAGCCCGGGGCTTCATCACATGTGATGAGGAAGGAGGAGTGATAGAGGAGTAACACCTCTTTAAAAAACCTTGGTTCAGCTGGCTCCGGCTGATAGTACCTTGTGAGGGCCCCTTGCCAGGGTTACGGTGAAGACCTCAACGGCGATACTTGGCGGAGAAGTAGTTCTTTGGTACGGCGATATTGGCGGAAGAGGCTTCCCTGCTCACTTGGGATTTTAAAGTGAGAACCCACTGCCTTGTGGTAAGGAGAGGGATCTCTTAAGGCTAAGGGAGCAAACCCCAACAGAAAACCAGATAGTCAACATTAGCAATGATAAAAACAGACGGAAGTATTACCCCAGGTGGCAGACCAGGTACTCTGGAAAATCCACCCTCTAAGGAGGTCGGTCCCAAGGATTCTGGGGGGGACCAACCATTGCTAAATATTACTAACACTAACACTAAGGAAATAGTAACAACGGACAAAAACAAAAACACAAAAGAAAATAAAGAGAAAAATCCTTTTAAGAAGAGCACTGTTCTTTCAAGATCTCCGCCATCAGAAAATATTCAACAATTAAATGAAAAAAGGGAAACAAATGTCTCTAAAGAGAGTTCTGATAAGCTGGATGATTTTAAGGAACAGGACAAGGAATCACTTGCAAAGATTGAATATTTGCAAGTTCAACTTAAAGCTGCACAAAATGAGATAAAAGAGTTGAAGGAATTAATTGTGTCATTGCAACAAAGTAATGGTAAATGTGATGATGTGACTTATGCAACAGATGAGGATGATCTGGCAAGAGAAACTGATTGGATCCGTGTAAGGCAAAGAAAGAGTAAAAAACGCAAGGTCAGTGAAATATCAAAAACACCACCTCGGAAAGAGCTGCCTGAGCATAGCTCTATTACACCGCTTAGCGCTACTGATCGTAATCTCAAACCGCATAGGCCACCCCCTATTGTTGTCAGTGGTATAAAGGAATACTCAGCTTTTCATAGCCTGGTCTCTTCTGTAGTAGAAACTGATTTTACTGTAAAACTTATTAATAAAGGAATTTTTAAAATGAATCTCACTGATAGTGATAGCTACAGAAGAGCCACTAAAATGCTATCAGAACACAAATTTGCATGGCATACTTATGAGGACAAGCAGAACAGGCCTGTGAGAGTTATGATTAAAAATCTGCATCACTCATGTGAACCAGAAGATATAGTCTCTTATCTTAATGGTAAAGGCTTAGAAGCAACAAGTGCAGTGAACAAGCTCAAATGGAAAACCAAGGAACCGTTGGACATGTTTGAAGTAAACTTTAATTCTGGAACTGACATCAACAAAGTTTATGCTACTGACAGGATCATGGGGTCGAAAGTGACAATCGAACCACTTAGAAGATCGAAGTTAATTCCACAATGTAAACAGTGTCAAGCATATGGGCATACACGCAAATTTTGTGGAAATGAGCCAAGGTGTGTTAAATGTGCAGGATATCATCTAACAATAGAATGTAAAAAAGTCGCAGCAGACAAACCAAAATGCATTCACTGTGGTGAGGAACACCCGGCTAATTATAGAGGATGTCGGATTGTCAAAGCATTGCAGAATTTAAGAGAGAACAAATGGAAACCTAAAATATCAAGAATTGAAACTCCAATGCACCGCACTAACACGGTAGTTGATCCGGGCAAGGATAAGGATAATGTGGAGAAGATCAAGCGGCCTACCACATACAGAGAAGCTGCCCTAGATAAATCAGAGCAGCACGACATCAGACCTGTTTCTAAAAAAAGTGATGATATTTTAACTAAAATTTTATCTGAAATCAAAGATATTACAAAAATTAATCAACAGTTAAATTCTCGGCTAACCAGATTAGAAAGTTATATGATGACAAATGATGAATGGCAACCTTAGAATTATGGAATGGAATGCCAATGGCTTGTTAAATCACCTTCATGAACTAAGTATTGTCCTAAATACGGAAAAAATAGATGTTTGTTTAGTATCAGAAACACATTTTACAAAACATTCTTTCGTTAAAATAAAAGACTATAATGTATATCATACTATTCATCCAGATAATAGAGCTCGGGGAGGTAGTGCAGTTATAATTAGGAGTTGTATTAAACACTATGAAGAAGCTAAGTATTCGTCTTATGAAATCCAAGCAACTACAATCACAGTAGCAATGACTAATCAGCTTTTGTCTTTGACATCCATTTATTGCCCTCCAAGATATGCTATTGAAGCTGATCAGTTTGTTGAACTACTGACTCAACAAAGACACTCATTCATTATTGGAGGTGATTTTAATGCTAAACACACCCATTGGGGGTCAAGACTGATTACAACAAAAAGGCGTGCACTCTATGAAGCGGCACAGAAATGCAACTGCGACTTTATATCTACTGGCAGACCAACCTACTGGCCAACAGATCCTAAAAAACTACCAGATCTTATAGATTTTTTTATAATTAGAAATATTTCAAAACATTTTATTAAAGTTGAAGGAGGACTACATCTTAGTTCAGACCATTCGCCTATCTACTTGACAGTAAGTGATCAAGTAATTATAAAAGAAAATAACCCAACCTTAGTTAACAAATACACAGATTGGAATCACTTCAAAAATATTCTAGAAGCCAATATCAATTTATCTGTTCCATTAAAGACCATTGATCAGCTTGAAGAGGAAGTGGATAAATTAACTAGAGATATTCAAAATGCTGCATGGAGTAGTACACCTGAAATACGGAGGAAAACTGCAGGGATGAATTATCCTAAAGAAATAAAAGAGCTTCTTGCTGTTAAAAGAAAACTGCGCAGAAGATGGCATCAAACAAGAGCTCCGCAAGATAAAACAGCTCTCAACAGGATTACTCAGCATTTGAGAAATGAAATTAGAGTAATAAAGAACGAATCAGTTAATACTTTTTTATCTGAATTGACGGATGATAAAAGTACTGAATACTCGCTCTGGCGAGCGACAAAATGTTTGAAGAAATCAATATCTCATATTCCTTCTATTAAAAAGACAAATGGCCAGTGGGCTAGGAGCAATCAAGAAAAAGCTGAGACGTTTGCAAATTATCTTGTAAGTATATTCCAGTCAAATGAGAACCAAAGTTGTGATCTGGATTGTGTAAATGTCATACAAACTGACTCGGCTATTCCGTTTGTCACCACTAAGGAAGTGAGGGATGAAATTAACAAAATTAAGATGAAGAAAGCGCCTGGCTATGACCTTGTTACTGGAGAACTTCTAAAACAACTGCCCATAAGGGCTATGATCAAGTTGACGAATGTGTTTAACGCTATGATTCGACTGAAACATTTTCCAAGCCTATGGAAGGTTGCTGAAATTATAATGATACCAAAGCCTGGTAAAGAACCCCAAGAAGTAACTTCATATAGGCCTATATCACTGTTACCTATAATGGCCAAACTATTTGAAAAACTGTTTCTCAAAAGATTAAGCATCATTATTTATAGCAGTAACTTAATCCCATCCCACCAGTTTGGCTTTAGGAATCAGCATTCTACCATTGATCAAATCCACAGGATCACCGATGTCATAGAGAAATCATTTGAAAATGGAAAAATTTGCTCAGTGGTGTTCCTCGACGTCGAGAAGGCATTCGATAAAGTGTGGCATGCTGGACTGATCAAAAAACTTCAAAACCTGCTTCCACAAGGCCACAGTATGTTATTAAAATCATATCTATCTCATAGGTTTTTTAAGGTAAAGCAAGAAGAAGCTTACTCCGATTTAAAAGAGATTAAGGCAGGTGTTCCGCAGGGTAGTGTTTTGGGACCATTACTGTATCTCCTGTATACCAGAGATATTCCTACGCCAAGACTCCCAGATACTTATATTGCTACGTTTGCTGATGACACTGCTGTGCTATCTGTAGGCGATACAATTGAGCAGTCAACTGGAAAATTGCAAGAAGAAATAGATTATATAAACAGTTGGGCCCAAACATGGTGCATAAAACTTAATGAATCTAAGTCAGTCCACGTTAATTATACAAATAAAAAGATACATAATCATATTTATATTATCGTCAATGGTACTGTGATCCCACACTCTAACTCAGCGAAATACCTAGGCATGACTCTGGATGCCAAGCTTCGGTGGAAAGAGCATGTTAAAAAGAAATACAATGAACTGAACATCAGGTTGAGAAAGATGTATTGGCTGTTGGGCAGAAAGTCCACGTTATCCCTGCACAACAAGCTAAAGCTATATAAACAAGTTCTGAAACCCATATGGACTTATGGCATACAGCTATGGGGATGTGCTAGAAATGCTAATAGGCAAATTATTCAGAGATTCCAAAATAGAACTTTGAGAATGATAGCTAATGCACCATGGTATGTTCGTAATTGCGATCTACATAGGGATTTAAAAGTGACCACTGTTGCTGAAGAAATTAAAAAATGTGCTCAAAGCCATGAAAGACGGCTAAAAATTCACATTAATGAGGAGGCGTGCAAGCTTCTCAACAACGATGAACTTCATAGAAGACTCAAGAGGACTAAGCCTTTTGAGCTGACATCATAGATCAACATACTAGGAGCGCCGATGGGTTAACCTGGACTAAATATTACATGTTATGTTGTCAGAATTACATGTTATGTTGTTAGATTTAAGCTGATTGTTAGTTCTTAGAACTAGTTGCAGTAAAAATAAAGAAAAAAAAAAGAAGAAAAAAAAAAAAAAAAAAAAAAAAAGTTTATAGAGTGTTCCATATGTCCGGCATATTAATTCAACAATAGCGACCTCTTCCTGGGACATCCTGTACACATAGATGTCTAAGTGGAAGGACAGGCAAGATATGAGCAAGAAGCCAAGATGATTCAATCTGTTTTTGCTTGTAATTATACAAATAACAGCTTTTTGAACCAATTTGACAGGATTTAAATTTGCATTGTAGCCCTCCTCCCCCCCCCCTCTATCAACTCCAGTCTAACCTACTGTGAACAAGTGAAAAATAAATATTTTCTCAAAATATGCCTAAACATTTTTTTTAATTCTTTACACGTTATTCAAGTTATTCAAAATTAAAAGGGGAGTTATTTTGTGACCCGTTATTTTCAGCTGGTTGTGTTTTAAACATCAATAGCTTTAATAGTTTAGATATCATTAATAGATTTACACATCGTGTAAAACACATTTACAAGTGTTTTAAAACAAATATTACTTGCATATTGTGTAATGAAGCAAACACACAGATGCTAGTTGAATAGAATACAACTGACCTAGATAAACCCACCTGTACCCGCATTTCAAACTGTATTACAACCCCCCTCCCTCTCCTCCTGCCGATGCTAAACAAACAGAAAAAATTACATTAGAGTTTTTGCATTTATTGTTATAACTTTCATTATTCCCACATTTACCAGTAAGAACCCGGACTTCCGGTCGTCAATACAAACTTCGTTTTTATTGTGATATCAGATAACGGAGTTGAAAATGACGAGATTGTTTTCTTTATTACTTTTTCACACTGTAACGATACTGAAATTCCAAAGTTATAAAATAACCTAACCTAACCTATTTCATCAAAACCCATACCACCGCAGATATAAATATTATTCATTTAACATTAAATTTTTGCATCTAAAATAGTAATAGAATTAGTATGATATGTAAAGAGTTAAAAGGGAAAAAAACATAGAGTACGAGAGGGAGGGAGGGAGGGAGGGAGGGAGGGAGGGAGGGAGGGAGGGAGGAGAGAGAGAGAGAGAGAGAGAGAGAGAGAGAGAGAGAGAGAGAGAGAGAGAGAGAGAGAGAGAGAGAGAGAGAGAACTACCACTTGGGGGTGAAAAAGAAAAAAGCTTTGGCAATTGTATTAAAAAACATTCAAACAAGCAGCATTACATTTTAGACCCAGAGGTGTTTTGAACAAAAGCATAGAGAAAAAAACAGCTAAATATATAATATTTTAGCTCAAAACCATTGGTGAGTGAAAATACAATTTTATACACTTCAGGTATTGATACAACATTATGAATTCATCTTTCGTCCGGATTACATCCAGCCAAAATTTACCAACAAAACTTACAACTCTCTCAAAATTCATGTAAGGCCATAGTAAGAAACTCTGGACGAAAGAACTTTTAATAACATAAGCAATATAAATAACTTCTTTTTTTTTTAAACTCAATTCATTATAAATTTTGTTTTATAGTCACCCACTCATTTCACCACTTATCCACTTCCATCTTTAACTAGTTTTTAAGATACCAAATATCCAAATTGTTTAGATTAGGTTTTTATAGTTTCAAGCCATATTTATTTTGTGCACCCAAAAGTATTGTAAAAATAGTCAAACCAGAAGTTACGGACTGTTGAACTTTTGAACACCGAAATTAAAAGTACTCATTTTGTTATTGAATAAAAAATAAATAAATAATCTTGTTAAAGATATACACGTTTTATCATAATTTTATAACCACTTTACCGGAACTTTCAAATTATTTAAAAAAAATTATATTACAATAAAATGAGCTCAATTTGTTTATAAACTGATCCACGTATTAAATAAGGATCTACAAAAACACTGCATCAAAAACTGCAGCCATTGTTAACTTTTCCCACCACTTTACGTTTTCTTATAACGAGAAAGTCACGTTGAAAATCGACGTTCACTTTATCAGGGATATCTCACTTAATCAAAAAGGGTTTTATGTTAATTTTATAACATACACTATTCATATACCTAAAGAAAACATACCTAGTATGTGTTATGTTACTTAAACCTAGATGATAAGTTTCTTTCCTTTTTAAGAAATCGAAATATCTTCCCTCTGATGTATATTTATATATGTAAGATATAAAAAGGTACTTATATAAGTTCCGAACATTGGACTAAATAAATTGAAATTATAACTCAGACAAAGAATAGATGTTGATTTCGTCCTTCTATATAACGTCAAAAACTTTGAGAAGTTGTTTTTTTACTATATGTGATCATTTTAATATTGCCCATTGTTGGTATCTCATAAACTATTCTAAATAAACTTTAATTAGAGGTTGTTCGTTAGTTTTTTATCGATTGAAAATATAATATCCAAGTTTTAAAAGACTTTTATTCTTTGTTATTTATTGACCACCAAATATTTTAGGTTGGGTTTCAAAAATTCGAACTTGAACAAATTTGAGAAGCGATTTTTCGTACTTCTCCATGTTGTGTTTAGTTAAAAATTTAATTAGAAATAGTCTAGGAAATGTAAATTATTACTAATATATAATTAATTTGTGGAAATGATTAAAACAAGCTCATCTATTGTATTATAAGCTGTAGTTAAATTGTATTTTGAGAAAGATTTAAACGTATAAAATATTATTTTCTCTAGTTATATTAAATAGGGGTTTCTATAAGTAATTTTAAACTTAGTTCCCATATTGGAAAATAGCAGCAACTTTTCAACATTAAATAACATGTTTTTAATTTATTCATATTGTAGAACAGTAGCTACCAAGATTGCCTTAGATAATTGATTACTTTAATTTGGGATCCTTCAAATTTTCATACACAATGGGGATCCACCAACTTTTATGTTTAATTTGTGTGTTTCTCATGTGAAGTACCAACCTCACCTCTCTATAATCACAATTGGCGAAGTTATTGTTGAAAATGTAAATTCAAATTGGTCCTCAATATAAATTGAATTGTTTAAACAGTACTTTGAATAATACCAATACAACTAATTTAATTTAGGATATAGAATTAAAATATTTTAATAAAATATCCTCCTCACCATTCAAATAGTTGACAATATTCTGTGAGAAGTTATATTTTTATTCCAAATTTTATTCCAAATATTTTCATTTAAGATTAAAAAAATTGATAAAAGCACACAATTGAGTAAATGATAAATTTCCAGAAATTAAGTCAACAAATTCAAATGTTTGAGTTTATAAAAATATGCATAAGAATACATAGGTCTTAAATTTTCTATCCATTATATCCAAACACATCATATGGTGTTGTTCTTTAAAAATATTTAAATTGCTGCTATCTACAACAATGGTGGCGATTTTTTAAATTTTGGATTACTTACTTTTATACAATGTGATGTGTAACATTTTTTATCATTTTTAAACATTTTTTTTATCATCTTATATAACACGTGTTCGTTTTAGAAATCATTCATATTAATTACTTTTATATATATATATATATATATATATATATATATATATATATATTATATGTATATATAGATATATATATTTTATGTTAATTTTATTTGTATATTCGTCATTAAAAAACTTTAGTAAAGATCTGATGATGACAGTACTCTGTCGAAACTAGTAATCATATGAAAAAGCAGAAGATTGCAGACCAACAATTTAAGGTAATCATACATTATTAACTCTCATAATAAAATAACAAAGGACCCCTATTAAAATAATTTCATATGATCAATATTTTGTGAGATACGATAAAATAGTGGCCACGTAGGTTTTTACTCAATTTCTTCCTGTAATACAGTCTTGCAATAACTTAAAATTCAAATTTGTAGAGTAATATTTTCTTTTTTTCCGCTTTTGTCGGAACTACTTTAATATTCCGCCTATCACTGAAATGTTGATTTGATAATATGTCTCGGCTAACAGGAATTTCGAATTTTGAAAGTAATTTAAGTCAATCCTGTAATAAAAGATGGTGATACTAGTACAGTAGAACAATTATTTATTGACAAACAAATAAAAAAATTAGAAGCTAACAATTACTAAAATAATTACGTTGTGAACTCAGGGTTTAAAATATTTACATAGGATAACATTGTTCACACGAATTACAATTAAATTTCTTGTGTTTCTAGTCTAGTGTTTTGATAAATTTGGTACAGTGATGAAAACAAAGATGGAAGATCTCTTTGAAGATTGAAATTAATAGAAATTATACACTGAAGTGTATCTGAACTGGGAAGTTATGAAAATCATCAATAAAGGTTAAACACTGATGAAGGTTTTTTTCTTTCTTTTATGTTTATCTGTCTAATTTTTTTCTTTTATAACTCTCTCTAATTTTGGAATGTTCAAAATTAAATAAAATTAAGTTTTTCCTTTTTTGAACAAATTGAAGCTTTCCTAATGTTTTCTGTTTTTGCTAGGTAATAACTATTAAATAAAGGACTTGGTACATTTTTTAAAAATAATATTTTAAATTATATAGTCGTACTAATTAGCAATGCTGAATTGTCTTGATTTATAGCTTCATTTATGTTTTATGTTACATATATTTCTTCAGAATACTCTCTTGAGTAATAATTCACAATTAACGATTTTGGTTTCTTATGAACTGATTAAGTTAGTCCTTTCTGTCTTTAATCTATTTAGTAGAAGCTTGTACCACTTAAAATTTGATCGTTGAGTCAGAAATGGGAGTTCTTCTTTGCATAGAGCTGCACTTTTATAGTATTCACACTATTGGATGTTTAATTGTAGGTGGGTGTCTTATACTGTTTTACTATATTAGAAACTGGATGATGCTTTATAAATATGAAGAAAAAAAATTAATAAAATATTTGTTAGTTAGTGACATTATTTACAAAACCTATATTTCTCAATTGATGAATGATAATTTATTACTTCATTATTCTCAATTATAAATTTTGTGATGTCATATTTATTAACTTGGAGATTATGATTATAAGTGTGTAAAATAACAGGCATAAAATATTTCTATAAATGTCTCCAAAATTATGTTAATAATTATTTTTGTATTAAGGTTATTGTTTGGCACCTACTTGTGATAAAGTAGTATTGGTGTTAAAGGTAACCATAAAACAATTTTTATAAGGTCTAAATTCCAAAAATAAATAACTTGAATTTCAAAATATATATTTTTTAAATTATTTTATTTTTCTCAGCTTAACTTATTTTCTGTAAAATATGAATATGAAGTATATGTGTATTGTACATAGCTTTTTCTTCTCAATTTGAAAATGTTTAAATAATCCTAAAAGATGTATATTTGTACGTTTATATAACTGTATACTTCTTAGGTTTAGTATATTGCACTCTTCTATTTTAAACGTAATAGCGCGCGCCCCTGTAATTTGGTTCATGACTTGATGGGGTTGCTTTTTCAACAATTTTTAATAATATTGTTGTTAACAAACATGTAAATATCACAATATTATTGTTCCAATGAAAGCATTTATTATTATATGAACACAAGAGAAATCACTACTTTAAACTGAAATAATTGACACCCAATAAATGTATTTATATATTGTTTTCTACGTATAAATTCAAGGTTTTTTTGAAATTTTTCGTTGAAAATATGTCTAAAATAAAAGATGACAAAAGATCTTGAAAATATTTTCTATTTATTGTAACAATAAATGACCCTCAATAACTTAATATAGAGGGCTTGGCCCCTGAATCTACATCTTTTTTCATGTAACCTTAGATTAAATTCCTCTTTTTAATTTTCATTAGGTCTCTCTTGACCAACTCTTGTTCTTTTCAACGATACTAGAGTATTCGACGGCCTTTATTTTATGTTTTTCCTGTTTTTTTTATAAGGCGACGTTGATCAAGACGTTTTCTACCTTTAAATAACACTAAAAAACAAAATAAATGAAATTCTTAAATTCATTGCGTTTAGGTATCTGCGCGCGCACTCTCTTTAGGATACTCATAATTAACTCGTATTTCTACGCTACCAATTGATAGTGATAATCTACAACCGGATATCCTTAAGATTATTTGCATCAGTGACTAAAGGTTTTGGAAATTTGACGGTAGATTATTTCAACGGTAATTGTTGGTTATGGTAAAGTAAATGACGTCATACGATCAGCTGTAGTAGAAGGTGATGACGTAGCCTGGGATATTTGCATGTTGTGACGTGTGATAGATTAACGGTTTTCACGAGAAAGGAATCTGGAAATATTTACTCCATTGTTGCAGGGACGTATTTTCTGCAAATTTACTAATATTTGTTTACCTTCATTATTTGTCATTATTTTAATTGAAACTAGTCATTTCCAGTTAAGAATTTTAACAGTTTTGAATAACTAAATTTGTGTGGTTATTTCAACCAATATGTATTCGTATTTTATTAACACAATGAAACATCAAAGCACTGCAATATCTAGATTTATTAGAAAGATCCCTTACGATTCTTAATATCAAAAGAACACGAAATTTTAAAATAATGTCGACGTCTGAGGTTTATATTGGTATCAAAACGTTGAACCTTTTTATTTATAATCATAAATTGAAATTATTATGAGTGTGTCTCCTACCAGATGACGAGATGCCATTACTTAAAACAGGACTTATGTTATGTTGTTTATAGGGTCTGTTATTACCTGTCAAGAGGCTGCACTGTTACAAAACTTTCAAAACATTTAAGACGAGTAGCTTACATCCCTCTACATCATCTTTACTATCAGGTCTCTCTCAACCAACACTTGTTCTCTTCTAATGTGTACCAGTAGAAGTGATGTGGGGATGAATTGGTGTGTGGTCTCTAGAGAAAACTATTGTTTATAGTCTATAGAAGCCTCTCCAACTCCAACTCCTTCAAGAAGTGGAACACATATAATGGGTCAATGGTAGATACCTCCTTTAATCCTTCCAGACGTCTTAGCCTTTTTTCATTGCTGTACCGCCTTCGACCAACAGATTGCGTGGAGTCTCCTCCATCTCTTGTTATAATCTGCAGGTTCCATTATTTTCTATTCCGATTCTTCTAAGATGTTACAATTTCTCGATAGAAATCCTGTCGGTGTTTTCAGTGTATCTCACCTTCTGATCTCGATCTTCTCCTATTATAATTCCCCATAAGTTCTTTAACCCTGTCATTCTTTCCCATAAGTGAGCTCTACGGTATCCTCTTCTTTCCTTATTATATCCTCGAAGTAATCGTCTCTAGGTTCTATGCCACTAACTAAAAAGGATTGCAAAGATATAATTATACTTGCAGGGCCTGGTACAAAATATCAAATGGCAGCAGATTTTGATAGGGATCCACCAAATCAAATACTTTTACAAAACATACAATAACATTTAAGCCCCGTAGTTTTTTATCCTTCTCTTTAATCTTTCCTACTAGATCTCTCTTGATCAACTCTTATTCTCTTCCAACCTTGTAGTGACATTAGTGATGTGGGAATGCGACTTCTAAAGATCTATTGTTTCTCCCTAGTTCTTCTAAGACGGGGTCTACCCTTTTATAGAACTTCCACCAGTTCCAAGTCCTTTAAGAAATGCAGGATATAAAAGAAGTCAAGAATATCTCCTCTAAATCAAACTGGTACCCTCCTAAACTTCTAGCCTTTTTTTACATTACTGTTCCTCATTCAACCAACAAATGTTGGGGTGTTGCCTCTCTCCTTTTGGTAGAATCTGCAGGTGTCATTACTTTTTATTCCTATCTTTCTAAGATATTCCCTAAGTCTACAACGCCGCGATAGAAACTCTGTCAACGTTTTCAGTTTTCTCCATTTAAGTTAATCTAATCTCGATCTTCTTTCATTGTAATTTCCCAGGAGTTCTTTTAACCCAGGTATTCATTCCCACAATGAGGATCTACGGTTTTTTCTACTTTACATAGTGTATCCTTGATGTAAGCGTCTCCAAGGTCACATAAAGGTTCTATACCACTAAGTAAAAAGGATTATATTGATATCATTATACTTGAAGGGTCTGGTAAAACATTTTAAATAGCACCAGATTTTAATCGGGAGCCCACAAATCCAAATAACCCTTTACACTGTTGCAAAACGTACAATAACTTGGAATAATTCCATTCATACAAAACGGAATTGTACCAACCCTTGATTTAGTTTGATCGTTGATCACGTCCGGAGTATGGAGTTTTGTAGTTGATCTCTGGAACGGATTGAGAATGACCCGCAGTAGCATTTGTCCCTTCGACGAAATCAATTTCAACTCGAATTGTGACATTAACCGCCAAAGCGTGTACTATTGGCGCGACACCAACCCGCATTAGAATACTATCAATAAATTGATGAGAGTCAAAAATTTATGATTATTTTATCAATAATATCTATTTTGAGTCGTTTTAACGTTGTCTGCTGTTTACCCTGGACAGAGTTTGTTGATCAAATTTCGTTTTTGGGAATATTTTGTTCATATATGGAATTTTTGTTTTAAATTTTGGGGCATGGTTTAAATTTATTAGTAGCTGTATTAATTTCAAAAAAAATTCCGATCTTCCTTTAAAAAATTAAGATCAACTTATGGTAAGCTTGAAATGGGGACAAATATTTTTTCTTATTTGGGTTTATAGTGGGTTTTGTTAGAATGTTAGTGCAATGTTTATTTAAAAATTGAACGCTATGTTTATCTTCAGTTATGTCATAAGTTAATTAACTACAAACAAATAATTGACGCATGTAACCACAATCAAAGTAAACTAACCTATATGACGCAATCTTTGAATACGACATTGTTAGTTGACGTCATCATTGTATACGTCATTGTTGAAGTAGCGCTGCTCAATTTAATAGGCAATAAGGTTCTTACAATTATTGTCAACACACTCTTGTGTCACATGTGATCACCCTCATGGAAACTTGTAATCACTCTCAAGGAAACTTGTAATCACTCCCATGGAAACTTGTGATCACCTTTATAGAAAGTTGTGGTCACCCTCATTGAAACTTGTGATCACTATCATGGAAACTTGTGATCACACTCATAAAAAACTTGTGATCACTCTCATGGAAACTGTGATCACATTCATAGAAACTTGTGACCACCTTCATGGAAACTTGTGGTCACCCTCATCGAAACTTGTGATAACTATCATGGAAACTTGTAATCACCCTCATGGAAACTTTTGATCACCCAACCACCCTCATGGAAACTTGTGAACACCCTCATAGAAACTTGTGATCACCCTCATGGAAACTTGTAATCACTCTCATGAAAACTTATGATGATTATCATGAAAACTTGTGATCAACCTCATGGAAACTTGTGGTCACTCTAATGGAAACTTGTGATCACTCTAATGGAAACTTTTGATCACCATTATGGAAACTATAATCACCCTCAAGTAAACTTATGATCACCCTCATGGAAACTTGTGATCACCCTCATATAAACTTATGATCACCCTTATGGAAACATATGACCACCCAGAATTGAAACTTGTGATCACTCTCATGGTAACTTGTAGTCACCCTCATGGAAAGTTTTGAACACCCCGCATGGAAACTTGTGATTACCCTTATGGAAACATGTGATCAACCTCATAGAAACTTGTGATTACCCTTATGGAAACATGTGATCAACCTCATAGAAACTTGTGATGATTATGATGGAAACTTGTGATCACCCTCATGGAAACTTGTGATCAACCTCATGGACACTTGTGATTACCCTCATAGAAACTCCGACACCTGAGACCATGAAATGTCCACTGATCACACGAATATGAGTATGTTTTGATAAAGTAGGCTATTATTCTAAACAGTGATTTCGGGGAAGAGATAATAATTTGTGTATACAGTATTTTAGGAATCTCAAAATAAATCAAATTTCCAAATATCATGTTTTATAATATTTTATCCTATGTTAACACGAGTCGGGTACTACAAATATTCAAAAATTACCTAGGTACTGAACAAGGTTTGTTTAAAACAGATATTACACAGGTTCTCTGGACCTCGTAATAGTGTATATTATTATTTTCTTGAAATCGTCTACGCTTCTGTCAGTGACTAGAACTCTCCTACTATTGGAGCATCACATTTTCTTGGGAGGTCAGGGTTCAATATGACATTTTTACCTATAACTTCGCTATTTTAGAAAATTTGAGTTGGTATCCTTACATGTAGAAATGATATCTACAAAAAGGTTATAGATAGCCACAATTTTGACATTTTCAATTCGTGTTATAGAATTTCAACAAGGGTTCTATTTCATTATTATACATTTTTCGGACATTTGCCATCATTTGTGTGTTAAAAATCAAAACACGACGTTTCGGGAATAAGAATCAATTCCCGTTATCAAGTGACTAAAAACTAAAGAAACATGAAATTAGAAACTAAGCCTATGTAAGAAGTAAAATTAAATAAGACAAATAACTTCAAACAGAGAAAGGGTTCTATATGAGTTCACTATAGTCCTCTACATCAAATTGTAAGTTCCTATCCTAATATTTATGGGCATACGGGATGTCGAAAATCACTTTTTCATTTTCCCGAGGCCATAAAACTTACCGATCAGTCGAAACGCGGAGTTCGATACTTTTATGATTTCCAAACTTACTCATTTACTTTGTACATTGAGTAAATAATAAAACAACAAAGTAATTTTTCAGTTGAACTAAAAGTAAACTAGCATGAACAATTTTAGTTAGAAGAGACATCAAAGAAAATTGAATAAGAAAAACCATATTACAATAATAGAGTATAAACAATACTGAAACCATAACATTAAATAAACTCCGTTCACATTACAATTTACTGACATTTGTTTATTTGCTTTAAAAAAAACTTATTTAAAGTCTTGTTCTTGTAAAACAAGTGATCAAGTTATACTTCTTATTTATTGTAGCTCTTGCATCACTGAAGATGGCGAGTGTGTCGATGAAACATGTTTAAATAAATAAACGTACAATTTGTGAGATTTTGTGTTCAAGGTTTAATCTATTAAGTATTATTCATTAATTTTCACTTATTTTACCGTATTTGTACAAAATGAAATCATTATTAGAGTCTAAATGCTTTTTGAATTATCGACCTGTTTATATAAATTTAAATAGGCAAAAATTCAACTCAATCGGTTAAGCCGTTTTAGAGATATAAATTATTTAGTAAAAAACAAATAGCTGATAGCTGGTAAAAGAAGCGTTCCTCTATATTGGAACTATTTCTTTTATTTTGACCTATATAACCACCCTCTGAATTATCTACTCGCATTACAGACACACTCTGTATACATCTCAAGAAATATGGCTTGGTTTCAAGTTCCAAGAAATCACGTTTAACATAAAAAATATTTTTCCTTGTTTAAAGATACAGGAAATGCCAGAAATACTCTCAGTGGTTAGCATAATAATTGCAGGGAAGGAAAACAACAGTTGATGACCACTTTCCTGAAGCGAACTAGTGAAGTAAATAATAGTGATCGTAAGGGAAATGTGGCGCCATGCTCGGAATAATAATGAACTAACAATACACTATTACAGAATAAAATAATTAAGTTTTTATGTAAATCTAGTACGCAGTTGTCTTGGTAAAGGTTAGGGAGAAGTCATTCTTCGGTTTTGTAGTACAATCGTGATTAAATTTTACATTTTAATAATCAGAAACAAATTTAATCTCCGTTTTTTTACTGATCTTCAAGTTCTTTACGACATGCCGTCCGTTCATCATCGTTGTCATTTATACATACAGTACCCTCAGACTAGGAGTGTGTCTGGTGTAATGGGCGTGTCCTCCCTTCTACTTGTTTCCCTAACCTGGCTTGACGGTACAACCCATTCCAAGAACACTAGGTACACAAATTACTGCTTAGCTACATTTAATTATTAAAGTTTAAGTACAAGTTAATTCTTAAAAGTTAAATTTTGTAAACGTTTTATTCTTATTTACACCGATAAAAGAAACGAAAGTAGAGTAGGCGTTTACACAGAAGCATTTGAGGTCTATATTTTTTTATTGAGGTTGTACCGCTGAAAGCAAACGCATTAAACGAAGTGTGGGGGCCCCTTTTTCCTCTCTATCCGACACATTCCTACCTTGAGGATACTGTAAGCATGATTAGGCAAAAATTAAGATAGGGACATAAAATTTCCTAAACAGGACTATAGTATTGTAATAGTTTGAAATAAGGAAAAATCTAATTGAAAATTACAAAATGGCAGCTATTTAAAAGAAATTTGTTCATATATTGTGTTTTATTAAACTTCTAACATACTAAATTAGATACAAATTTGCAGATTTAAATTCTGCAAGTAACGGTACCAACACTATCTCTCTACAAATGAAGTTATAGTCTAAACTGTATATTTGGAACACTATAAAACGAGCGTAGCGATGGAGGACTGCTATTACAGCTTAGATTTACGCCGCAGCCTAAAGACTGATGGGAATGGAATTGAGATTGTTTTATAGGTGCCGGGTTATTTCCGACGGTTTCCAGGTAGAAAGGGTTGACCAGTGATCCGACGATTTTATAGATTTGGCAACGTTGCACATTACAAACGCAGCAGAATCATGAAATTTATTAACTCTCAACAGCTTGTCACTATAACCCGAAACAATACAATGAGTAAACATGTCTATGCCTTCTATAGTATAAAAATATAGGATCTTTTAGATTTTAAATTATTGAGTTATGTGTTGTGATTGTGTCAAGTTGGTTAGGTTAGGTTAGGTTAGATATATAATAAACTGAACTACGTGTTGATCAAATATTAAGGGACATAAAATCGTCCGAAATGATACAGGTCAACTCCTTCTACCTCAAAACCGTCGGAAGTAATAGCGTTTTAGGATTCCGTCGGAAATAGCACGTAACCATTTAATTATGTCTCGTCGATATCTAGAATGCAGTGATATACTACACATTTACAGTATTATGTTCAGAAAACCTTTGTAATAACTGTTTTAAAACAAATTCACCCTACTGGATAAGACCTCTTGGTCTATCAATACATTTCCTTGATCTACATTTCTTACACGGCCCAAGAAACCAACCAACTTTTGAGAATTAAGTTTAATGAATCCTTTTGTATTACATTGTTTGATGAGGCTGGGCATGTACGATGATGGACCCAATCACGTTGATTATAGTGGTTATGTTTTGCCTCAAATATTAAAATTATGTAAATATTTACTAAAAAATAAACCCAATTTCGGAGTAGTTTTTTTTCTTCAGAAAATGCAATATTCATTATTTAATTACTCTACCTACAATGTTGTGTATTTTGAGAACGAAACTGTAATCACTTGCTGACAATAGTTCAATGTTTACGAGTGTAACAGTGGACAATCACACAAATCACTGTTAAAAATCACTTTGATTTGTCGGTAACAATTACCATTACTTCCATCATTGAATTGTGAAACTGAACAGTTGTCAAGAATATACTTGCGCATGCTCAGTGGGCGTATTGTGAAGTCGTGACTTGTAGAAACCAAGGTCAACTCGTTACTTTCAAGGTCAAGCGTTATCTTTCCGTTAGTATTCATTCAAGTCTTCTGGTAAAATCTAAGTTTCTTTTAACTTTCTCAAAGTGGATATAGAAAACAAAAACTAAACAAAAAATAAAAACGTATATTTTAGTTCTAGTGCCTTAATAGAATGATAAACTTACATGTATTATTTAAAATATTTGAAACCGTTTTTATAAAATTAGAATGTTTTTATAGACTCTGAATAATATTATCTAAAACTTCTTTTTTTTTAGGGTCTGTAGATGAAACCAAGGACGTGTCTGTACACAGAAAAGACCATAAATCCTATATATTCAAACTTTACTTTTATTTATTTTTTATTGACTCATATATAGGTAAAATATAGCGGTAACCATAATGACCTTTGAGTAGTTAAGAGGCAAAACTATTGTGTTGAAAAATTATTTTGGGAATATTATGTGTGAGGTAACAAATAAAACTAGTTATTCTATATTCTAATTATGAATATGTATGTTTATTTGACGAAAAAGTAAATATGTTGGCGCTAGGCTAATTTAAATTGTCTATTTTATTCCTACCGAAACACGTTATACAGACTGATCAACTCAAGATGACCATCAATAAGATATTTAAAACTCAAAAAAATACAAAAACTTTAAATGTGAAACCTCCCTACTTTTTCATGCAATTTTAAATTACATTATTCAATATTTTCCAATATGCCGGCTAACTTTATTGTTTTTTTAATAGCAATGATATATTTTTATATTATTTTATAATAGAACATATCATCACATTTTTATTCTTGAATATTTTTCTATAAACCTAACCGTTTAGAATCTATGCTCTATGAAAGTTTGAAATTTACTCGATTTTTAGTGTTTTTTTCTTCAATTTGGAGTAATAATATAATTCCCTACAGCATATATGACCGAAGGCTATCTGATTGTGTTGAAGTGTATTTTATTACATTATTTAAATTCTAAGTCTTACCTTAAAACATTTCTATTGGTGTTATTGAAACTACGGTTAATTTCAGACCTGAGGAATAAATTACCAGGTACAATGGATGCAACTGTTTTAAGATGGGACTTAGAAGTGAAATAATTTAATAAAATACACTTCAATACTCTGTCTGTCTTACATTCTGCAGTAAATTATTTTTTATTCAAAACAGAACATATAAATAATTAAAATCCCCCATTAAAAAAACGAGAAAACAATAAATTTCTAATTTTTCATAGGCTGTAAATTCTAAGCGGTTAAATATAGCAAAGAATACAAAAAAATTTAAATTAAGTGTTCTATACAGAAACACCAAAAAGTATTTCTATTTAAAAATAAAGTTGGCCGCCATATTGGAAAAATTTTGAAATTTAGATTACATATTTTAAAATTGAATATGTATTCAAGAAAATGAAAGTGTTTTGTATTTCTTACAATTTTAGAGATCCTAATAGTGGTGATAACCCTCTAATTAGAAACAAAATCAAATCTCATTCTACCTAATGATGTACACTTATATTCAACGATACGTTCTACTTGACCTAAGCCACTGAAATGACCTTGAATGCACTGTCACTTTCTTCGGACCGGTCCTGGACATTAGAAAGCTGTAACGCTCGCTTTCTACTGATAGTTTCTCTGGAATATTCCTACACCAACACAGCTGATCAGAGCATTCCTACATGTTTCACTTCCATGTACCAAACATACTCACATAAAACGAGAAATATTTTAAAACGCTGTTGGTAACTGATTTAAGAAACTCTTTTATTACTTTCTCAACTAATGGTGTATTAACGTTTTCACACATCTAATCGTAAAACCAAATACCAATTATAAAATTTGAAGGGGGGGGGGGGAGTTTGCTACAAGACCAAAACATCTGATTATCAAGAATTTCGTTGTAATTATTTTAATAAAGTTTTGATAAAATGTAGGAGGTAGAGAAATCGTATGGTAGCCATCTCAATAAAAATGTCAGATATTTTTTTATTTTATCTTCCTCAAGAGAAACCTAATATGAAAGAGGGATCTAACCCGAAAACACACATTTTTCATGTAGTCTTGGGTTAGATCCCTTTCTTTCCTGTTTCCTAACAGGTTTTTCTAGACCAACATTTGTTCTTTTCCTACTTTGACGCTATTAGAGTATTCAAGGGCTAGGAGGAGTCTTTATCTTAAATTCTTTTATTTATTTTTTTCAAGGCTATGATGACATTTTTGCATAGGTACAAAACTTTTCACATACTCAATCATAAAATCAAATACAAATCACAATGGGGAAGGGGTTAGATGCTTTAAGACCAAAAATTTGATGTAATGATTTTAATAATCTTGATAAATTGTAGGCCCTAGAAGGGCTACAAAAAAATAGTGTTGTTAGCAATCTCAATAAAAATCCAGGATATTTCTTTTTTATAATTTTGAAAATTTTATCTTCCTCAAGAAAGACCTGATAGGAAAGATGAAAAAGGACCTAACTCCACGAACACACCTTTTCTTCGTGTACTTTTGGATATTTCCTTTCTTTTATGTTTCCTAAATTACTTTAATTATTTTTTTTAAATTATTTTTTTATCAAAATACTTTGGTCTCTTCTAATCCCATCTTAGTTATGGAATCATTTTGTGGGGTAACTTTAATAGGCAGATGATCCAAAAAGTCTTTCTTTTACAAAATCAAGTAATTAAAAAAATGGCCCACTTGAGTCGGGGTGATTCATTTAAATATATATTCAAGAAACTGGGTCTTTTAACTTTTCTGTTTAAGTACGTTTTCAAAACAATTTTGTATTATAAGTTTAAAAGCTCATTGGCTCGTAATATGGATGTATGCCTTCAGGGGCTCACTAAGGTACTGGTAAATACAAGTATAGCAAGCTCGTTGTTAGGTTAGGTTAGGTTAGGTTATGTATGTTAGGTTAGGTTAGATTAGACATAACATTAAAACCTAAGTTTAAGAGCTCATTGGCTCGTAATATGGATGTATACCCCCAGGGGCTGACTAAGGTACGGGTAAATAAGTGTAGCAAGCTCGTGGTTAGGTTAGTTTAGGTTATGTATGCTAGATTAGGTTAGGTTACATTAGATCTAAAATTACACCTAAGTTTAAGAGCTCATTGGCTCGTAATATGGATGTATACCCCCAAGGGCTCACTAAGGTACGGGTAAATAAGTGTAGCAAGCTCGTGGTTAGGTTAGTTTAGGTTATGTTTGCTAGATTAGGTTAGGTTACATTAGATCTAAAATTACACCTAAGTTTAAGAGCTCATTGGCTCGTAATATGGATGTATACCCCAGGGGCTCACTAAGGTGCGAGTGAATAAAGTGTAGCAAGCCAATGGTTAGGTTAGGTTAGGTTATATGTTATGTTAGGTTAGGTTACATTAAGACCTAAAATTACACCTAAGTTTAAGAGCTCATTGGCTCGTAATATGGATGTATACCCCCAAGGGCTCACTAAGGTACGGGTAAATAAGTGTAGCAAGCTCGTGGTTAGGTTAGTTTAGGTTATGTTTGCTAGATTAGGTTAGGTTACATTAGATCTAAAATTACACCTAAGTTTAAGAGCTCATTGGCTCGTAATATGGATGTATACCCCAGGGGCTCACTAAGGTGCGAGTGAATAAAGTGTAGCAAGCCAATGGTTAGGTTAGGTTAGGTTATATGTTATGTTAGGTTAGGTTACATTAAGACCTAAAATTACACCTAAGTTAAGAGCTCATTGGCTCGTAATATGGATGTATACCCCCAGGGGCTCACTAAGGTACTGGTAAATACAAGTGTAGCAAGCCCGTGGTTAGGTTAGGTTAGGTTAGATTAGACCTAACATTAAACCTAAGTTTAAGAGCTCATTGGCTCGTAATATGGATGTATACCCCCATGAGCTCACTAAGTTACGGATAAATACAAGTGTAGCAAGCCCGTGGTTAGGTTATGTTAGGTTAGGTTACATTAAAGACCTAAAATTACACCTAAGTTAAGAGCTCATTGGCTCGTAATATGGAGGTATACCCCAGGGCCTCTATATATTTACGGACGGCATGTTGTAAATTTCGCTTCCTTGAGGCCATAAACGTGAAGATCAGTCAAAAAAAAAATGAGGTCGAAATGTTTTACGATTACAAAACTTACTTCCTAAGAATAAAAAAAAGTATATATTTGCGGATAATCGGCAAGATAAGTAAATATACTTGACCACAGCCATTTTAATAAATAACAAATCTCTTTTAGTTTTATATATTCAAATGTACATAATAATCCTTACATCAATAAATTACAATGGGAAGGAGCAAGCTATCAATAAACCAAATAACTTTTATTTTTTCTCTGTGAACTATGTTCAAGTGCACAGTAGTTGTGGCTTATGAGTATTGTTGACAAGTCATATTGGGTTTACAAGAACGATTACAGAATGTATTAAAGCAACCCAGCAACGAAAAGTCAACTGTTAATTAAACCACAAGTAGTATTTGTGTGGTATGTTATTGAATGGTGCTGCTATCTAGTAGATGACATCTTCAACACGACTTCTTTGTAGATTGCATGACTTCCTCATTGCACAAGGCCGACACTTCATTAGTACTCCACGATAAATCATCATAATTACTTAACAGTTCGCAGTATTGTTTTGTTGCCATCAGATAATTACCTGCGATCAATTACTTGTACATTGTTATCAACGAAATGAAGCCGCCCTCAGGGTAAATCATCGCTCTCGGAACACTTTGTGAGTGTTCGTTTAAAATCATGTACAGGGTAATAGAAGACTAGACAATGTATTTTGTATCTATAATTCTAGTTGGACATATGGATTGATTTGGCGTTGTATAACTTAATAATATATACTGATGGACAAAAATATTTTCTTCAATTTTAACAGATATTCTAAAATTTTGTCGGGTCAAAAAAAAACCTTGACATAGGGACCTATGTAAAAACTGTAGACATCTATGAAAAACCCCATGACATATGTAAACATGCTTACATATATGGAATTTCCATGAAAATTATCTGACATATTTGGAAAACCCAATGACAAAAGAAATGCTTACATATATAGAAATCTCCATGAAATTATGTAAAAAACTGACATATTTGGAAAACCCCATGACAAAAAAAAAGCTTACATATATGGAAATCTCCATGATTATTATGAAAAACACTGATATATTTAGAAACCCACATGACATAATATATAAAAAAATGACATATATGGAAATCTCCATGAAAATTATGAAAAACACTGACATATTTAGAAAACCCCATGACATGTATAAAAAACACTTATATATATGGAAATCTCTATGACGAATGTGAAAACCCTGACATATTTGGAAAACCCAATGACAATGTAAAAACTCTGACATTTGAAAATTTCTAACATATTTAGGAAACCCCATGACAAATGTGGAAATTTATTACATGACTTTGAAACCAAAGACAAATGTGAATATTTCGAATATATTAAGGAAATCAAATGACAAATGTGGAAATTTCTGATTTATTTAGAAAACCCCATGATAAAATATGTGGAAATTTCTAATATAATTAGGAAACCCCATGACAAATGTGGAAATTTCTAATATAATTAGGAAACCCCATGACAAGTGTGGAAATTTCTAATATAATTAGGAAACCCCATGACAAGTGTGGAAATTTCTAATATAATTAGGAAACCCCATGACAAATGTGGAAATTTCTAATATAATTAGGAAACCCCATGACAAATGTGGAAATTTCTAATATAATTAGGAAACCCCATGACAAGTGTGGAAATTTGTAATATAATTAGGAAACCCCATGACAAATGTGGAAATTTCTAATATAATTAGAAAACCCCATGACAAGTGTGGAAATTTGTAATATAATTAGGAAACCCCATGACAAATGTGAAAATTTCTAATATAATTAGGAAACCCCATGACAAGTGTGGAAATTTGTAATATAATTAGGAAACCCCATGACAAATGTGGAAATTTCTAATATAATTAGAAAACCCCGTGACAAGTGTGGAAATTTGTAATATAATTAGGAAACCCCATGACAAATGTCGAAATTTCTAATATAATTAGGAAACCCCATGACAAGTGTGGAAATTTGTAATATAATTAGGAAACCCCATGACAAATGTCGAAATTTCTAATATAATTAGGAAACCCCATGACAAGTGTGGAAATTTGTAATATAATTAGGAAACCCCATGACAAATGTGGAAATTTCTAATATAATTAGAAAACCCCATGACAAGTGTGGAAATTTGTAATATAATTAGGAAACCCCATGACAAATGTCGAAATTTCTAATATAATTAGGAAACCCCATGACAAGTGTGGAAATTTGTAATATAATTAGGAAACCCCATGACAAATGTGGAAATTTCTAATATAATTAGAAAACCCCATGACAAGTGTGGAAATTTGTAATATAATTAGGAAACCCCATGACAAATGTCGAAATTTCTAATATAATTAGGAAACCCCATGACAAGTGTGGAAATTTGTAATATAATTAGGAAACCCCATGACAAATGTGGAAATTTCTAATATAATTAGAAAACCCCATGACAAGTGTGGAAATTTGTAATATAATTAGGAAACCCCATGACAAATGTGGAAATTTCTAATATAATTAGGAAACCCCGTGACAAGTGTGGAAATTTGTAATATAATTAGGAAACCCCATGACAAATGTGGAAATTTCTAATATAATTAGGAAACCCCATGACAAGTGTGGAAATTTGTAATATAATTAGGAAACCCCATGACAAATGTGGAAATTTCTAATATAATTAGAAAACCCCATGACAAGTGTGGAAATTTGTAATATAATTAGGAAACCCCATGACAAATGTCGAAATTTCTAATATAATTAGGAAACCCCATGACAAGTGTGGAAATTTGTAATATAATTAGGAAACCCCATGACAAATGTGGAAATTTCTAATATAATTAGAAAACCCCATGACAAGTGTGGAAATTTGTAATATAATTAGGAAACCCCATGACAAATGTCGAAATTTCTAATATAATTAGGAAACCCCATGACAAGTGTGGAAATTTGTAATATAATTAGGAAACCCCATGACAAATGTGGAAATTTCTAATATAATTAGAAAACCCCATGACAAGTGTGGAAATTTGTAATATAATTAGGAAACCCCATGACAAATGTCGAAATTTCTAATATAATTAGGAAACCCCGTGACAAGTGTGGAAATTTGTAATATAATTAGGAAACCCCATGACAAATGTGGAAATTTCTAATATAATTAGGAAACCCCGTGACAAGTGTGGAAATTTGTAATATAATTAGGAAACCCCATGACAAATGTGGAAATTTCTAATATAATTAGGAAACCCCGTGACAAGTGTGGAAATTTGTAATATAATTAGGAAACCCCGTGACAAATGTGGAAATTTCTAATATAATTAGAAAACCCCATGACAAATGTGGAAATTTGTAATATAATTAGGAAACCCCGTGACAAGTGTGGAAATTTGTAATATAATTAGGAAACCCCATGACAAATGTGGAAATTTCTAATATAATTAGGAAACCCCATGACAAGTGTGGAAATTTCTAATATAATTAGGAAACCCCATGACAAATGTGGAAATTTCTAATATAATTAGGAAACCCCATGACAAATGTGGAAATTTCTAATATAATTAGGAAACCCCATGACAAGTGTGGAAATTTGTAATATAATTAGGAAACCCCATGACAAGTGTGGAAATTTCTAATATAATTAGGAAACCCCATGACAAATGTGGAAATTTCTAATATAATTAGGAAACCCCATGAAAAATGTCGAAATTTCTAATATAATTAGGAAACCCCATGACAAGTGTGGAAATTTGTAATATAATTAGGAAACCCCATGACAAATGTGGAAATTTCTAATATAATTAGGAAACCCCATGACAAATGTGGAAATTTCTAATATAATTAGGAAACCCCATGACAAGTGTGGAAATTTCTAATATAATTAGGAAACCCCATGACAAATGTGGAAATTTCTAATATAATTAGGAAACCCCATGACAAATGTGGAAATTTCTAATATAATTAGGAAACCCCATGACAAGTGTGGAAATTTGTAATATAATTAGGAAACCCCATGACAAGTGTGGAAATTTCTAATATAATTAGGAAACCCCATGACAAATGTGGAAATTTCTAATATAATTAGGAAACCCCATGACAAATGTCGAAATTTCTAATATAATTAGGAAACCCCATGACAAGTGTGGAAATTTGTAATATAATTAGGAAACCCCATGACAAGTGTGGAAATTTCTAATATAATTAGGAAACCCCATGACAAATGTGGAAATTTCTAATATAATTAGGAAACCCCATGACAAATGTGGAAATTTCTAATATAATTAGGAAACCCCATGACAAGTGTGGAAATTTGTAATATAATTAGGAAACCCCATGACAAATGTGGAAATTTCTAATATAATTAGGAAACCCCATGACAAGTGTGGAAATTTGTAATATAATTAGGAAACCCCATGACAAATGTGGAAATTTCTAATATAATTAGAAAACCCCGTGACAAGTGTGGAAATTTGTAATATAATTAGGAAACCCCATGACAAATGTGGAAATTTCTAATATAATTAGGAAACCCCATGACAAGTGTGGAAATTTGTAATATAATTAGGAAACCCCATGACAAATGTGGAAATTTCTAATATAATTAGAAAACCCCATGACAAGTGTGGAAATTTGTAATATAATTAGGAAACCCCATGACAAGTGTGGAAATTTCTAATATAATTAGAAAACCCCATGACAAGTGTGGAAATTTGTAATATAATTAGGAAACCCCATGACAAATGTGGAAATTTCTAATATAATTAGAAAACCCCATGACAAGTGTGGAAATTTGTAATATAATTAGGAAACCCCATGACAAATGTGGAAATTTCTAATATAATTAGAAAACCCCATGACAAGTGTGGAAATTTGTAATATAATTAGGAAACCCCATGACAAATGTGGAAATTTCTAATATAATTAGAAAACCCCATGACAAGTGTGGAAATTTGTAATATAATTAGGAAACCCCATGACAAATGTGGAAATTTCTAATATAATTAGAAAACCCCATGACAAGTGTGGAAATTTGTAATATAATTAGGAAACCCCATGACAAATGTCGAAATTTCTAATATAATTAGGAAACCCCATGACAAATGTGGAAATTTCTAATATAATTAGAAAACCCCATGACAAGTGTGGAAATTTGTAATATAATTAGGAAACCCCATGACAAATGTGGAAATTTCTAATATAATTAGAAAACCCCATGACAAGTGTGGAAATTTGTAATATAATTAGGAAACCCCATGACAAATGTGGAAATTTCTAATATAATTAGAAAACCCCATGACAAGTGTGGAAATTTGTAATATAATTAGGAAACCCCATGACAAATGTCGAAATTTCTAATATAATTAGGAAACCCCATGACAAATGTGGAAATTTCTAATATAATTAGAAAACCCCATGACAAATGTGGAAATTTCTAATATAATTAGAAAACCCCATGACAAGTGTGGAAATTTGTAATATAATTAGGAAACCCCATGACAAATGTGGAAATTTCTAATATAATTAGAAAACCCCATGACAAGTGTGGAAATTTGTAATATAATTAGGAAACCCCATGACAAATGTCGAAATTTCTAATATAATTAGGAAACCCCATGACAAATGTGGAAATTTCTAATATAATTAGAAAACCCCATGACAAGTGTGGAAATTTGTAATATAATTAGGAAACCCCATGACAAATGTCGAAATTTCTAATATAATTAGGAAACCCCATGACAAGTGTGGAAATTTGTAATATAATTAGGAAACCCCATGACAAATGTGGAAATTTCTAATATAATTATTAAACCCCGTGACAAGTGTGGAAATTTGTAATATAATTAGGAAACCCCATGACAAATGTGGAAATTTCTAATATAATTATTAAACCCCATGACAAGTGTGGAAATTTGTAATATAATTAGGAAACCCCATGACAAATGTGGAAATTTCTAATATAATTAGGAAACCCCGTGACAAGTGTGGAAATTTCTAATATAATTAGGAAACCCCATGACAAATGTCGAAATTTCTAATATAATTAGAAAACCCCATGACAAGTGTGGAAATTTCTAATATAATTAGGAAACCCCATGACAAATGTGGAAATTTCTAATATAATTAGAAAACCCCATGACAAGTGTGGAAATTTGTAATATAATTAGGAAACCCCATGACAAATGTCGAAATTTCTAATATAATTAGGAAACCCCATGACAAATGTGGAAATTTCTAATATAATTAGAAAACCCCATGACAAGTGTGGAAATTTGTAATATAATTAGGAAACCCCATGACAAATGTCGAAATTTCTAATATAATTAGGAAACCCCATGACAAGTGTGGAAATTTGTAATATAATTAGGAAACCCCATGACAAATGTGGAAATTTCTAATATAATTATTAAACCCCGTGACAAGTGTGGAAATTTGTAATATAATTAGGAAACCCCATGACAAATGTGGAAATTTCTAATATAATTATTAAACCCCATGACAAGTGTGGAAATTTGTAATATAATTAGGAAACCCCATGACAAATGTGGAAATTTCTAATATAATTAGGAAACCCCGTGACAAGTGTGGAAATTTCTAATATAATTAGGAAACCCCATGACAAATGTCGAAATTTCTAATATAATTAGAAAACCCCGTGACAAGTGTGGAAATTTCTAATATAATTAGGAAACCCCATGACAAATGTGGAAATTTCTAATATAATTAGAAAACCCCATGACAAGTGTGGAAATTTGTAATATAATTAGGAAACCCCATGACAAATGTCGAAATTTCTAATATAATTAGGAAACCCCATGACAAGTGTGGAAATTTGTAATATAATTAGGAAACCCCGTGACAAATGTGGAAATTTCTAATATAATTAGAAAACCCCGTGACAAGTGTGGAATTTTGTAATATAATTAGGAAACCCCATGACAAATGTGGAAATTTCTAATATAATTATTAAACCCCGTGACAAGTGTGGAATTTTGTAATATAATTAGGAAACCCCATGACAAATGTGGAAATTTCTAATATAATTATTAAACCCCGTGACAAGTGTGGAATTTTGTAATATAATTAGGAAACCCCATGACAAATGTGGAAATTTCTAATATAATTATTAAACCCCATGACAAGTGTGGAAATTTGTAATATAATTAGGAAACCCCATGACAAATGTGGAAATTTCTAATATAATTATTAAACCCCGTGACAAGTGTGGAATTTTGTAATATAATTAGGAAACCCCATGACAAATGTGGAAATTTCTAATATAATTATTAAACCCCATGACAAGTGTGGAAATTTGTAATATAATTAGGAAACCCCATGACAAATGTGGAAATTTCTAATATAATTATTAAACCCCATGACAAGTGTGGAAATTTGTAATATAATTAGGAAACCCCATGACAAATGTGGAAATTTCTAATATAATTATTAAACCCCGTGACAAGTGTGGAATTTTGTAATATAATTAGGAAACCCCATGACAAATGTGGAAATTTCTAATATAATTATTAAACCCCATGACAAGTGTGGAAATTTGTAATATAATTAGGAAACCCCATGACAAATGTGGAAATTTCTAATATAATTAGGAAACCCCGTGACAAGTGTGGAAATTTCTAATATAATTAGGAAACCCCATGACAAATGTCGAAATTTCTAATATAATTAGAAAACCCCATGACAAATGTGGAAATTTCTAATATAATTATTAAACCCCATGACAAATGTCGAAATTTCTGATATAGTTAGGAATCCCCTTGACTAATGTGGAAATTTATGATAAAGCCCCATGATAAATGTGGACATTTCTGACATATTTTGGAAATCCCATAACAAATGTGGATATTTCTGACATATTTTGGAAACACCATGAAAATGTGGAAAATCCTTACATAATTTTGAAACCAATGACACATGTGGAAATTTCTGACATATTTGACTAAACCCCTGACACATGTGAAAACCTCGTGACTAATGTAAAATATCCTTGAGGTATTTGAAAAATCCAATAATCAATGCGTAAAATTGAAAAAAAAAAACAGTGAAACATAAAAACTTCAGATATAATTGTAAAACGCGATGGCATAAAATACCCGACAAAAGAGACACCACTGCTGAAGTGGCTTACATCAATACAGGACAGTAGTTTGTTGTTCATTATGCAAGATCAGCCGGGGGCCCGGAAATTGTGCAAACTATGTATTTCACATTCAGACAAATGGGTTACAAAGAGTTAAAGAACTAAAATGGTGATAGTTTAACCAAAGTTATTATAAATAATTAGAAGTTGTCGTTATATATGTGTGTGCTTACACTTTGTTATGGACTTATTAAAGGGAAATTTCAACACTGAGTAATTAACACGTAAATAAATAAAACTTACAATTACAAATCGAAAAAATCTAATAAGCTTCTTATTCAAATTCCAGTTTTGAAAAATGTTTTGATTTCTGACTACAACCGAATCATTGGATAGAATATAAACAATAAAAATATTGCACAAACTATCTCTATCACCAATCTCAAAAATCAAATATAAACTCAAAAAAAACCCTCACCAAAGTGAAAAGTGAAATTGAACTGTGGATGCCGTCCGTGTCTTAAAAAATAATTTTACTCGCTTCGTAAACACGTCCTTAGCGCATGTCATATTTAATTCACATAGAACTTTTAATGACTGGAGTCTCTTCATTTTTCATTTATATTATTCCTGAACTGTAATATGTTTTAACTTGTGATTTTCCCCCCAGATTTTAGATTACTAATAATCACATTTCGCAAAAATTTGAATGAATTCGTTATAGGGGGGCTTTTTTTAGACTATTTAAAATAAAAGTGTCTTACGAAAACAAAACACAAAATGTTGATTTTATGATTTTGTTTTTGAAACCTTAAACAAATCATGTTCGTCGCTATTTCTGACGCTTCACCCAAAAAATATGTCAGTTGTTAGGTGTCGGTCAAAAGTGAAATGAGCCGTGGACGTTAGCCCTTCCAGGGGTGGTGGTTCCTTTCGAGATGATAGCTCCTTCCAAGGCGATGGTCCCTTTCGAACAATAGTCCCTTCCGAGGCGATGGTCCCTTTCGGACAATAGTCCCTTCCGAGGCGATGGTTACTTTCGGAACAATAACCCCTTCCAAGGCGATAGTCAATTTCGGACAATAGTCCCTTCCGAGGCGATGGTTCCTTTCGGGACAACAACCCCTTCCAAGGCGATGGTCCCTTTCGAACAATAGTCCCTTCCGAGGCGATGGTCCCTTTCGGACAATAGTCCCTTCCGAGGCGATGGTTACTTTCGGAACAATAACCCCTTCCAAGGCGATGGTCCCTTTCGGGACAATAGCCCCTTCCAAGGCGATGGTCCCTTTCGAACAATAGTCCCTTCCGAGGCGATGGTCCCTTTCGGACAATAGTCCCTTCCGAGGCGATGGTTACTTTCGGAACAATAACCCCTTCCAAGGCGATAGTCAATTTCGGACAATAGTCCCTTCCGAGGCGATGGTTCCTTTCGGGACAACAACCCCTTCCAAGGCGATGGTCCCTTTCGAACAATAGTCCCTTCCTAGGCGATGGTCCCTTTCGGACAATAGTCCCTTCCGAGGCGATGGTTACTTTCGGGACAATAACCCCTTCCAAGGCGATAGTCAATTTCGGTCAATAGTCCCTTCCGAGGCGATGGTTCCTTTCGGGACAACAACCCCTTCCAAGGCGATGGTCCCTTTCGGACAATAGCCCCTTCAAAGGTGATGGTCCCTTTCGAGACAATAGCCCCTTCTGGGGAGATGGTCCTTTTCGGGACGATAGCTTATTTAAGGGCAATAAATGAAAGAGTCTTACGAAAAAAACATAAAATATTTATTTTCTCAAAATCAGCTCTAAGGATTTTAATTTTAATGGAGTGTTACCTCAAACAAAAGATATTCGTCGACTATTTTTAAACAAAAACCACAAAAATTGGCCTTAAGGCTATTAATTTTTAATTTCTCAAAATCGGTTGCACTAATTTAGTTAAAATTTTAGCGAAATGTGAAGATTAATAACCCAACCCATCTGCAAAATCGGATTCAAAAAATTTTCGGTTCACAAATAATTCACAAAGAACTTTCATTTACCTTGACCGCTGTCGTTAAACGCACGATTTTAATCAATACAACTTAACGCTGAGAACCTATTAGGACAAGCAAAGCAACTTTAGGCCCTTATTTCATTTTTTTTGTTTGTTTTTTAATCGTCTTGAACAATTGCTGTATTTTTGGCTCGTTTATACTTTGTTTTAGGGATGTGTGAGAGAGTTTGTGGAATATTATTGCACCAGCTGTTCATAAAATTCAGCTGTTTAACGGAGTGTGCTTCGTGTTATAACTTTAAATATGCTTAAGATAGAATTTATATAAAACTACCTCAGATGTGATTATTTAGTTCATATTAACTGTGGAGGGACTTTTTCACTTTATTGTAGAATCATTCAAAGCGTGATACGATATTATTTGTACTTTCGAATTTCAACATTTTCTCGTCACTTCTAATATTTGTATCAAAGTGACAATGCAGCATGAACTTTCTCCTTAATCTTAGACTGTCCAAAGACGAGAGAGCTCAGCCCATCCCATTGAAGGTGCGTCTCGGATCTTCCATTGTATGCTAATCAAGCTATTGGATGGGGTGATGTGTTGTGCCTTCAGAGACAAATAGTTACAAGAAAATCTTCGTCTCATGTTGATAATAGAGTTGTGTTTGTAACATACTGTTATTGTTCTACTGTTTGTTTTTGTTTGTTCTACTGTTTTTGTAACTTAGAAAACAGTATAATTTCAAAGTTTAAAAAAAATATTTTACAACTAGCTTGTACTGCACAGACGTTTTGCGCATCCGTCTTGAGTGATTATGTAAACATAACCTCAAAATAAGCTGACAAATATATTTTATCACTAGAACGAAAAGTGAAGATTTTCAATACAAGCTCAAGTTAACGGGCGAGACCGGAAAATGAGGGAGGATCGAAAAGCTTCTTTTGGTCCAAGTGATGAACTATATTTTTTGTTATACTGCAAATAATATAAGAAAACAATTTCACAAAAACTAAAATGTTATCATTTGCCTTCAAATCGATGGTAACAGCTGTTTTAACGGTTATTTACAATCGAGAGTATCGGTTGTTGTTTATAGATGCTTTACAATCATTAATAAATTAATTCGTATAAACGAAGTAACAGCTGATTACCTCGACCTCAGCTGATGTCTTTAGATCCTATGACTAAAAAGAACAACTTTAGCATCTCAATGCATGGATTGAACACAGCTGTTTTTGAAACATTATGACGAAAACACATTTCTTAGTTTGTAAATGTACGATGGTAACAAATTGATAGGAGCCATCATGGTACTTACCCAACCCCTATCTTACAACGTAATACAAACTGATCATTTGAATATAAAGCCCTAAAGTTGGTTTCTTGGGCCTTGTATGAAATGTTAAATCGTAGGGTTATTATTGGTAGATCAATTATATTGGGATTTGATCAGTAGGGTAAGTTTACTTCAAACAGTTGTTACACATGTTTTCTGAACCGCACAATCTTGACGTTGGTTAGGCCCAAAGTGTGCAATACTAAAGAGGTCTCCACTCGCTTCGCTCGTATCAGTGTTTCCCCCCTTGCGGATAATGATCTTCCACTCGCTGCGCTCGTAATTCGGTCCTGCTGGATCTCGTAACTATACAAACATCAGATTTTCTTTGGATCCCAGCGTTAAATATTAGGCTTACATTTTAAACAATAACTTAGTTATTTGTCTTCCTAAAGTCGCAAGTTTGGTACCATTACATGCAAAATTGAAATATGTAAATAATTATCTAACTATGTAAGAAAGCCTCCCGAAGTCGGCTATTTTGGAAGCGTTAGGAAAAATTAGAATAACGGAAATTGAGCATTGGAGAGATGCCTCTATTTAGTATTTCATATTTTCAAAAATTAATAATTATTTTTATAGGCTGTATTATAAATAGAATATTAAATTTATCGCTCCCTTATATATGATTGTTTTCTCTCAACGGCTGTAGTAACAAACAAAATGAATTATTAAACATCACACATAACTCACAACTATAGTAATAAAAAGAATTGTGGTAATTAATTAGGTATAATTAGTGTTCTTATATTTAAAACAAACCGCATGAAAATCGGCTCGGAAGAACTCCAGAAATAGTCATTAAAGGTTCTCCCCAGAGAAATTTCAAAAACCCCCGAAAAGTCCCTTTGGACCGTGGGTTAGGTCTCACAGTCACTTTCTATATATACTACTGATCCTCAGACCCTAAGCTTCCAATGAGACCATTGCCATCTCTGTAGGTTAAGTGGGCACGGGGGAGTTCTTTAGCCCAAGAAAATAGGTTAAGCCTAGCACAGACCAATGTTAAACAATTTGAAATGGTTTTAAACTTGATTTTGTTATTTTATATACAAATTTATTTATCATAGCACCAAATAGTATTTCAAACTTAAAATAGCTAATTAGATCCATATTAATTAAATATCCAATCTGAAAGTGTTTTAAAATTGATTTTGTTAACTAAAAATTTAGTTATCATAGCAACCAAATAGTATTTCAAACTTAAAATATCTAATTAGATCCATATAATTCAATACAAAAATAGATCAATCCTAACATAAGCTAATCTGAAACAATTTTGGAAAGTGTTTTAAAATTGATTTTGTAATTTTACATATAAATTAATTTACCATAGCAACCAAAATAACAATGTATACTTAAAACACCTGATTTGTTCCAATACATAAAAAAAGTATTATTAGTGACTGTGGTGTAATTTGTAAAATGTTGGTTTTTAATATAGAAATGAAATAACATAGATTTGTTTTGCAAATAATTGCATAATTTTCTTTCATTTAAAACAAACCGCATTAAAATCGGCCCGGTAGAACTTCAGAAATAGGTATTAATAGGGTTGTCACCAGAAAACATTTCAAAACCCCGTAAAAGTCTCCTTGTGACCGTGGGTTCCTTCATACGGTCATGTTCTATATATACTATTGATCCTCAGACACTAAGCTTTCCAATGAGACCATCTCCATTCTGTAAGTTGAGTGGACGCCGAGGAGTTCCTTAGCGATCAAAGATATAAGCTCTGCTAAATTATATATAAAATTTATTGTGTTGTAAGTTGAATAACAAATGAGATATGAATAAAAAGCTCTTAAGACTAGGTTCCATATAATAAAAATGTCGATGTCCGCCCGTTAGGTGTCAGTTAAACAGTCTGCTTTTCGGAGGAAAACTCGGGTGACAGTACTCTCGTTGATACCCATATTTTTCCTCCATTCTTCATCCGATTTCGTTAATTTTTTGTGATTGAAGAGAACAAACTGCTTTATGTTAACTGCGAGAAAAATCCTTCGTATCTTTAAGGTTACTTTCTTAAAAAATTGCTAAATTAAAAAAATGTTGTTTTGGTTTTCATGTAAAACAGAAAAAGATATTTTAAATTTGGTTCAACAAAACACATTCAGCTGTACAATACCTTTCTATTGATACCTCATTTATATTTATATCTTTAAAAACAAGGAATGTATGGGTATTATTCTATTGCATTAGTCTTATAGGCGGCAGACGGCACCGTCCGGCTAGTGGAGCCTCCTCTTAAACATGCCAGGCATTTTGAAATTTTTAATTAGATATTTTTTAATTTCAACAGGGTTCTATATATGAACACTCTTTACCAAATTTCATGTTTCTAACTTAATTTTTGATGCCGTTTACGTACAGACAGACGGCATGTCGAAATCACTTTTTCAATTTTTGAAGGCAATGAAACTTGAAGATCAGTTAAAATTCAGAGGTTAAAATTTATGACAATTAGGTGAATTACCCAATATTTCGTAAGTCGAATTTCTGAAAATAAAGACTTGTTTGAGTTAATTTTAATAATATATATATATATATATATATTTTAACAACTCCATTGATGATTTAAAAAAATTGTAAGCGATCAGTCAAGATCTAGGATGTGTTGAAAAGAAGGTTTGCACTTAGAAAATTTTCATCAAAACCCTTAAAAGCGATTTTGAGAAACTCTGAAATTTGAGGTAAGTCATATGACAGCCTCCCCCAAATTTTGAATTGTATACCAAACTTACTCCTCGTAAAAAGGTGTCATTCGTCGAAATTTTTTATCATGGAAATTGAAACTAAATAATTCATTACATGGAGGATTCATATAAGTGTGCAAATGTTTTACTTGGATAGTATTTGTTATATTAAAGGCAGTCAAATGATAACTCCCTTGAATTTGTTATCTCATTCGGTGGTTTTACAATGTTTCATACCATCAGCTATTTTTCCAATATGGTGGCCAACTTTAAAATTTATTATAGAAGTACTAATTTTTTTTATGATAGTTTTATATTCTACAAATAATTTAAAGACTATTTTATTTTTGCCTATTTTTTTATACATCCAAATATTTAAGAACTACAGAGACTCAAATAGTAAAAAAAAAAAAAAAAAAAAACATTTATGCGGTTTCAGAGGTCTGTACATTAAACAAAGATTAATTTTGGAACGTAGGTAGAGTATAATGTAATAAAAACTACTAGAAATTTTAAAATCAACAAGTAGCATGTTCCAATTAAATAAATTAAAATAGCTCGGTAAAAAATGGAACCTTGTGTTTTAATAAATTACTGAGACAAATTAAAGTTTATTAAAATAAATATATAATAAACTATATGGGATAAATTTATTAAAGTTTTTTACCCATATCTCTGCTACCCTATGACGTAGTAAAGATATCTTGATTACCATTAAAGGTACTAAAACTAGTAATTTTTGTAAAATTGCAAATCACTAGTATAAAAAGTTTATCAGAAAAATTAATTATTAATATTCACTTAATATCCCCACTTTTAGACTCCCCACGCGAGTAACATAATTTATTTTGTTGATTTTCAAACTTTCAGGTAGCTTTTATTACATTACACTCTATCAAGTTCTAATTTTAATCTCGGTTCACCTGTTTTAAGTACAGAGAATATACCAGTGAAAGCGTCTAAAAGCTTGTTTTTCACTATTTTGAGTCTCTATGCCTCCTAAATAGTTGGAGCTATAAAAAATACACAAGAATAAAAAGTATTTAAATTATATCTACAATCTAAAACCATGAAATTATAAAACATATATTTCTATAAAAAAAATTTTAAAGTTGGCCGCCATATTGGAAAAATGGCTGATAGTATTAAAATTGTAAAACCACCAAATAAGACAACGTAAATTGTTCAGGCTTGTTGAAAATACTTTCCAAACAGTTGGCATGGCACACATACATCAATCACTGCGTACATCTCTAATAACTATTATTTAAGTCCATATTTCCCATATACTAATGTAATAATAAGTGTATGTATTCGTGCGTGCGTGTGTAACTGTATACACAGTTCCAAGAAGGACAGATTGTCCCCATGCAGTTTTTTTTTTTAGAACAAGGACACTTCGTGGTTTTGTCCACACAGATGAAACTTTTTGTAGAAGATAAATATTAGTATTGCTAGGTTAGGCTAGCATATCCTTCAGAGACAAAGAATTAAGAAAGGTCGACTGGATAATTGCTGGTATTAGTCGCACAAGGTGGTCTACACACAGGTTACGAATTGTGTTTCACTTCCTTACAAAGAATCCATTACAATAGATAACAAATTTCCATGTTGACTTTTTGAGAGGTAATATCCATTTTGGGTTTTTTAAGTACAAGAAAATGGTTTGGGATAGTTTTGTGCTGTGTTGTACAGCTTAAACGAATGAACGAATTTTGATGAAATTTGAAATGGGGCATATTTAAAACATGATCATATTTGACGTGGGTAATTTTCGATTTTTGCCAATTATGAACCGTAATGTGTTTTCACCTGCTATATGACAGGGACTTTAATTTTACATTTTAACAACATTTAAATATAATCTTGAGGATCTTGAGGAAACGGACCTTTTCTAGTCTTTAGAAGTTAAATTTGATCAACTATTGGAGATAAATGGGAGAGTCTCGAGGAGATGTACTTTTTCTTTAAGTCCTTACAAGCTACATTTTATGAATATTCGCACATAATCGGGTGAGTCTTGGGGACATGTACGTTTTCTTTAGATTTTTAGAAGCTAAATTTCATCAATATTTGAACATAATCGATGAATTCTCAAGGAGATGAACGTTTTCTTTAAATTTTTAGAAGCTAAATTTTATCACTATTTGAACATAATCGATGGATTCTTGAGGATATGCACGTTTTCTTTAAATTTTTAGAAGCTAAATTTGATCAATATTTGAACATAATCGATGAATTCTCAAGGAGATGAACGTTTTCTTTAGATTTTTAGAAGGTAAATTTTATCACTATTTGAACATAATCTATGAATTATCGAGGAGATGAACGTTTTCTTTAGATTTTTAGAAGGTAAATTTTATCAATATTTGAACATAATCTATGAATTCTCAAGGAGATGAACGTTTTCTTTAGATTTTTAGAAGGTAAATTTTATCACTATTTGAACATAATCGATGGATTCTTGAGGATATGCACGTTTTCTTTAAATTTTTAGAAGCTAAATTTGATCAATATTTGAACATAATCGATGAATTCTCAAGGAGATGAACGTTTTCTTTAGATTTTTAGAAGGTAAATTTTATCAATATTTGAACATAATCGATGGATTCTTGAGGATATGCACGTTTTCTTTAAATTTTTAGAAGCTAAATTTGATCAATATTTGAACATAACCGATGGATTCTTGAGGATATGCACGTTTTCTTTAAATTTTTAGAAGCTAAATTTTATCAATATTTGAACATAACCGATGGATTCTTGAGGATATGCACGTTTTCTTTAAATTTTTAGAAGCTAAATTTTATCAATATTTGAACATAACCGATGGATTCTTGAGGATATGCACGTTTTCTTTAAATTTTTAGAAGCTAAATTTTATCAATATTTGAACATAATCGATGGATTCTTGAGGATATGCACGTTTTCTTTAAATTTTTAGAAGCTAAATTTTATCAATATTTGAACATAACCGATGGATTCTTGAGGATATGAACGTTTTCTTTAAATTTTTAGAAGCTAAATTTTATCAATATTTGAACATAATCGATGGATTCTTGAGGATATGAACGTTTTCTTTAAATTTTTAGAAGCTAAATTTTATCAATATTTGAACATAACCGATGGATTCTTGAGGATATGCACGTTTTCTTTAAATTTTTAGAAGCTCAATTTTATCAATATTTGAACATAACCGATGGATTCTTGAGGATATGCACGTTTTCTTTAAATTTTTAGAAGCTAAATTTTATCAATATTTGAACATAACCGATGAATTCTCGAGGAGATGAACGTTTTCTAAATTTTTAGAAGCTAAATTTTAACAATATTTGAACATAACCGATGAATTCTCGAGGAGATGAACGTTTTCTTTAAATTTTTAGAAGCTAAATTTTATCAATATTTGAACATAATCGATGGATTCTTGAGGATATGAACGTTTTCTTTAAATTTTTAGAAGCTAAATTTTATCAATATTTGAACATAATCGATGAATTCTCAAGGAGATGAACGTTTTCTTTAGATTTTTAGAAGGTAAATTTTATCACTATTTGAACATAATCTATGAATTATCGAGGAGATGAACGTTTTCTTTAGATTTTTAGAAGGTAAATTTTATCAATATTTGAACATAATCTATGAATTCTCAAGGAGATGAACGTTTTCTTTAGATTTTTAGAAGGTAAATTTTATCACTATTTGAACATAATCGATGGATTCTTGAGGATATGCACGTTTTCTTTAAATTTTTAGAAGCTAAATTTGATCAATATTTGAACATAATCGATGAATTCTCAAGGAGATGAACGTTTTCTTTAGATTTTTAGAAGGTAAATTTTATCAATATTTGAACATAACCGATGGATTCTTGAGGATATGCACGTTTTCTTTAAATTTTTAGAAGCTAAATTTTATCAATATTTGAACATAACCGATGGATTCTTGAGGATATGCACGTTTTCTTTAAATTTTTAGAAGCTAAATTTTATCAATATTTGAACATAATCGATGGATTCTTGAGGATATGAACGTTTTCTTTAAATTTTTAGAAGCTAAATTTTATCAATATTTGAACATAATCGATGGATTCTTGAGGATATGCACGTTTTCTTTAAATTTTTAGAAGCTAAATTTTATCAATATTTGAACATAATCGATGAATTCTCAAGGAGATGAACGTTTTCTTTAGATTTTTAGAAGCTAAATTTTATCAATATTTGAACATAATCGATGAATTCTCAAGGAGATGAACGTTTTCTTTAAATTTTTAGAAGCTAAATTTTATCAATATTTGAACATAATCGATGAATTCTCAAGGAGATGAACGTTTTCTTTAAATTTTTAGAAGCTAAATTTTATCAATATTTGAACATAATCGATGGATTCTTGAGGATATGCACGTTTTCTTTAAATTTTTAGAAGCTAAATTTGATCAATATTTGAACATAATCGATGAATTCTCAAGGAGATGAACGTGTTCTTTAGATTTTTAGAAGCTAAATTTTATCAATATTTGAACATAACCGATGGATTCTTGAGGATATGCACGTTTTCTTTAAATTTTTAGAAGCTAAATTTTATCAATATTTGAACATAATCGATGGATTCTTGAGGATATGAACGTTTTCTTTAAATTTTTAGAAGCTAAATTTTATCAATATTTGAACATAATCGATGGATTCTTGAGGATATGCACGTTTTCTTTAAATTTTTAGAAGCTAAATTTTATCAATATTTGAACATAATCGATGGATTCTTGAGGATATGAACGTTTTCTTTAAATTTTTAGAAGCTAAATTTTATCAATATTTGAACATAATCGATGGATTCTTGAGGATATGCACGTTTTCTTTAAATTTTTAGAAGCTAAATTTTATCAATATTTGAACATAACCGATGAATTCTCGAGGAGATGAACGTTTTCTTTAAATTTTTAGAAGCTAAATTTTATCAATATTTGAACATAATCGATGGATTCTTGAGGATATGCACGTTTTCTTTAGGTCTTAAGAAGCTAAATTTTATCAACAATTGGAGATATACTTACTTGAGAGAGTCTTGAGGACATGTACATTTTCTTTAGGCCTAGGCCTATAGATGCCAAATTTGTTCAACATTTGTACATAATCGATGAATTCTCGAGGAGATGAACGTTTTCTTTAAATTTTTAGAAGCTAAATTTTATCAACATGTGAACATATTCAGGGGAGTCTTGAGGAAATGGACCTTTTCTTTACGTTTTTAGGTGATACATTTTATCAAATTTGGACATAATACAATTAGTTTTGAAGATATGGATGTTTCTTCTGGTCTTTGTCAGCTAAATATTATGAAAATCGTTGCATCCGATTTTGAAAAAAAAAAAGGTTTAAGGTTTCTTCTTACGGTATTAACTCTGAAATTTTGCGTTATTAAAAGAAGTAGAAAAGTCTCAATTTAGACCAAATTTGATCGAAAACAACTTGTTTGAGCTACAAAGAACGGACAAATGACAGATCAAAATCTTTTGAGCTGTAGAGTATTGCATAGACATGTGCTGAAAATAATATTTTACCTGAAAACGGATATAAACTCAAAACACTCCACACTAGTTTTGTGACCCATCTCTGTACACTCTCTGTAACTTTGTTGATGGTATTTTATGAAATACCTAAAATTCCCCTTGAGCTAAACGAGAAGGCCGAGTCGTGTATGGAAGCACAACACAACATCACGTCGAAGCAATTTATGTGCGGGCGTGTTTTAGGTTATACTGTGTAGTTATCCAAGGTCAACATAACCTTGAAATAATGTTTTGCAAGTTGTTTAAATATTATACATACTTGGCCTTCTGTTGGTATGTTGGAAAGAGAATTAGGTTTCGTTTACTTTTTATTGTAGGTAAATAGAGAAAGTTGGGTGTCTAAAAATCGGTGTCGTTTTGAGGACCTCCCAGTCCAAAAGAGTGTTTTTGAATGATGTCTTTGGACAAGGTGGGCTGATTTTTATTAAATTTGGATTCACGTTGTTTTACCATTTTTTCGATAGCTGGAAAATTATAAGTAGCTTCCAATGACCAAAATTCAACTTTCAAATTTTAGATGAAATTTAGCTTCAATGTAACCTCTATTGAACCAGTCATTGGAGTAACCAAGGAGTTATTGGTTAAAAAACAGTTCTCAAAAAATAAATTTTTTTAAATTGTTTCGTTTTGCGGAAAATATGAAGAGTAATTATATACAGAATTTTCCGTAAGTAAGTTGCCAAACCTTAGAAAATTATTCTGTGGGTCATGATAAAGAAATAATTAGTAGCCTACTAATTTTTTTCCCTTAAAACTTAGTTTTCATGGTATCTGCCATTTTTTTTTTTTTTTTTTTTTTTAATCAAAAACCATTATAACTGTGGAAATTGAAGAGATATTACGTCCAGATTTGGTATACTCATTTTGCATGTTACGTTTTATAAGTGTAGGCTACTATAAATGAAAACTTCATTTTGAATATTTTTAAAATGGCAGCTGTTTAAAGTATTTAATATTGAATATCTCAAAAACATTTAATTTTACAAAAATTCACAAGAGAAGAAAAATAGTTTCCTTTTTTATTGACAAACAAAACTGTGTTTGTATTTATTCCATAGGTCAAAGTATAATAGAGTTATTGACAAAATAACAGGAAACATTATTTCTTGGTAGTTGTCTACAACTCCCAATAATGGCCTAAAACAAAAATATTTTTGATTCTAATAATATTAATAAATTCCATAAATAAATGTACATGTGACCCTTAACTATTTTAAAATAGCGTCTAATTTTTGTGGTAAATAGGCCTATCTCAAAAACAGTTAATTACTTGTTGTTGTACATTGAGTTCAATAATGAAAAAAACTAAAAAAAAGTTTTCAATAATGGATTTAAATTAATATTAATCAGCTGTAATTTCAACTTCCTGTTTTTAAATAATACATTCAACAATGCACATAAACTATATATTTATGTAATAAGTTTAAACTTACAGTGTACTTAATCTAATGTAAATAGGCTACTCAATGCACAACAACAAGCGATTAACAGTTTTTAAGATTTTTAGTAAAAACAAAATTAAATAGACGCCATTTTGAAATAATTAAGAGTCACATTTGAACTTTTTAAGCAAATTAGAGCAATTGATTTTATTATTTTTAATAATAGTATTAGAATTCAAAAATATTTTGGTTCTAGGTCAATTTTGGTATTGTAAACAACTACCAAGAAATTATTTACTTGGTTAACCTACAGAATAGAATACAAAAAACGTTTTGTTTTTCATTAAAAAGGGGAAATTTTTGTCTTTTAAAGTTACTGGTTTTCAAGATAATCAACATTAAATATTTTAAATGCCACGCCATTTTTAATATTTATACAAAATAAAGTTTTTATTTTCATTTATAAAAAGTAACATAAAAAAATGTGTATACCAAATTAAACTCAATATCTTTACTATTTCCAAAATTCAAAATTATAATGTTTTATGTAATGAAACAAAATGGTGGATATCTGGAAAACTAAAGCTTTTTCGGAAAAAATTTTACTCCAAAATATTGGATTTATATTGAACCACAGAATCTTTTCCTAAAGTTTGGCACCTTACATACAGGACACTCTATATAATACTTTAATCGCTAATTTCTCTATTTTGAAATTACATGTCCAATAAAAAAAACAATAAAAGGAAGATATATTTTTAATAAAAAAAAAAGTTATATCTTTTATGTTTGATTTGTAGAAAATCCACAATTAACAGTCGAGCTATTTCGAATTAATCGAAGAAAATAGTCAGGTTTTTAATTATAACCAGTCTCTCCCTGAAAGTTGACACATTAAGTATTATTTAATAAGTTGAATTACATGTAATTACATTTATATTAATAAGTTGTACATTATAATTAATTCATTCAATACCAATTATGTCTAACTTCGTTTGCTCATTATTGCATTTTAATTATATTTAATTAAAATCATTTGTCACGGGCCTACTTGTTTAAGAACGCATTACGTAATGTATTCTTTAATATTATTATTTTTGAAAATTATTTTAATAGTTTATCCCACACTATTAATTATTACACACAATTATGAATTGTTAAAATGTAAAAAATAACTATTGATAGTTTATTGTGCAACCCACCACACACTTGTTTTTCACGTATTAGGAAGTATTTTGTATCAATTTTCATGATTTTACGTAGATTTCAAAAATATTAGAAGGAATGAGGTTTTTTTACAAATTTAAAAAAAAATTTACAAGTATAGGTTAGGTGACATAAACTGAACAGACGCTCCGGAGATTATTACGGTCGGTCGACTCTGCTAGCCAGAGGTCCGAACGGAATATACTGTGACAATTTGGAAATAAATAGAAAAGTCAGTTTAGGTTTAATTGATAATTAACATTGACCGCCGTCATTAAAACTCTGTCCGGAGACACTGTAACTCTGTAATAAAGAAAATTATGTCTTTTTACCTTTTAAATACGTACTATAACAGATATTTTATTTTATTTGTCGGCGTGTGAATTAAACTAAACTTGAGGGTTATTACTGCTTACTTGTGTGTAATATTGAGGTTATATTTTTTAAGATTTCAAACTAAAATTCCGACATGTACTGAGTACCAAACTCATAGTGTTTGGAAATTACTTGACCAAACCTTAGGAAGTGGTTGGTTATGATAAAATATACAAGACGGAATACGTAGTGAACTGCAAATATAAACAAAGGATGTCAACTGATAAGAGCGGCAGAGTTTTCCCGCTCTTGGAAATGAAACTAGGATTATATTGTGCAACTGCTACTGCGCAATGGTGCTAGTAATTCACAAATCTCCCGTACCCTGATGTTGCGTTGGTGTCAATTCGGTTATTTCATTTCACTCCTGCAGAGCCTTAATTTTCCGCCTATCCACCTTTTTTTTCATTTTCTATGTTATGTTTTACACGTGTACCAAAAACAAAAAAAAATATTTTCAAAATGGTTGCTGTTTAAATTTTTAAAAGTTGAAATATCTCAAAAACTCTTAACTTTATAAAAATTACAATAGACAGAAAAGAATCCACTTTTAATGACAAACAAAATTGTTTTTTGAATTTTACTGTAACTTGAAGGATAATCGATTTATCGACAAAAAACCAAATACATAATTTTTTGGTAATTGTCTGCAACACCCAAGATTACGAAATCTACGAAATTTAAATTAGATACATGGATTTTGATAATGTTATTAAAAATTTTCAAAATACAAAGATATTCTAAGCTTTTAGCCTAATATTGGGTGTTGTAAACAATTATCAAGAAATTATGTTAACGGTTTTTTGACGATAACTCCACTTATCCTTCGAGTAACAGTAGAAACATAAAAACATAAAAACCATATTAAAAATTTTAAACGACAGCCATTTTGAAAACATACGAAATATATTCTTCATTTATTGTACGCGTGTAAAATGTTAAATAATAAATGCGCATACCAAATCTGAACTCAATATCTATTTACAAAGTTATAAAGTTTTTTGTAAAAAAAATATAAAAAAAACGACAACAGCAAAAATAGGAAAAACTAACTAAAATCGGATTTACGTTTATACGGCACTACTTGTATATTTTGTCCTTATCCAATCAGTTCCTAAGATTTGTTCTAGTAACTTCTAGACATCCTGTATTTCATTTACTTTCTACGAAAACAATTATATAGCAGCGTCATAATAAAATAGATTTAATTATTTTTCATTTAAAAACAACCCAACTGAAACAAATGAAATTGATGAAAACACACAGTTAAAAATTATCAACAATAGTTACGATATTGACAACAGTAACAATATCCACTATCAACAATAAACAAACAATAACAATAACCAATAAAACAATCGTTCGAACTGCGTACAATCGAGCTTCATAATACGTAACAACTATAAGGTGACTTCAAGATACTTCTAAGTGTCAAATGCTTCAATTTCTTTTCTATCTTTCCTTCAATCTCCCTAGGAGTTAGTTTAGAAAACGGTTTCGGATGACAATTTTTTTTAAACTGCTAGCGTGTGCCTCTGTCAACAGAAATCACGTTTTGTTCTTGTTATTTAAAGGCCCTGATAGAAGAAACACCCAACAATAAGAAAAAGACAGGGCAAAAAGGCTTGAGAAACATGGAAGAAGAAATATCCCTTCATGCTATTAGTGGAACTTGATATACCCACGGAGAATGATGGGACCTACAGATTCTACTAAGAGAGAGAGAGAGAGAGAGAGAGAGAGAGAGAGAGAGAGAGAGAGAGAGAGAGAGAGATAGGGCAAAAGATAGAGTGTGTGTGTGTGTAGCCTCTATACTATCTGTTAGTTGACTACGTTGCAGTAATGCACAAAGAGACCACAAGTCTAAGAGTGTTGATATAAAAGAGAACCTAACTTTCATGTTCTGCACTTCCTAAAGGGGTAGAGTCCGGAGGGGCTTTAATAGATTTAATAGACAGAAGTTCTCAGTCTTAGAAGAAGTAAGGGGACGTAATATATCTCTAGAGGTCACAGTGCATTTATCCGCTACTACTACTCTAATGGGTGGACCCTTTATGTTCTGCACTTCCTAAAGGAGTTGGGACAGGAGGGTGCTTTAATAGACAGAAGTTTTCAGTCTTAGAAGAAGTAAGGGGACGTAATATATCTCTAGATGTCACAGTGCATTTATCCGCTACTACTACTCTAATGGGTGGACCCTTTATGTTCTGCACTTCCTAAAGGAGTTGGGACAGGAGGGTGCTTTAATAGACAGAAGTTCTCAGTCTTAGAAGAAGTAAGGGGACGTAATATATCTCTAGAGGTCACAATGCATTTATCCGCTACTACTACTCTAATGGGTGGACCCTTTATGTTCTGCACTTCCTAAAGGAGTTGGGACAGGAGGGTGCTTTAATAGACAGAAGTTCTCAGTCTTAGAAGAAGTAAGGGAACGTAATATATCTCTAGATGTCACAGTGCATTTATCCGCTACTACTACTCTAATGGGTCGACCCTTTATGTTCTGCACATCCTAAAGGAGTTGGGACAGGAGGGTGCTTTAATAGACAGAAGTTCACAGTCTTAGAAGAAGTAAGGGGGGTAATATATCTCTAGAGGTCACAGTGCATATATCCGCTACTACTACTCTAATGGGTGGACCCTTTATGTTCTGCACTTCCTAAAGGAGTTGGGACAGGAGGGTGCTTTAATAGACAGAAGTTCACAGTCTTAGAAGAAGTTAGGGGGGTAATATATCTCTAGAGGTCACAGTGCATTTATCCGCTACTACTACTCTAATGGGTGGACCCTTTATGTTCTGCACTTCCTAAAGGAGTTGGGACAGGAGGGTGCTTTAATAGACAGAAGTTCACAGTCTTAGAAGAAGTTAGGGGGGTAATATATCTCTAGAGGTCACAGTACATTTATCCACTACTACTACTCTAATGGGTGTGAACCCTTTATGTTCTGCACTTCCTAAAGGAGTTGGGACAGGATGGTGCTTTAATAGACAGAAGTTCACAGTCTTAGAAGAAGTAAGGGGGCGTAATATATCTCTAGAGGTCACAGTGCATTTATTCACTCCTACTCTAATAGGTGGACCCTTTATGTTCTGCACTTCCTAAAGGAGTTGGGACAGGAGGGTGCTTTAATAGACAGAAGTTTTCAGTCTTAGAAGAAGTAAGGGGACGTAATATATCTCTAGATGTCACAGTGCATTTATCCGCTACTACTACTCTAATGGGTGGACCCTTTATGTTCTGCACTTCCTAAAGGAGTTGGGACAGGAGGGTGCTTTAATAGACAGAAGTTCTCAGTCTTAGAAGAAGTAAGGGGACGTAATATATCTCTAGAGGTCACAATGCATTTATCCGCTACTACTACTCTAATGGGTGGACCCTTTATGTTCTGCACTTCCTAAAGGAGTTGGGACAGGAGGGTGCTTTAATAGACAGAAGTTCTCAGTCTTAGAAGAAGTAAGGGGACGTAATATATCTCTAGATGTCACAGTGCATTTATCCGCTACTACTACTCTAATGGGTCGACCCTTTATGTTCTGCACATCCTAAAGGAGTTGGGACAGGAGGGTGCTTTAATAGACAGAAGTTCACAGTCTTAGAAGAAGTAAGGGGGGTAATATATCTCTAGAGGTCACAGTGCATATATCCGCTACTACTACTCTAATGGGTGGACCCTTTATGTTCTGCACTTCCTAAAGGAGTTGGGACAGGAGGGTGCTTTAATAGACAGAAGTTCACAGTCTTAGAAGAAGTTAGGGGGGTAATATATCTCTAGAGGTCACAGTGCATTTATCCGCTACTACTACTCTAATGGGTGGACCCTTTATGTTCTGCACTTCCTAAAGGAGTTGGGACAGGAGGGTGCTTTAATAGACAGAAGTTCACAGTCTTAGAAGAAGTTAGGGGGGTAATATATCTCTAGAGGTCACAGTACATTTATCCACTACTACTACTCTAATGGGTGTGAACCCTTTATGTTCTGCACTTCCTAAAGGAGTTGGGACAGGATGGTGCTTTAATAGACAGAAGTTCACAGTCTTAGAAGAAGTAAGGGGGCGTAATATATCTCTAGAGGTCACAGTGCATTTATTCACTCCTACTCTAATAGGTGGACCCTTTATGTTCTGCACTTCCTAAAGGAGTTGGGACAGGAGGGTGCTTTAATAGACAGAAGTTCACAGTCTTAGAAGAAGTAAGGGGGCGTAATATATCTCTAGAGGTCATAGTGCAAGTGCATTTATTCACTACTACTCTAATGGGTGGACCCTTTATGTTCTGCACTTCCTAAAGGAGTTGGGACAGGAGGGTGCTTTAATAGACAGAAGTTCTCAGTCTTAGAAGAAGTAAGGGGACGTAATATATCTCTAGAGGTCATAGTGCAAGTGCATTTATTCACTACTACTCTAATGGGTGGACCCTTTATGTTCTGCACTTCCTAAAGGAGTTGGGACAGGAGGGTGCTTTAATAGACAGAAGTTCTCAGTCTTAGAAGAAGTAAGGGGACGTAATATATCTCTAGAGGTCATAGTGCAAGTGCATTTATTCACTACTACTCTAATGGGTGGACCCTTTATGTTCTGCACTTCCTAAAGGAGTTGGGACAGGAGGGTGCTTTAATAGACAGAAGTTCACAGTCTTAGAAGAAGTAAGGGGGCGTAATATATCTCTAGACGTCACAGTGCATTTATCCGCTACTACTACTCTAATGGGTGGACCCTTTATGTTCTGCACTTCCTAAAGGAGTTGGGACAGGAGGGTGCTTTAATAGACAGAAGTTCTCAGTCTTAGAAGAAGTAAGGGGGCGTAATATATCTCTAGAGGTCATAGTGCAAGTGCATTTATTCACTACTACTCTAATGGGTGGACCCTTTATGTTCTGCACTTCCTAAAGGAGTTGGGACAGGAGGGTGCTTTAATAGACAGAAGTTCTCAGTCTTAGAAGAAGTAAGGGGACTTAATATATCTCTAGAGGTCATAGTGCAAGTGCATTTATTCACTACTACTCTAATGGGTGGACACTTCATGTTCTGCACTTCCTAAAGGAGTTGGGACAGGAGGGTGCTTTAATAGACAGAAGTTCTCATTCTTAGAAGAAGTAAGGGGGCGTAATATATCTCTAGAGGTCACAGTACATTTATCAACTACCACTATTCTAATGGGTGGAATCAGTAGTCATTCCAAGATATCGGATGCTTACGTTACATGAAGGTAGCAACATTAGAAATCCAATAATGTTGTAATAGTCAAGAAGTTAATGCGTAAACTTATTATCTACTGACAGTTGTTTTAAATGTTTGCAAAACATAGGCTTATTTCTGCTGAGTTGCTGATTGTGATAGTCTAGAACTGAACAGACCATAAATATATTCCCAGAGCGTACGATGACGATGATTCAGCGCTCTGAACGATGCAAGTATTCATTTACTTCTGTATTTTGAATCTTTTTATGACGTTGTTAGAATAGAGTTTTAACGGAATATAGAAAAGCTCGATATTTATTATACAGAGTGAATAACTAATGGTTATACAGAGCCACTATCACGAGTTTTAAAACTATAAGGATACAAAAAACTTTAAATGAGCAACGTTGCCTACTTTTTTTATGGGATTTAAAGCTATCTTTTACAATTTTTGTAAAGTACCCGCCATTTTCCAATATGTGGGCCAATTTAATTTTTATTAATTGCAACATCAGGTGTTATATAATATGTTATTTTAGGACTTTTTAGTCTTGAGTATTTTTTGATAAACCTAACCTTTTAAAATCTACGGCTCATGAAATTTCAAAAATCATTACTTATTCAATTTGTAGTAGGTTTAAAAAAAAAAAAAGTTTGTATTTTCAATATAAGTCCAACAGGCTATTTGAATGTCTGGAAGTGTATTTTATTGAATTATTTCACTTTTTAGTCCTGCCTTAACACATTTGTATTGGACTTCATCAAACCTGAAACAGTTGTTTGAATACGGCAATGATAGAAATGAAGATCGTGTAATTTGAGCTATATTTTATCTGTTCACAAATTACATTTTTAGTATTACTTCTCCATTGGTATTTACACTTTCTAGACTATGCCTAATGAAATTTTTAACTTGTTGTAAGAATGGAAAGCATAGAAAATACTTACATTAAAATATACCAAACTACAAATTTCCGAAAGTTAAAGCGCCTTCAACTCCTAAACGAATGGGTTTATTAAAAAATAAACAAGTATAAAAAAGGTTTAAAATTACTTGTTCTATCAAAGAACAGCATCTTGCTATTTAAAAAATATTATTATTATTATTTAAAACTGAATTATTACAATCTTAACCTACTGCTCAAATAGGTAAAACATATACAAGAAATCGAGAAACATGTTTTGAAGCCTAAATCATAATCTAGATTCTAGCTACGTAAACCTTACTAGGTATCTAAAAACTTCAATATTGAGGTAGATCCTGTGGCTTCAGCCGGCAAAGTCTTCTTATACACAGTTCCGTGTCCAGCAGTAGTAAAGCTTCCACGTTAACATGATTTAGGAGTCTCTTCTCATTTCTATTTGTATAATCCGTTATAACGTCTTCTACTGATTTCAGATTTAAGTCCGAATGTAGCTCATCATTACGCTGATACCATCTTGCGTTGGTCATTGCACGAATTATACCATTTTGGCTTCTTTGTACCAACAGTCGATTAGATTTTTTTGTACATCCCCAAAGTTCCACTCCGTGTGTCCAAATTGGTCTGATTATTGTTAAATAGAGTAGTCGCTTATTATAAAGGTACAGTTGCGATTTCCTGCCAATTAGCCAGTACATTTGACGTATTTAAAGGCGAATCCTTTCTACTTTTTTTTCACGTAGAGTTTCCATGTAAGCCGTTTATCAAGGTGCATTTCCAAATATTTAACCGAATCATGTTGCGGTATTAGCTTGCTATTTATATTAACACATTGCCTATTATCTACGTGTCGCAAAGCAAATGTAACATGTGTTGATTTTTGTTCATTGAGTTTGATTTTCCAGTCAGAGGTCAATTCCGCTACCCGGTCAAGATAACTTTGAAGATGGTCAGTTGCCTGAGCATTTGAAAAATGACATATTAGAAAATGGCGACCACTTTTCAAAATTTGGATAACATATTTTAAATCCCATAAAACTTTGGGAAGGCTCCCCACTTAAAGGTTTTTTTATCTCTTATAATTATAATACATCTCATTCGTAATTTTAGAGTCTACTAAAATTACTCATTGAATGTCTCACAAACTTGCTACAACATAAAGAGTGTTCCAAAAACTATAATATGCAAATTTCTAAACTTCTCAAGTGGAATGATTTTACTTACCCAGTACGAAGTATAGGGTAAGTTTGAGTAATCGTAAATAACTTCAACCTATGTTTTTGACTGATTTTCACAAGTCATGGATTCAAGAAACAAAAAAAAGAAAGGATTTTCGACATGCCATGATTTCATTGTCGTTAGGAGCGAACACTGTAACGTATTATGTTCGTGGCGCGGGTTTGGCCCACACATTTGCTCGTCGGTAAGGCCAAAACATCAAGCTACTCTTCATTGGCACCGCGCAATGCACGGAGTTCCGCACACGCTGTCAAATTTCCTCCGTTTTTTACACGGCCTATTTGCACAGCGTCCAATGTACGTATAGTGTGTGAGCCCCTTAACATCATCGTCGTCGTTGCCACTGTGTTCTGTACGATAGAGGCTTCAAAACTTAAGATAACAACATGAAATTTTGTAACCTGTGCTTATAGAAAAAAAAGAAAATTAAAAAATAGCTGTCATTTTAAACTTTTTTTTTTGTTCTCTTAAGAATCAAACAAGGCTATTTAAAAAAAGTTCCAATTTACATAATTTTGTTTTTATTGGCTTTTTTTCAGATCAGTTGACACAGAATTATATTTTTCGAATTGTGTTTTTCGACTAAATTTTTGTGGGTTTCACAATAATTTTCTCAAAAATGAAAGATACGTAATTGTTACAATTTTTCAGGTCATAAAATGTATAGGACTACCAAATTTGGTCGTAATTTATACCCCGTGAAATTCAATATGACCCATATTCCCGGTGGATCTTAAATCCGGTCAAAATCTTTCGCTAGCCGTAACTCACTAACGAAGTGTTTTGGACTTATGTTTAAATAAACTTTATATCTTTTAGAATCATTGCCGAGAGTTGCCGTGCAGTTTCGAATAACCCTGTATAAAAAACAAATACTTCCATATTTAATCAAATTAATCCAACAAATGAAAACTTCATTTACACTTTAGAGCTCCGATAACGGACATCAATCCAAAATATACATTTCTGGTTTCAAAAAACCTAAAATGGAATATTTCTTTTCATTTTCGTTTTTGCGGTCCGTAGGTAAAAACAACGAGTGTTATAATTTCACTCGCGTGTCTGTCTGTAAGTCGCAACCAGTCTACACAGACAAGACGATAAATCAAGCTTAGCAATATTGTCCCAGAGGAAATGTATGAAAGTAACAAAAAATTACCTTGAGGTAGTTAAGTGGCAAAAACTACAGACATGAAAATTTTTTTTTAAATATTATGTGTGCGTGATCAAATAAAACTGAAAGTTATTCTTATTACGAATATGCATCTTTGTTTGACAAAGAAATTAATATGGCGACTTTACGTCAAATTTAAACTGTCAGATATGATGTCCCTCCTTTAACTTGAACACGGAGTGATCTACAAATCTCAAAAAAATATTATTTAGATTTAAAATTAAATTGCAGTGCGAAATCGTAAATTATAGTTTTTTGTATCACGAACACAACTTAATTTTAACCTCACAATGAGAAATGCGTAGCGTGTAAGTTTTATAATTAAATGAGATGTGGGACAAACAATTCAATACCAATTAAATTACGGATTTCATTGATTTCTCTCTAGGGTCTGTAGGTAAAACCAAGAACCCTAATAACATTACGCGCGTGCCTGTACAATATAAACTGTTGCTTAAAAGACTTCGAATTTATAAAAATGACAATCCCTATATTCTTAAGGACCCTAAAGTAGTGTGGTTTTAACACACACTTTTATTTGACTCTTTCTGAACCATATGGTTTGTTTACTTCACATTTGGCACATTATTTTGCGTCTTTAATTATAACAATACATCAGTGTTTTATCAAATTCAGTAGAGACAATTTTAAATAACGTCTCGTATAATGTCAATTTTGTTTTGTTTTTATCTTAACGATAATTTACAAAACGAAATTTTTTGGGAATATATCGAATACAACGTTTAGTTTGGATTTTGGAAGCAAATTTACACAAAATCATTATTTGTTCATTTTGAAACAAATGAAAATTTAAGTTTTTTGTCTCGTAGGAGATACTTTTAAATTTTTTCGAGTTATTAAGAACAAAACTGGCAAAGTATATCCATATACCAAATTTCATAAAAATCTGTCAAGTCTTTTGGGGTGTAAATTTGCAAAGGTGACTGACAGACATCGTTCCTAAAATCCCTTTCTGAACTCAAGAAGCCACAAATTGGGTATTTGAGCTGAAAACTCGACATTTAATCGTATTTTAATACTATAGTAGAGCTATCCTAGCTGGATCTATACTTTTTTTTTCATGTAGCCTTTGGTTAGATCCCTCCTTTATTTCATCTTTCTTATCAAGTTTGTCTTGACAAACTCTTGTTCTTTTCCGAATCTGACACTATTAGAGTACATTAGGATTAGGTGTATTTATTTTCTACTCTTTACTTCTTTATATGGATATATATATATATATATATATATATATATATATATATATATATAAGGAATGGATGACTGAGAGGTTTTCACCTTTAAAAACAAGAAGAAAAAATACCCAATACATAACATTTTGTATTCTGTGTATATGAGAAAGTAATGATTATAAATTAGACAATGTTGACCTCTAACCCAACCTGAGAATTAGACAGACATTAAAATGACATTGAAACTTAACGAAGTCTAAATGTTGCAAATTGGTTTCGTCCTTGAGCAAACCAGAAGAAGAATTATTTCTGAATCTTTTATAACGCCTTCAAATAGGCACCAAGGCAACTTAACGTACACTATATCAATGCCGTTAAGTTTGTTCAGAACTTATTTCTGAACTATTTAAATATGTATTATTTTAAAATTCATAGATTAAGTCTTTAATTCTATAACTTGCATTTTAAATGTTAACGTAAAGAGTGTTCGTTATTCCTACAACAAAAAAAAAATCATTTAGAATTACACAAATATAAATTGTTTGAAAAAAAAAAACCCTCTTACAACGGTTGCATATTATTGAATATGTTATTTGAGAAAATAAATGTTTAAATAGGATATCATTTAAAACTACTTTAAAGCAATGTTTAGTTAGAGGTGTATATTATTTATTCCTATTGGAATCAACGTCACAGATGATTGTCATGTGAAGTATAAATAGTGGATAGAATTTATTTTTATTTTTATTAGATTCTAGTAAAAATATTTTGTGTGTAAAATAAATTTTTTTTCATGTTTCCAAATACTTCAAAGTATATCTGTAATGTTGTATATTTAAGTTATTTAGGTGGTTTTTTGTTTAAAGATGTGTATGTATTTGACTGTTTTTTATGTAAGATATATATGTAAATAAAATGGAAAATATTTGATTTAAAACAAACAAGAGAATTTCATTAAACAAAATAAATACGTAATTTAAAATACAATAACAATTTTTACCTAAAAACAAAATAACATACAATTTTGAAAAAAGAACAAACAAGACTTAATAAAAAGGTGTTCTGCCAAACAAATGTACAATCATATATCGTTTACAATCGCGGTTTCTTGTTCATTTTCGTCTCTGAATAATAGCGTATTCAAGGACTTAGGGTCTTTTTTTATCCTCTTTCCTTATTTTTTCATAAGGTAATGATGGCCGAGAGATTTCCCCTTTGATCAACAAAGTGAATAAAATCAATAACCTAACCTAACCTAACCCACAATAGGCTGTTGTGTTAACGATTATTAAAAAGAAAAACCCAACGGGAATTTGCATCATCTAACGCATTTACATCTACGTAAAACATAGAATTATTTTAAATTTAAATGTTGGTACACATGTTTGTAAATTAGAAATCTTAGATCTTCTACAATGACCCCGATCTTGTTTGTCATTTCTATATTTGAATAGAATCTAGTCCTTCCATTATTCATTCTATCGGACAATGGTTTCAATTATTTAAATCCTAAACTATACATCTTGAAGCGACCCCGATCCATCAGTAATAAGGGCGAAGATATCTTTCGGGGAAATCAGACATAGTTATGTTTTATTTAAATTACGTGATGAAAAGCATAAGGAAGCATAAATTTTCGTACTATACAAAAGTTTAAACTTAATAAATACGTATACACATTTGGTTATAACTGAAAACACGCTGGATTTGCGTACAATCTGTCTATCGTGTGATGACGCAATGTTACTAATAGAATCTCCACTAAATGTAGGTCTCCATTATATTTATACAAATTACACAAACTTTCTCACATACTCAACCACGAACCAAAATTAAAATTATTTTTTATCACTCTAAAAATATAGGTTGATGATTTTGGATTGCAAATTTTGAAAATGACGACCGTTTTTCAATATGACAGAAATTCTTATTTTGAATAACGTTTTCGGACCTACACGAAAATTGTAAGATTTATTTTATTGTTGCGTATTTTTTATAAACCCACTCGTTTTAAGTTAAAGGTGTACACGTTGAGTGCTCACGCCGACTTTAGTCGGCGTCTCTAGCGCTGCCATGCGGCGCGCGCCGACAAAAATCGGCGCCAGACCAACTGAAATACATTGAGTAAATGTGAGCTTAGCCGCGGACGGAGGAGGTTGTTGCTACGTGAGCCACCTGTTTACGTCTCAATCTTTGCCGTGATGGTGCCGTTCCCGGATTCCGCGACTTATTGATTTTTTTTTTTGTCATGATTCAGAACGGCATTTGGTAAATGATTTTGACATAAAAAAATTTAGCCATAGGTGATGGTATATACTTATTTTTCAGCAGTGAACGTGTTAATGTAGAAAATGTCCAACAAAATCTATAAACAATTGTATATTACAAGTAGAGTTTAAATAAATCACTAGAGCACTGTGGTGATTGTATATGAACAAGGAAAAACTCCCTTGAGTAGTGTACCTCTGAAGATGATAGCAGAGCTATCGAAATGTACATAAGGTAATATAAACGCATTATACAGTTTTGTGTAGTTGTGTTATTTTGTGGTTTGGGGTTTTTCCTTGTTCTTAAGTTGAATTTAGGATAAAATAACTATTTTTGGTGATTTAAACAAAAATTGCAAACTGCATAAAAATTGCCTGCCATCCTGGGAAATCCTACATGCCATTTTGTATGCCATATATCTTGATTGATTTTACAAACTACTCTGGAGACTACTCTACAAACTATATATATATATATATATATATATATATATATATATATATATATATATATATATACTACTACTACTACACTCCGAAAATTGAGTTTACCACGTGGTCTTCCATTCGCACAGTTAAAACAATTCTATTGTAACAGGTAAGATAGTTTGTCAACAATTGTGCTTAAATTCCGTGCGAACGTTAACCTAACTTTTCCTCTTTCGATTTGGGAGACATTCTTGTACCCTTCAAATAAGAAAACAATTACGGCAATTCTTTGAGTGGCCGGAAGTGAATCATTTATGATGTCTATCTGGTCGTCACTTTCTACTTCCGGTAGCTCGACTCCCAGCACTTTCATATTTCTCTTGCGTGACATCTACGAAATAATAGTAAAAACGTTTTACTTGCCTTGTGAAATCCAATATAAAGACGATTGTGGAAAACCGTAAGTCAAGTGTGAAGTTTATAGTTTCACCTGCTACACTTAGTGGCGCGTACAGATTTAGTTGTGTGGGCGATACGACCGTATCAATGTTTTTGAGTTTCTTTTTCTGTACATTAGTCGATCTTTTCATGTTTGCACGTCAACCGTAAGGGCTTATTACGCTCCTAAATAGAAATAAATTGTTGCCCTTAGGAGCTACAGAATGACAAGTTGAACTGATATGACCAAATTGCAGTATTAGTGCTAAAATTATCTCAGTTATATTTGTACTGAAAATTTTGAAACTACTGTGGTACATCAATACTTTTAACAGCCTATTATGGGTTACTGTATTCAATATTTGAGCTATGGAATTCTTCTTTGGGGAAAACTCTTCAGCTCAGAATATGAAAAGAGTGTTTGTCTTGCAAAAAAGAGCCATAAAGGTTATTGCGAAGCTAAAAAAAAAAAAAAAAAAAAAAAAAAAAGTTGTAAAAACTATTTCAAGACATTCAGAGTACTTACACTTCCGTGTATTTATATACTTGAAGTGTTGCTTTTCTTTTAATTCAAGTATGATCATGTCCAAAATATGGATATCACAACTACAGCACCAGGCAATCTTGTGAGTATCGTGCCAAACAGCACAGATTGAATTTATACAGTAAACGTCCCTCACATGCTGGTGTAAAGTTCATGAATGAGCTTCCTATAAGCAGTCAAAATTTACCAAACAGGATTTTTAGACAATTTCTATTGTATGGATCCTTTTACTCGGTGGATGAGTTTATGCATCATGATCGTATATTTCATGATGGATGTGATCTCTTTTTTTTGTAAAATGTTTTATCCTGACTGTACTATAACTTATTTATGTGTAAAGTGTCTATTATTGTAGATATTTTTCTTTATTTTTTAAGCTGCTTACTGTTTAATTGTATTTTGTGTGTATTCTCAATATGTTGTAATGTGTATAGATGACATGTTTTATACAAATACTATGTGTCAAGAAAACTAATTGAATAAATAACTATAGTGAGTATCTACGACGATCCTGAGGGATCTACACTTCCCTTTGTGTAGTCTTGCGTTAGATCCATCGCTTTCATCTTTCCTATCAGGTCCTCTCTTGAACAACTCTTGTTCTTTACCAACTCTAACGATATTAGAGTTCGAAGGTTAGGAGTCTTTATTTTATGTTGTTTTTTTCCTGTTTTTATAAGGGAATGATGACCGAAAGGTTCTTTTTTTTCGAAGAGCCATGGAACAGCTTTATGCACATCTGCGGAATGCGTTAGTTACAGGAGTGTGGACCTCCCGGCTGCGTAACAATACAGCTTAAGAGCAGCGTTATGCTCAACGGGTTATCAACTAATCTCTAGGCTCTTATGTGGAAAGATTCTTCTTAAGGCTGCATACGGAATCATGACAATACTTCAAAATCTGTCCAATCTCAACGCCTTTCCACTCCTTTATCTACATCCTTACTCTTACTTTTCACAACCTATTTCTCATAAAGCCACATCGCCTCAGTTTCTTTTTGTCCCATGAGAGATCGTAAGAATACTTATTTCCATGCCAACCCCTCCTTCTCCTCAGCATATTCTTCAATAGACAGTCCATCCCAGAGCGTTCTTGATGATAGAGTTCCCATATTGACCATTGAAATAATATGTGTTCAACAGTGTCTTCTCGTCCACAATATACACACTTCGGGTCTCTTCTAATTTATAATATATATAAGTAGTTCCCAAACACTCCGTGACAGGCTAGCACTTGTGTTATATAATAATTCACCTCCCAAAAGCGACTTGAAATCAAATTGCTGATTTCCGAGATAAGCTTCTTCGTCCAAATTCCCTTCTCCCTCATTAGTTAACCATCTTTCCTCAGCACCGATTTGCCCTCATCGTCCGATTCACTTTTTCTAACTCTCTCCTCTGCCATTAAATCGATTTAGAGGTATGTTTGTGTCAAAACTAAAGTTGCATCAGTTGCGACAGTTCGATATGCGCTTATCGTTAACACCGCCATTCCTCTCTGTAATTTCATAAGAATTTTCCTATATATCTTGTGCCTCGAAGCATCCTTCCATATTGGTGCGCCGTACAGATCCACAGCATTCATTAAGGTCCTTCTCTTACTGGATACCGCTCCATCCACATTGACACATAACACGCTTTAGAGCTTTCAACACCTTCTCAGCCATCCTGAAATTTTGACCGATATGTTCAATCATTCTTATATTTCTGACGAATTAGATACTCAGATATTTCACTGCACTCCTAAACGAGATGTTGACACCACCATGCTACTACACAGCCCCTGTTACCTTCAGGAGCGTCAAGTCAGTCTTCTGCAGTGCCAAACATAACCTCTTATCTACCCAACCTAACCTACACATCCACAAACAGACCTGTGAACTCTATGTACTTCAAAATCCTCCTGACAAGGTTGTCTTGAGGGGTTGTCTGTATCTTTGTCAAAGATCCACGGATCTCAATCATTTACCAATCGAGTCATTCTCAATCAGCTGCTCTGCAGTTGTAGGTCCTCATTACGCCCAATCCCGTGTTTATGTTTTTAAGAAATAAGTCAGATGAAATTGCTAGTTTGCTCATTCTTAGAGCTGAGAGAGAACTTCACCTCAACTCATGCTCTTGCTGAGTCCAAGAACTGGTTACTTGCATTGAAACCTCTTGGATATGCCTCAGAATTACGCAGATCCTGTGAATTTAGCTGCTGACATTTGTTAGCGCTAGTATTTCTGCAGATTCATTCCCACTAATCCCAGCACGTCCTGGAATCCAGTAAAACATAAAATCGTTGAGCCTCCTTTCATTAGAATCCAAGGCTTTCAGAGTCGCCTGACTGTCTGACTGTTCTTATCGTTGTACTCAAGACTCAAGTTTTCTCGTTTCATTAAGACTGTAATTTCTGTCTGAAACACCGTTGGGTACATTAACATCGGCAGGGCATATTCCTGCTCAGGTCCAGCCTCTGTTCGACCCTTTGTTTTAGAGCTTATTCATGAATTGCAAATACGAAGAACGTCATATTCATTCTCATTCACCCAACCTCAAAACCAAAATTCTTCCTAACCAAAAATATCAGTTCCGTAGAGGTCCATTACAACATTAAAAAAATTAATCATTTTAGAAAAGAATGTTTAAAATAAAATAATTAGTTGTCTGCTTAGAACAAAAATTCTTATTTTTTAAAACTGCAAATAATACAGAGTTGAAATTTTGGATGCTACTTACTACTACAAAATCCCAGTTTGAGAAAAATGTCAACCAATTCAATTCACTCATTTCAAAATGGCGGCCATCTATAAAACGTTTAACATCGAATAAACACGAGACCAAAAACGTTTCCTATTTTAACGACAAGTAGATTGATGTAAGTAAAGTTGATAAATTAAACGTAAACTTAAAAAAAAAAATCTGTTTTTTATTTAAGCAAACAGACCAGAAATAGGCAGACAACTATTTTTATTTCTACTTAATAAACATGTAATATCGAAAAACAAAAACAAAACAAACAAAAAACAAAAACAAAATTCATTCAAAATAATAAACCTCAGTTAGAGTAATTGTTCGAAATTCCCCCCTTCAAAATGTACACCACTATGCCCAACGTAAAGTTTTTGTGGCTTTCCGTAATAGGTCTGGATAGTTTCGTATAAATTCAACACCATTGTAAATTTTAATGAGTAATTCATCTTTTATATTAACTTTCTCTTGGTATACTATTATTAGATCAGGTGATCTTGGTGATTGGTCCATCACGTCCATTTCATTTCAAGAAATTAGTATTTAAGTGATTTCTAATTACTAAAGAAAAAATTGGAGTTGAACCATCGTTTTGGAAATATATTTGAACGTTTTGTTTATATGATGTTGTACTCTCTCTGTTAAAAATGATCAATCTGAAGTCAAACATTTGTTACTAGTTCACAACATACCTATTTGTTATGTAACCGTTACCATGGAAACAGGACTTACCAGTCAAAAGCGTTAATATATCTAAAACTAATTGCTATTATGCAACACTTTCGTTGGTCATTTTGTTCCCGGGTCTACGAACTTTGTGAAAGTGAAGACGCCATCACGGAGGCCGTGACCCTGTTACATACAGGAAATGGCAAAACTGTTTTGGCGCATGTGCAAATGCTTAATTTTATTCCGTAATTTAATTATAGATGGACATGCACTTTTACTTCTGCATAATTACCCCTAGAACTGCACAGTTAGGTTTCACTAACTGTTAGTCAATTTTTGTGTAATAATATTTTGTAATAAATTGAAACAACCTCAGATCCAATGGTCAAACCCTCAGGGGCTCACTTATAATTAGTACGAGCGTAGAAATCGCAAGAAACCCTACTGGATTTGGTTAGATCCCTCTCTATCTTCTTTCCTATCAGGTCTCTCTTCACCAAATCTTTCTCTTTTCCGACCAGACACTATTAGGTGTCTTTATTTTATGTTATTATATTCCTTATTAATGTTGACCGACGGGTTTATTCGCCTTTAAACAATAAGGGGAGGGGGATCAAATTTCTAAATTGATGTCAATACGTCTTTGTACAGTTGAACAACCGCTGTATAAACCATCTTTGAACGTTTGTAAATATTTCTGGTGTGATTCTTCGACATTCTTCTTCAATTCTGTTCCTTAAATCTTCAACTGATGCTGATTTTTTTAACGTAGAGCGTTATTTTAAATAACCTCATAAAGAGAAATCTAGTGGATTACGATCTCACCTCTGTGATCTAGCCAATAGTTAAAAACTGTTCATTTGTAACCTAGGCGACGTCAAGTATTGATATAAACAATTACGAGTTTCAGAATTCCTTATAACAACATTTTTTAACAAACCTACTCTACTGGATAAAGACTTTGATCTATCAATACAATTTAACATTTCCTACAAGTCTCAAAAACCAACTTTTGGGTATTAGAGGATTGTATTACATTAATGGGGCTGAGTAAGTACCATGGTGGCGCCCATAGAGTTGTTCTGAGCCAGTGCAAGTGGTGACAAAAACAGTTTAATCCGTAGAAGGACAGTATACAACTTTAAGTCCTGTTCAACCAGTTTTGAATCTTGAACGTTACGTAAAGACATGTCGCGATTGCAGAGTTTCGTAAGAAACTAGTTTCAGATGGAATTAGTTGTAGATAACGCACCGATATTAATGATGCACTAGTTTTAACGAAAACGGTTGAAAGGATTTTGAGAAATTAAGTCTTTTATAACATGTGATTGAGGATTTTGTTTTCTGATAATTCTCGGTTCAGATACTAAAAAAAAGTTTAGGAGAATTTGTACATCAAAATAGTTAATTTATGAACAAAATAGAATTTCGAATAATGGTAATTTTAGCACTTATTGCGCAAATTTTAAGTTGTTGGAAGGAAAAACTTGGCTCGAGATATGGTAAAAATATATCAACATAATGAATAAAATCAAAACTTCTGAGAATAAAAAAAAGGCCCAGTACCGACACGAGAGTAACTTTGGAGGCTTCTTAACATATGTACAGCTTTGAGGTTCGACAGGGCCTAGACAGTGACACGAGCGAAGCGAGTGGAATCTTTTTGATATACAGAGTAACAAAAAATATACAGACTGGATTCTATATATCCAAACATATGAAAAATATTCTGTAACTTTTTTTAGAATCCATCTTAGCACAGTATCAGTCCGCCAAAAAAAATTCACTGTAACTCCAGAAATAGATATGATATTGAGTTCAAATTTGTTATATAGCCTAAGCATTTTGTATGTTACGATATATAGAAGTGTACCAAACACAAATAATTTATTTTATACTTTTCAAAATGGCGGCCGTTTGAAACTTTTAACGTCGAATATCTCCAAAACTGTTAAAATTTAAACGGCCGCCATTTTGAAAATTATAAAATGTGTTTGACACACTTACAGTATAACAAACACACAGAACACAATTCTGATAAAAAAAATACGCCTAAGTATCAGACGCGTTTCAACGACAAGGTCGTCCTCTTCAGTGATACACCAGCTACACCAACCAAACCACAACTAGTTTAGTTTTAGTTTAGTTGGTTGGTGTAGCTGGTGTATCACTGAAGAGGACGACCTTGTCGTTGAAACGCGTCTGATACTTAGGCGTATTTTTTTTATGAGAATTGTGTTCTGTGTGTTTGTTATACTGTATAGTTTTTCTCATAAGTCAAGCTCAACATTTAATATTTTGACACACTTGTAAAACGTAACATACATAATGCTTATACCAAATTTTAATCAATATCTTATCTATTTCTGGAGTCACAGTAACTTTTTGTAAAAAAACAAAATGGCGGATTGCGACTAACTAAAGCGAATTCGAAAAAAGTTATTGAATATTTCATTTATTTGGATATATAGAATGCGATCCGTATAACGCGGTAAGGTTTTTGTGACACCCTGTATATACATTTACTACGCTCGTCAAAGGCTATGCGACGTCAAGGAAATAGTTTAATACACAATTAATTACCAAGTTAAGAAAACCTACGTAATCACCGTTTTAAACAAACTCACTACTGAATTAAGACACCTAATAACCTAACAATACAATTTTACGTTTCCTACAAGGTCCAAGAAACCAACTTTTGGTTAATATATTTAAAGGATGTACAGTAATTATATTATCTTACGATGGGGATTGGGTAAGTACCATGTTGGAGCTCATTAACTTGATAATATTTATTTTGATAACAGCTGTGGTGAGAAAGTTAGCCCGATGTTTTTACCGTATATTTATCATTACATTATGACTGAAGCTCCCTCCCCCCCCCCTTGATTATTATAAAGGGTGGGAAATATTCGCGAGGAAGTTTCAACGTGGGATCGTTTGTAAACTATTAACAAAAACTACTTTAGAAGCACGAATACCAGCATAATGCAAATCAAGGCACGCGCATGCGTCATGCAGTACCCACATATTGTGATTGTTATAAGGGTAAGGGAGAGTGGGTAGTTATCAACAGGGGGTTGTAATTTGACTTGAAGGGAAGGGACGTTAGTTATCATTACACATCAATTAACTTTGTAGTTTATCACAAATACGCTGGTGAGAAAAAAGAATATTATTTGGCCGAACGAATTGAGGTCTTGGTTTATGATTATTATATCTTTTGTTGTTTAAAGACGATAAACCTCTCGGTCATCATCACCTTATAAAAAAAAAGAAGATAAAATAAAGAAACCGAGATCTCGAATACTCAAATAGCGTCAGGGTCGGAATAGAACAAGAGTTGATTAAGAAAGGCCTGATAGGAAAGATGAAAGAGAGGAAGCTAACCCAAGACTACGTGGAAAAAAGTATATCCAGCTAGGACCTTCGGGATTGTTAAGCCCTAACTCACTATAGTGAGTCCCTAAGGGATTAACTCTACCACTGGCCTTCGTCTGTGTGTGTGTGTGTTTGTTACACGTTTAATGACAAACGTGTCAACCAATCGATATGAAATTTAAGAAAACTGTTTTTTTCAACTAGGACGAACGATGGACGAGGTTTTTATATTTAGCACAAAGAGAAAGTCATGTATTGTGTCAAAAAAAGGAGTTTTGGAGTTTTAGTTGATTAGTCCTACTTGAGTCTACGGGGTCAAAAGAGATTTAAACGCGTGGATAAATTTTATTAATTGTGTATTGCAAATTCTTTCCAACTTATTTAATATATTATATATATATATCCAACTTATATATAATATATATAAAGGGCGTTTAGAAAATATCGTGCCAAACTTTTAGTAATGGTTATATGGGTCAGCCATCTTTAAAAAATAATTAATTATAGTTTTTGAAAATTTTAACATTTCTAGTCGAAATTTAGTACACACAATTTTTATCAGTATATCAAAAATCAAAACTTTATCTCATAAATTGTCGAAATCATAACGGTTTGAAATGTTGAATATCTACATAACTATGTACAAAACTACTAAGCATGTACAAAACTACAACTTTACAAAAATGTAAACGACCACCATTTTGAAAATTTATGGAAAAAATCTTTTTATTCTACGTATATTGTTGAACTGTACATATAAAAAGTGTACACCAAATTTCGTCTTGAAATTTTAAGAATTTCAAAAACTATATATAATTTTTTTAAACACAGATGGAAAATGAAGCTTTTCCGGACATATGTTTATTGAAACTTTTTTCTTTATTTGTCCCATATAACTACTTACAGTTTAGCATATTTTCTGAACATTCTGTAAATAACTTAAAATTCGGGGTAACTGCTATAAGAAAAAAACATAAATTAAGTTGTTTTTTTTTTTTTCAAATGGATTCCAACGATTTTTTTAAACTTTGATCAACTGTAACTTCTAAGGAAAAAACATGTCAGTCTTTATCCTTTTAAAAAATGCCGTTTCTTGTTATCAGTAACATAACAAAAGACCCATTAATGGGAAGGACTGTGAACGAATATCACATAAAGGAAAGTGAACAGCTCATTTTAAAGTTCTTGTGGTTTTAAATGAAAAAGAAAAGAATTTTAAACCAAATAAAAATCGAACCTTTTACTAAAAAGTTTAAAAAAACAACTTTTTGGAAATTTGCCTTCATTTTGAAATTTATATAATGATTTTTCTCGTTAACCAGTTTTTCTGATTGTTTGTAAATCTAAATACCAAATTTAAACAAAAGTTGAATACTATTCACTATAAAAATAGGCAGCCATTTTGAAATTTATAACGATGTTTCTGGTTAGAGAGTTGTTTAATTGTTTCTAAACAAAACAAAGGTGACAAATAGACGACAAGACGAGGCGGTAACAAAACAAACGTTGACAGCGGAATGGAACTGAGTCAATGTTTTTATCAGTAGTAGTAGTTTGACACTTCTCTGCCTGCGTGAAACTTCCCCTAACGCGCATGGGGCTAAAATAAAAGACGTGATTTCTCAAAATCGTCTCTACCAATTTCTTTCAAATATTTAGTGAATATTAATTACCCAAAGCAGTGTGCAAAATTGCAAATATATTACGATTCAGGTACAAATGATATAAAACAAAAATAAACTTTTACCATGATTATTAAAAACTCTACTTTAAATAAAATACGATCAAGGCTATGGAAGATAAGACACAAGCCAGTTCAGACTCCATTAAAATATGTAAATAGTTTGTACAAATCTACAGTTACCTTTTTGTGAGATGCTAGTTTAGTTAGTGCAATATTTTTGCATCGTTAATACTGATTCAACTCTGTACTCAATTATTAATCTGCTTATGTGGACTTGTAAAAACAGCCACAGCAATAATTCTTCAACGTTCCCTTGTGTATTTTGATTAATGTAACCTATAAAATTTTCAAGTCCACGACCCACATGATAATTATCAATAAGCAAGGAAGTTCATAAAACCAGCTCAAGGGTCCTGCTTGACCTCGCACCTGCATCTCCCCTCGACCTCTAAGGTCATTCTCAATTTATTATACTTCATTACTTCCTCCATTAAGGTTAACCATTGTTGTACGGCTGATATGTTATTCATAGCAACTAGTTTGTGCGTCTTGCCAATATAAGATTTCCAGGATTGTAATTTAAAGGTGCAACAACATTTGAACAAACTTTCACACTTATATGTATCAACACGATCTTTTTTTCTTGTTGTTTAAAGGCGAAAAACTCACAGTATCATCGTTTTATATTGTAAAAGAAGAAAAGAATATAAAATGAAGACCCTCTAACTCTCGAATACTTTAATAACGTCAAGATCGGAAAAGTTGTTGATCAAGAAAGTTCAGCTAATCTTCCTCTGGATTGATACTAAATATGAGAAACTCGTAATTTTAAAGATCTCTTTTAAAACCAACAGTGACATAGGGTGTAGCGTGAACTTTCATAATGTGCGTTAGTATACGAACAGAACAAGTGGGTCGCGGTGGATGCTACTAGTTAAGTCGCGGTCGATGTCGACAGCACATAGCAAGGAGGTTACCTGCGCTGCTCAGTCGAGCTAGGACCACTGTCAAGTGGAGTAGTTTGTATGACAAAAACGATTGTGCTTTTGCGATGTTGTGCGAGTCAAGTGATGATAGTGATGCAATGTCAGCCGTCACCAAGTGGTGGCTGATAGGTAATATACCCACAATACGGGAGTGAGCTGACAATTGCTATCAGATCTTCCTTCATATTTAGCATTTGAAATTCAAAAATGAACTTAATACGCAAAAGAGATTATGGAAAGCAACTAGAGTACCCTAGCGCACGGAATGACAGACGTCAGACGTGTTCTATGCGAGCTGCTGTGGAGGGGGATGGCAACTTGGGCTTGAACGCACCAATCACAGGGAAGCATCCTTGTAAAAACAAACTCATTTTTTTTCAAAAGCATCGATGTAAACCTCCTGGATGGCATCGCGCTAAACCTCCACCGCGACTTACCTGCTCTGTTCTCTTCCATTCACTACAATGTGTTTCTTTTACATGGAAGTCGACCGCGACCTTCATCTCCACCGCGACCCACTTGTTCTGTTCGTACCCTTAGGAGAGGTTCACGCATGCGGAGAAGTGTCAAACTACTACTGCTGATAAAAACATTGACTCAGTTCCATTCCGCTGTCAACGTTTGTTTTGTTACCGCCTCGTCTTATCGTCTATTTATTGCCTTTGTTTTGTTTACAAACCATTAAACAACTTTCTAACCAGAAAAATCGTTATAAATTTCAAAATTGCTGCCTATTTTTATAATGAATAGTATTCAACCTTTGTTTAAATTAGGTATTTAGATTGACAAACAGTCAGACAATTTGGTTAACGAGAAAAATCATTATATAAATTTCAAAATGACGGCAAATTTCCAAAAAAAGTTTAGTTTTTTTTAACTTTTTTGTAAAAGGTTCGATTTTTATTTGGTTTAAAATTTTTTTTTTCATTAAAAACCGTAAGTAAGAACTTTAAAATGAGCTGTTTGTTCATTTTCCTTTTTGTGATATTCGTTCACAGTCCTTCTCACTAAACATAGATCGAAGTCGTCCAATGTTCGTTATTATTTTCTTCCTTCTTTTTTATTAGGTGTATTAAACTCTGTAGACCTACCAATCTACAAACAATCCTTTTCTTCTTTTAAGATTAGTTTTATTTAACTAACGAGAACCCTTGTTGCTTGTTCTACGCGGATTTGCACTTTCGTTAAATTAATAGCTCCTCCGTTCACGACTTATTGTTTCATAAAACAATACACATTTGATATTATTTTGCGAGAATAACTTCGGAGTACTTCTTTTGCACTAACTTTCTCTCTTACGTTTTCACCTTCAATTACAACACAACAAACTAATGTTTTTGAAAACTCACTGCAAGTTTGAGCTTAGTGTTTCCCCCACTACAACAGCCTGCCCAGAGACGACTACGCATCTCAAGGTCAGAGCTCAAGCTTAATGTCACGGATGTACTTTTAAAATATTTATCCATGTACAGAGTGTTCCGAAAACTATAATCTGTAATTTTCCCTAAACTCTTCAAATGGAATGACATTAGTATAGGGGAAGTTTGGTAATTGTAAAAATAAAGACTTCCGTTTTTTGACTGGTCTTTCTGACGTTTCACATCCTCATGAAACAGAAAAATAATTTTCGACTGCCATCCGTTCGTCGTTGTCATCTGTACGTAACCACGATAACGGCAACAATAATTTGATATAGAACCCTACTGAAATTCAAAAAGTCGAATTGATAAAGTCAAAATGGCGGTTATTTATACAGTTTTTTTGTTTGTATCTCGTGTGTTATTCAATATACAACACACTAAATTAGATACAAATTTACAGATTTTAATTTCTGCATGTAATGGTACCAATCCTACCTCTCTACGACGACAAATAGCGAAGTTATAAACAAATATGTAACTTAAATCCTTGAACTCCCATGAAAATGTGATATTCGTAAACGAGTTCCGACAGGGTGTTTATTTGTCTTTATTTTTAAATCACTTTTATCTCCGCTGGGAATCTTAAAATAAAAATGACTACATTGTTCCACCTTTCCCAGGTTCTTTAAATCTCACTTTTGTTTACGAGTTTCAAATATATTCCATTGTCAAAACACTTAATCGTACGTAATAGTACTATTAAATGTTTTTGAGAATGGAGTAAATCCGAAACGTGGCAACAAAAGTGAGATTAACACAGCTGAGAAAGGCGGAACAATGTAGTCATTTTAATTATGTGTCTTTATTTTACAGACTTTTTTTAGGCTATAAATGACCGAGATGTTTAACAAAACTAAAAATATATACTATATATCAATTGCTGAAATATTTTACCAGTCTGATACTGTTATTCTACCCTGAACAACTATTTTTGAAGAAATCAAAAAGAGAGGGGGAAAATTGACAGAACTATTAAGATAGTTTCCCAGGCATTTTCGACTCCCTTGATTTTACAATTCACACAGATTTTAGTCTTGGCGGTTAAAAGCAGAATAAAAACCATCACCTGTGATTCCCCCCTCAACAGGTGTGTTCCACTTGCTTGCATCGTCCCTCAGAGCGAGGCACAGGTGTTTAGGGGATCTCCCCCTCAGAAGGGTTCCACCCCACAACACTTCCCCATCTTATCCATCCTTCTTTTGTAAACACTTGTGCAATGTGGTTCTCGCTTCGTCATCTTATACTATATGTTTTGCACTTGTTATCCCTTTACAATACTGATCTTCTTGTGACTGTTCTGAGTTTCCGTATATGTAGAAAACCGTCGGTAAAAGAGATTTGAACGCAGGGCAAGCACAATAATTACGCTATTCCTTATTTTTTATAATTTTTAAAAAGCATCAAGATTAACCATAAAACTCGCCATTCCTAAAGTGGCAGACTATTTTCGCTTATTTCTTAATACGTTTTTATAAATTCACAAAAAATTACAATATTATGTAAAACCCAACTTGTTCCATATCATTTTTCTCAGAAAGGCTCTTAAAACTGATTTATGAAATGATAAACCATTGGGAAGTAAAAATTTGGAATTAGTATGTCAGGAATCAAAAAATGTCCTTTAAAATAATAAATCAAATAAAAATTTTTTTTAAGATACCACGTTTTTAAAACGGACTAAAAAGTATAAAATATTTTTCAGACCCTTCTACAATTTTGAGGGAGGATTGTTAGTGGCTATGGATACCAGTAAATAATACAAGTAGACAATCCGGATGAATTCACAGCTAATTTCAGTGAATCGGAAATGAGATTCAGTGTAATTTAATTTATTTACTCCACCTTAACTATCATAGATTGCCTGCGCCCCACGTTTTTCTCTCCAAGTATTCCAAATATATCCATAGCCACTAACAATCCTCCCTCAAAATTGTAGAAGGGCCATGAAAAATATTTTATACTTTTTAGTCCGTTTTAAAAACGTGGTATGTTAAAAAAAATTTTTATTTGATTTATTATTTTCTGTTTTTTAGTCTTATGTCCGGATGAAAGATTTCAATCGGTTTTGTATATATTTATGAGAATCTGACAGGGACATATAAAGGAAATTCCCAATGCATTTCATATCATGTTTAGCTGCAAATGTCTTAAATTCAAAATATTACCTATAATAGTTCTATTAGTCTTGTAACTCAGAAAATCAAACTAAAGAAATAAACAAAATGTATTTTATTTTTTTCATGTACATGAATTAAAACAATACAATGTCAGATCCTTCTCAATTACAAATTGTAAATGTATCATAAACTTATGGTGGTGAAGGTCGTATTTGACGCATTCTTCCCATCTCCGTCATGGCATCTTCATTGCAAGGTGTTTTGCCAGTGAGTTTTGAGCAATCAAGCTCATTTTTTAAATTTGATTTATTATTATACTTTTCAGTTCGTTTTAAAAACGTGGTATGTTAAAAAAAATATTTGATTTATTATTAATCCAATAACTCTCACAAGCCATGAAAAATTTGCCTCATCCTACTTCAATATTCCGGTTACCAATCAAAAGCGATAACGCGTTTATACAAATCTATATCGGCCAATTTTGATTTGTTTAAATAACTATTGCTAAAACAAATGTAGAGATAAGAAACCAACTGAATATTGTATTGTCATCCAATTCTGACCTATGTTCAAAATTTCAGGTCTCTAGCTTATCGGGAAGTTAGTTTACACTCGATTGCAAAATTCCACCCGGACAGACTGACAGATATGACGGAAACCGAACTAATAAAAACGTGGTAAAAAGTGGAAACTCCAAAAAAGTGGACCTCCATATGTATCAAAAATTTTCCAATTTTTTTTCAAGACACTTTGTCTTCCAATTTCTTTTTCAAAAGTTTTCCGATGTATTTGTGAGTAAAAATTGTTAAAAATATATACTTTAAAAAAAAAAAAAATTTATAATTAAGTGAAATGTATGTAGGTGAAAAGTTAGGCTTATTTTGAGAAGACTCACCCACTGTAAATTCTTTTGATACAAAGACAACTTTCTTAAGTCTTCTTAATAATTGTTAAGTAATACCTACTGAATGTTCATACAATTTGATTGAAAACTACTCTAAACTAGCCATTGTTAAAACATAAGGGAGAAATAATGTGAATAGAAAAAGTAAAAAAGTAAAGATTGTTTAAATATATTTGTCATGTAGACTAATTGCTAAAACTGCATTCAATAATAACATAAATGTTTTTTTCTCTTTTTTTTTCATAATTATTTATAACAGCTACTGTATTTTAAATCATTTTTAGGTTAACTTATATAGAGCTTACTTTGTGCGGATTCATAGTATTGTGATTTTTTGTTTACATCTCGACAAAACAAAACGGTTTAAATTCTCAAATATGTTTTATTTGTTTTTTTTTCATAATTTATAACAGCTATTTTAAATCATTTTTAGGTTAACTTATATAGAGCTTACTTTGTGCGGATTCATAGTATTGTGATTTTTTGCTTACATCTCGATAAAACAAAACAGTTTAAATTCTCAAATATTATTATGTTTTATCTGATTTTTTTTTTCATAATTTATAACAGCTGTTTTAAATCATTTTTAGGTTAACTGAGGTTCATTAAGCTTACTTTGTGCGGATTCATAGTACAGTAATGTGATTTTTTGTTTACATCTCGACAAAACAAAACGGTTTAAATTCTCAAATATGTTTTATTTTGTTTCAGAATTTATAACAGCTGTTTTAAATCATTTTTAGGTTAACTTATATAGTGCTTACTTAATTTGTGTAGATTCACGTTGTGTTGTTATTGATTGCTTAAATATACACTCCAATTTACAAACCATCCAAATGAAAACAATTCAATTATTTAAAAACTTTAAAATTTTGCAATTGTTTTAAGATAAATACATTACAGAAGTGTTTTAAAATGTGATCATAAATCTAAACATTGAATTGGCAGAATTCACACGCTAAGTGATATCAAGAAGACATTCAGCCGGACGCTGTTGAAGAGTTCTAACAATCAAGGACTATAAATGGAACCTAATTGAGGGGTAGCATATGTCTGTATGAGGGTCATATGGACATGCGGGTCACAATGTAGGCTATGTAGGGAGAATATATTGGGAGGCCAAACCTTTTTGTTTGTTTTGTTATTGTTATTTTTAAAGGCAAAAAACAGCTCGGTCATCATCGCCTTATAAAACAAACTGATGAGAGCCATCATGGTACTTACCCAGCCACATTATAGAACGTACGTAATACACGCAGATCCTCTAAATGTAATGGCCAAAAGTAGGGTTAGTTTGTTAAACAGTTGATACGCTGGTTTTCTGAACCTTGTAACTGTGTATATCACTATTTTATGACGTCGTAGATGTGTATATATTAAAATATATACGCTCGCTTCGCTCGTGTCGGTAACTCAGCCTTGCCCAATCGTAACTATACGAATATGACATTTTCTTGGGTGGTCATGGTTCGAAATTATATTTTGGACAATAACTTCGTTATTTGTCCTCGTAGAGATGTGGGGTTGATACCATTACATTCAGAATTGAAATTTGCAAGTTTGAGTTTAATTAGTGTGAAATAAGTTGATTAACACGCGAGTTAAGGACAAAAACTGTTTTAAATGGCCGCCATTTTGAGATTTCTGAATATCAGTAGGATTTCATATGAGAACACTGTAGTCATTTATACGCAATTTTATGTTCCTATTTTTCGGAGGCTGCTATCGTGGTTACACAACGACAAAGGGCGGACAGCTTGTAGAAAATTACTTTTTCGGCTTCCGAGACCATGAAACAGTCGACAAAGAGAGATCAACATATTTGCGATTAAAAATCTTAGTCTATACTTCATATACTGGCTAAGAAACAATCGTAATAAGTATTTAGGAAGTTATACAGTATATAGGGAAAATTTTGCACAGGAAAATTCTGGGAACAAGTCTGTTTTGTTGTTATTAGATTCCGCCATCAGAAAGAGTCTAGGCCTACTACTAAACTCTTTACATCCTGTATGAACTGAAAGCTAGATTTATTCTAGTAATAAGAATGTAAAAACGTAAAATAAATTGCCATTTTCCCTCCTTCTTCTTTAAAGATAACCTCTCTGTTACCAACCCTTTAAATAAAAAAGAAGACAAAATAAAGACCCAGCACTCTAATACTCTAATAGTGTCAGAGTGGAAATAGAACAAGAGTTGATAAAGAGAGACCTGATAGGAAAGATAAAAGAAAATATCTAATCCAATATTACATGAAAAGAGGTGTAATCCAGCTAGTGACCCTCAGGATTGTTCACCATGCCAGTACTCACTATAAGTAAACCTATTAAGGCTAATAAATTTACAATTTTTGCTTTGGAATTCCAGAGTGATATCTGGTCCAGAATACTTCTATAGTTGTAAAATTAAGGTCTACTTTATTTTTTTATTCAATATTTATTGAAAGAAATCAGTAAAGTCTATTTTGAGAAGTAACGTTCTTTATAATAGACCCAATTTTTGTTTTTCACCAATATTTACGAACCAGCATTTTTGAAGAGATGGCGATCAATAGATTTTATGACCCTTAGTCTACGGCCACGCTAGGCGACCCGGTCGCCGCGACCTGGTCGCGGCGTCTTTTTTATTCGCGACTAGGTCGCACGAGTGTGCCACGCTAGGCGACAATTTGTCGCAGTCGTCAACATGACTCTGAGTAAGGAGGACTTATTGCTAGTCATTGCAGTGCAATGGTACTTAAAAAAGAAGAGAAAACGAAGATTTGGAGTTCATCCGCTAAATCTGCTTCGTTTGAAACAAGGTCAGTTTCACACCATAATGACATTGCTGAGAGATGACGGAGAAAAGTTTTTCTCCTATTTTAGAATGAGCATAGCATCGTTTGACAAACTCGTATCATATAACAAAGACGGCATAGTGAAAAAGGATACAAGGCAATTTTTGTCCTCATTTGGCAATTGCTACCAGTTCTCAAAAACCATCACAGCAACTTCGAGCCACAGTTTTAATTTGACATCCCTGTTGCTGTAGTCCTTTAGGGAAACATCCCAAAGAGGTCTACACACACTTATCTCGTTAATAAACATATCTGTGTCAAACGGCATATTGCACAACAGCACAGCTAACAGCACTACTGTTTAGTAAGTAGAGAGAAAACAGGGATTGGTGAAGCAAAGAAGGATGGGAGAGTAAACATGTCGCCAAGCGTGGCCGGCTCCATTTGATAACGTGGGGAGCGTATTTTTGTCGCCGCGACCAGAAAACGCTCCCTGTCGCGTTCCATTTGCTGTCGTAGGTCGCCGGTCGCTTAGCGTGGCCGGCTATATTTCATTTAATGCTTCACATTTTTATTTTCTGTCGCGGCGACCTTGTCGCCTAGCGTGGTCGAAGCCTTAGATAACCTAACCTATACTTGAACAAAATTGAATGAAATTGATTGAAACCGATTGTGAGAGAATTGTAGATGAGTGTGTGTTTCAATGATAGCTACCAGCAAATTTTGAGTTATCAAAAAAATGAAAGAAAAGAAGTGCTGAGTCATGGGTAAACCACATACAAAATTTGATTAAAATCGGTTGACTCATTTAGGCTGTACACACACAGGTAACCGAAGTTAGAAAAACAAACATTTTTTATTTACTAAAGGGACCTCAAAAATGATATATTCACCAAAAACTCAACATCTCTATTTTGTCTGAAAAATAAAATCGGTATGGAAACACAAAAATATTCATTTATTCACGACAAATTTGTTTACACAAATAAATGTACTTCTTCCAATGCGAGATGTATAGATTTTAGTTATTGATTCTCTCTGATGACTAAAACATAGCAAAGGCCTATTCACAGATTTTTCGCATTGAAAATTTTCTGAAGGAGTGAAAAAATGAATAGTAGTAAATTAACAATTTTACTTGCCCAGTATATGAAGTGTATGGTAAGTTTGGTTTTTTACCTCAGGTTTTTTCAATTACCTTTGGAAACTGAGAAATTGATTTTCGACATATTGTCATTGGTGTGTAAACACAATATTGGCAAAATAATTAAGATAAAAACATGATTTAATATAGGAGACTATAAGTGTGCTCGTATAGAACCATATTTAAAATCAGAAAAAATATACTGAAAATGTCAAAATGGGCCCATTTTAAGGAGTTCTTTGTTCATATCTTGTCTGTTATTCAACTTATAACACACTAAATTAGATCAAAACTTATGCAGATTTCAATTCTGCTTGTAGTCTAATGGTACCGACCTCACCTCTCTGTTATTACAAACAGTGAAGTTATGGTCAAAAATCAAATTTCAAACCTTGATCTCCAAGAAAGAAAAAAAGAAAATGTGATATTCTTATAGTGGGAAGAGTCAGCGACACGATTCTAGCGAGTGAAGGGTTCCGCCCATAAGTACAATATCTAGGACCGTCAATGCCGGGATAAATAAAGATAGTCTAATATTAATTAATAAACTTAGTTACTATATTTAGGTCTTGCCTTTGTCAACAAAAAAGAAAGATATCTGACTACAATAACTCAGTGGTTTTAATAGTAGTTTATATAGTGATTGTATTATGATAGCCTTTAAGGTATGAGAGAGAAATAAGTTAGGACACAAATGAAGCTAGCATCCTAAACTTCTCACGAATCCCTTAAAAGGTTGTTTACAATCACTATAGGCACTACTTTATCCACGACTAAGGAAATATTATTAAACAGAGTGTTCTAAAAGTTGAAGATTCTTTTACTATGTTAAGACAATTGAAACGCCTTTTGTGGAAGAGATATATCGATATTTAAAAGGGAAATAATTATGTTAATGAAATTTATTTACAAACTTGGAGAATGAGCAGAATATTTTTTTTTTCCACAAATCAATAAATGTATTGTATGTTTTCTCATGTATGCATTTGGATTTGTTAAGTAAAAGATTATTCGCTCCTAATTTTGCTTTATTGTAGTTGGTGTTAATTGCATGTCATAATGACTGTAAGAATCCATCATTTTAAATTCTGTCTCTTGTACAATAAAATGTAAGCACAAAATGTATAAACAGAAATATTTGTATAGGTTAGGACAAATTAGCAATGTTTAATTCAAAACAGCTGATGAAACAGTATAAACTAAAACCCATTATTTTAAGTAAAAACCTGTTGCTTAATAAATGTTGATAAAATTCAAATAATAGAATCAATATGAATACTTTTCGATATTATCATAGACACAACAATTTTAAAAGGGAAGTTTTAGGTGATTTTAGTAATTTAAATTAAATTTAAAATTTCAACAAATTTTGTTTTAAAACGTAGTTTCAATGCAATTTCTTGAAGAAATTCTCACTGGTTTGATTGAGGTCAAATACATAAAGATAACAGGCAAAAAATATCGAAACTAGTAATATTATTGGATTAATCAAAGATCGTTCAACAGCTATAACAAGTTAAATAATAATTAAGTATCAAACATAGCTTCCAATATGTTCACATTCTGTTGGCGTTTGCAATGCTACAAAAAGATAAGAGTTCACCTGAACTTAGTAATAATAATTATAAAATATGATATTATTTCTTTATCGACGAACTATTGTGATTCCCATCCACACGTATGCATACAATAATATAGATTAATAAATGTCTTTATTATGCAAATTTACTTGGCAAGCACTATATTTCAATGACAACATTTCTCGGAATGGTACATAATTAATTATTTTACTTACGTCCAAGTTTAAGTGGAATAGGATTAGTTTGGAAATAATCCAAGTGATTAAAAATGATTCTAGCCTGTTTTGTAAGTAACATGAACAGCACGTAGCTTCCAATCACTTATATAAATAGTTTGTATACAAAGATTCTACAAACTTTCTGACACAAAATTAACAGTGAAATATTTTGTAACTATAGAAATGTATTTGTTAGAGTCAAAAAAGACTTACTATGGTCTATAATGGAGAAACGAACTTCCTTCAACACATTTTGAATACCTCTAAGCTTTCTCAGCTGCATGAAGGGATTAACACTAGAAATATACTCAAATCAGGGAGTAAGTCAGGGTTGAATTACGATACCGACATTGTTTATATTCTATATATTAATGATTTAATAAGAGAGTGGAAGAAACAAAGAGAAGATTGAGGTATATAAAATGGTCACGACAAACTGCACATTTTGCAGAAGACCAGGTGATCATAGAAAATACAGAACATAAGTTACAGTTATCAGTCTATAAATTATAAATATTAAGTTTGACATATAATTTGCAAATATCAGGTTTGAAGACTAAAGTAGTAGCTTTCATTGCGAACTATCCCACCAAATAATATATTGTCCTAGATAGAAAATAGCTCAATCTGGAGCAGGTATCACATTTTTAATACCTAAGCCAGGATATCACTTGTGAAATTGATAGTGACATTAGTAATAAAGTCAGTAGATACCAATAAGTTTGTGGGACAATTAGGCATTTGATGGAAAAAAACAAGAAAAAAAGCAGCTATAATTGAATAAGGTAATGGATATTCCTGTCCTCCTTTATGGATAGGAATATTGGGTAACAAGTAAAAAAGATATTAGCGAAATAAAATTTCTAAGGTCTCTTGAGAGTTGTACAACAAAAGTCAAAAATTGGAGGTAAGCCTAAGAACAAATCAGATGGCATTTTATAGTCACCAATTGATGGATCACGTTTAGAGAGTGTCTGATGACAGAATTCCTAAGTTGGTTCTAGGTCTATTGGTAAACATGGGAATGCCTAGAATGAGGTGGGAGGAGGCTGGAACAGAGAATATGCCTAACTCTTGAATGACAGAGAAGATATAACCCCTAAGGTTCAAAACAACATGTAATGGTCAACATTACCCAAGGCAAGACTACATATTATTGGCCTATTTTACTGCCTTTAATCTCTCATAAGTCATATATTTATTTAACAGGAAGGAGACAATTTTGTACATTGTATTACCATGGTCAAGATCTTTAAAAATTACACTTCATCAAATAAAAAGTGCACAAACAACAACAAAATCATACACATCCTGAAACCCTTTTGTCATTAAATAGATTGGCGTCCAATGAATTCATCTATAGAATCAAAAATGTATTCTCTTAAATATTGTAATATTTCTATTTGAAGGACTTTTATTCTGTTATTATTTTGATTTTTATGTGGAAGATGGCCTAAGAAATTGCTGATGATTTTGAAGTTTGAGCAAGCCTATATTTTGATATAATTAGACTGTATGTTTTTCTTGTGTCATCTACGTATTTGGATCCCTTTGAAGAATTTCCCCATATAGCATCACCATACTGGACATGGTAATAAAATAGACCATGATAATGTCATTCATAAAACTGGTAAAGTGCAATAATAGAGGATGACTTTTTTTTTTTTAACGTAAATTGATGAATTCAAATTTATGGATCAATAATTTAGATGGTTATTCCATTTTAGTGGAGACTCCATCGTCAAACCTAGAAATTTTGTACTTTTTACTTCTATTAGTGGATAACTATCTGCAAAGACAACTTTTGTACGGCTATTTGCTCTATATTTTGTAGAGAATGAGATATAATTTGTTTTTCCTAAGTTTAACATCAAATTATGTTTGTCAAAGTACTCTATAGCTTGATTTAAAGAAATGAAAGATTTTATTTCTAAAGTGTTTCAGTCGTGATCAGATATTCTATCTTGCAGTAACATCTATCGCCCAAAAGCAAAGACATCTATTCTAGCTAAATTATAGGAATGTATTATAGCAAAATAATTCAACTGAGTCCTAGAAATAGAACTCATAACTGAAGAACAAGCTGTGCTTAGAAAAAACAGGAACCTGTTCAACAAACATTAAAGCTCACAAAATTAGAAGAAAACAACAAAGGAAGTGTACTAGCTATCTTTGTGGACTTTAAAGAAGTGTATAATACAGTATGGAGATACAAATTACTACAAAAACTAACACAAATAAAAATAAAAGGGAAGATGCAATCATGGTTTCAGAGATTTCTCTCCCAAAGTTGGTTAAAAGTAAAATATGAAAATAAAAGCTTGTGCTACAAACAAAGGATGTTAGAGTTACCCCCAAGGAGCTGTCTCTAGCATAAGACACTTTAACATTTATAAAAATAACCTTTCTAATCATATCAGACATGAGGTTCAACATAAGTTTTGATGATCATCAGGTTGATGTTATTATTTGAACAGAGAGAGAAAAAATTGCAAATAACAAAAGATATTCGAAGACAAGATGAATATTAGCCATTGAAATTGTAAAAGATTTGGCTCAAACTAACAACATGGGGATAAATGAAACCAAAACCATCTGCCAACTTTTCTCACTAAAACACCAAAACACCTCTTTCAGCCTTAAATAAATATACTGTGAATTACTTGAAAGTGATACAATCAAATACTTAGGAATCATGCTTAACAAAAAACTTATTTGAAGACAACATGTGAAACAGGTAAAAGAAAAAGTAAATAACAATTTAAAACTGCTGGAAGAACTCTAAATGCAAGTACAGTGTGTCCCACAAAGGTATTTACATTTTTAAACAACCATCAAGTACATATGGATCAACCAACCAATCAAATTGTAAGATTTTTTTCATACATATTGAAAACATATCCAAAAGTGTACCAACAAATTTTTACGCTATTATCTGAAATACCTATAAATAAAATGGTGGGTGTTGACAGCAATATACGGTTTAAATGATAACAAGCAATAAAATAACTTTTTATTCTTCAATAGACTTTAATAACTTTTTAATTTAATTATCACAATATAACAAATAATAAAAAATATCTTTTTATGATAAAACATGTATCTTAACAACAAATAAAAATCATTCAAATTAAAACCTGTCTACTGCTTTCAGCCACTTCTAAGTCAGGTGACTGTCGATGATACTTTTTCTGTGATACTTTCCGTGATATACTAACAGTTTCAAGTAAGAGCTTCCTCCACTTTGCGATGGACATGACTGAGGAAGGTTCAATCATAGCATACATAGCTTGAAATATTCTGTGTGCTTCTTTGTCATTATTAAAAGCAATAGACCAAACATAGCACAAAACCTTCTGCTCTATCATATACATCATGGTAAAAATCTAGAACAACCTAGGTTATGTTTGTTACCTAAGAGAACACAATAAAATTTGTCAACAATGCAATGATCTGAAATAAAAGAAACAGTTGGTTGTTTTAAAATAACCAGTTGTTTAAACATTTGGACCCTTTATGCTATATTGTTCTCTGGCGCCAGTTTAAACTGCATTTCTTTCAACAGCTGCCATTTTATTTCTATTACAGATATCAGCGTAAAAAATGTGTTGGTAGACTTTTGGATTTGTTTCCAATATGTATGAATGAAATCTTACAATTTGGTATACGCATATGTACTTGGTGTTTGTTTAAAAATCTAAATACCTATGCGGGACACAACTGTAACTGTATATTAAACCAGTATGGAAGTAATGTTTTTGTCACTCTAAACAAAGCAAACCTCCAGTAGTTAGAAAACAATCAAAACAACACTTCAAGACTCCTTACAGGTGGAGTAAAAACCACACAGCAGGTATGAAACTGTACATCAACAATTGCCCATAAAACTAGAAATTAAAAAGGATGCAGTATGTCTACAGTATTTTAAAAGTAATGATTATGGTATATGAAATAGCTTACATAATATTTCATTGATGAAAATATAACATATTGTAATTTACTAAAAATATGTTTGTACAAAAGTAAGGATGTATGAAGATTATCTTTAAAATACAGTGTAGAGAAGTAGCTTGCTACTTTGTACATACCAGTAAATGTAGCAATGACCAACAAACAAGTTCCTGAAATGACTGTGCGCTTTAGAGGAAATGGAGTTATAACAAAAGGTGCTGTAAAATACCTGGGTGTTGGAGGAGCAAGATGCAGCACAAAAAGTGTATTGGATTTGGTAACTCATTCCATTATCTTATATGTGGCTCCCATCTGTGGAAATATTATTAGTTGCCATATATATACAGAGAAACACTTAATGAAATGGAATGAAGAGTACCTTAGCAAGTCTGCTGTGATTATTGGACAGTCTCCACTGAGTCTGCACAGGTGATTGTGAAACTTATTGATATTCAAGTTTAAAAGATAAGCTAGAATTATAATAATAATATAATAATATTATTATAATTAAATATGGTGATAGGATGAAATAAAGTACTAAAGCTAAGTTTCAAACAAATGAGCTACAATTGTTTCACCTTGCATCATTTTCGAGTTGCTCGAAGATGCCACAAAGTGAAACAATTGGAGCTCATTTATTTTATGTTATTATTTTTGTAAACTTTAGCTTTAGTGCTTTATTTAATCCTATAATATGGAGAGAGAGAGAGAGAGAGAGAGAGAGAGAGAGAGAGAGAGAGAGAGAGAGAGAGAGAGAGAGAGAGAGAGAGAGAGAGAGAGAGAGAGAGAGAGAGAGAGAGAGAGAGAGTTACATTAACAATGGTCATTTGGATGAGAAGGTTGCATTGATAGGGAGAAAACACGACAAGGCTGATTTCTACTCTAATAATAATATAATTCTTTGCAAGACATGTAGTCTTTAAAAATTATCTTAAAAGATTCAAACTAGTGACTGTTGTTAATATTGTAGGGAAGTTGATATGGCATATCACACTTTCCTTGAATGTCCATGTCACTGAGATTTTGTAGTCAGGTGCAAAAAAATTACTTACCAAGTGAATACTTCACTATTGATGAGAAGCTTTTATGGTAGATGCCAGTTTAGGCAATATATTCCGAATAAACCAGCCAAATATGGCTTGAAACTATTTCTAATAGCGGATGCTTGTACATAGTTATTCATATAACTTAGTGATTTACGTTGGAAAACATCCAAATGGCCCCTATGAAGTTGTAACAGTGTCAAAAGTATAATAGAAAGATTAATTCAACCGATTTCAAAAAGTGGTCATAACATAACTACTGATAAATAGTTTGCATCCAAACCGATTACAGATTCACTTTTAAAAAAACATAAATATATTCTAGTAGTTACGCTTTGTAAGAATATAAAGGAAATACCATCTATGTTTTTGGATGCTAATGTGAGACCTCAAAATAGCAGCATGTTTGAGTACCAAGATCACAGTGCTTGTTTCATACATACTAAAAAAAAGTTTTATTATTATTGGATAAAATGCATGAATTTGGAACACATAACACACATTCTGGAGAGGACTGTAAGCCTGATATTTTGACATTCTACAATTTGACCAAGGGTGGGGTCGATGTATTAAATTAGACGAAGAGTACTCTGTTTCTAGAGTGACTAACAGATGGAGCATGATTACTTTCTACTCCCTATTGAATACAGCAGGAATAAATGGATATCTGATTTTGACAACAAAAGTTGAAAAACTTCATCTCAGGCAATATTTGAAGGAATTGTCTTTCGAACTGTGCAAGGACTATTTAGAAACAACACCTTACAGTGAGGAGCATCCGGAAAACAGATGAAGAAAATACCAAGAAAATTTATTCAGAGTTTCCAGTGAGGTGCAATTTCTGCGACTGGAAAAAAAACAGAAACACTAAAACATCTTGTGGTCAATGTAGTGCCTTCATCTGTCGAGAACACAAACATTTACTTATATCAGGTTTGCTGGAATGACAGAAGATGATTTGAGTGGCAGAGACAACAGTGAGTAAAAAACTACCCTATGTAACTATTATAATATAATATGTACTTTTTATTACATTCTTAAAATAATTTTCTGAAGTCTGGTTTCATTACAAATGTCTATGTTATATTTTACATTCTTAATAAATTTAATTTTTACTATAATTTTCTGAAGTCTGGTTTCACATTACAAATGTCTATGTTATATTTTACATTCTCAATAAATTAAATTTTTACTATGTTTAGTCAGTTTTATGTCATTTTTATTATCCTACTTATCCTCCTTGTGGTTTTTATTTGTATACATTTATATTGTTGTTTATAAACATAATATACCAAATGTTAACTATTACAAGATTTTTTTTTTAATTTCTTTTTTTAGTTCCACATACAGCAGTATCATTCAGTATTGAATTAGATCCTGAATATATCATCACTAATTATTTTAGGAATAAATTAGTATAATTCGTTTAGTGGATAGACTGATTGATTACGTATCAATAAATATGTCTTTATGTATAATTAAAAAAATATAATAAAACTATTTAAAAAATAAAACTGATTTTAAATTAAAAACCTTATAAAATACATTTTAGAATGCTTTTTTAATGAAAGAAAACTTTTTATCTTTATTTTCTTATAAACAATTTTATAATAATAATTGTTAACTTACCAAAAAAACATGCATTGTAAATGTTACAAGTATTACTACTTGTTTCAACCCTATGCGATCTGATGGGCAACATTGTGGCCCACCAACATTTCTCCACCAGCTCTATAAGTTTACTAATGAAAATTTCCTCTTAGGTCTGATGGGCCACACTGGGGCTCACTTGTGTTTTCCTCTATAGGTCTGATGGCCACCATAGAGGCCCAACTGGATTGTTTAATTTTAATTCCTGTATAGTGCTGAAACTGTGCAGGTAAGATCAGGATATAAATATCGGGGTAAACAGCACAGGCTAAATTAATTTAGTAAGTTACCTTAGCAGGCTGGGGCGCTATTTATGAATAACCTTCCTCCAGACTTGCTAGAGATAAATGATTATTCATGTTTTAAAGGCAGAATGAGACGACTGCTGTTGTATGGACCTTGTTATTCTGTGGAGGAGTTTGTGGGGCACTGACAGGGGTGTGTGGAGCCTCCATGTTTCTGTCTTTTATATTTATGTGTGTTATTTTATTTTAATGATTGACTATTGTTCGGGGCTTTGTAATGTTGTTTGTTGTCTTGATCATATTTTATATTTTGTTGAATTATGTATGGTTGTATTATATATATTTTTTATTGTAAAAAAAAAATAAAAAAAGTGTATTACGCATTTTGACACATGCATTGTGGATTTGTATTTATGTGTACGTTCTGGTATTTGTAAATTATGGGACCTGCCTTATACAAATGTAATATTTGTAAAAAAAAAAAAGGATGAATAAAGAAACTAACTAACTAACTAGGTAGGAAGTTTCTGTTTTATAGCTTGGTATTAATGCATGAGCTTCATTTTCACGCATAAATAATGTAAACAACTAACCTATCACATCACAGTTGACTCTGTCTAGGCCGATTGTAGTGGTGTTTTTTGTTAGCCAAATTATTTTCCTGTAGTTTCTTAGTGTTTTAGTTATTTGGTTTGCATTTAATATATATAGTATTTAAAATGAGTTCATAATTATCATTACTTTGATAAAACAGATGAAATAAGAGACACATTGGAAGAGTATGATGGTGCTTATCTCAGATTATGAAAGCGATGTTGTATCTAACGTAGGTGAAGAACTTGTGAAGAAATTGTAAATGAAATTGGTTGAATGACTGTTATTAGTTAAAATGACTATAAATTGGTAGAAAGCGAATTAGAAAATAGTGATGAACAGAGTGAAGATAGTGAAGTGCTGGCCAATGATGTGGAAGAAAATCATGAAGAACAGAGTAATGAAAGTGACTGGGAAGAATTAACAGAAAATCATGTAAGATTCACAAAAATTTCTTACAAAAAACATTAATGGCTTTTGCCCATCTCAGGGACCAAAACCAGTGTCAGAAGATGATTTTTCCAGTTATTTTTTAGCGATGAGTTGTTGGAAGAAATAGCTAGTGCATGAAACTAATAGGTATGTGCATGAAAAGATCACGATGAATACACCATTACTAACAAATTCTATATGGCGATCCTGGAAGGGTCTCACTCTTTTGGAAATGAAAGTCTTTTTAGTTGTGTTCATAAATATGGGTATGAACCCCAAACCTGAACTTACTGATTATTTTTCTAGAGATTACATTGACTATTTCCCTTCCTTCAAAGATTCTTTTTCCAAAGATAGGTTCTTACAAATTTTCTGGAACCTTCACTTGAGCCCACCTCACGATGAACCTGTTGCAGGAACTATGACTCCATCTGGAAAAGTATATAGGGTTGTACAATACCGTATCTAGATACTGAATATAGACAATATTTCATATCAAAAAGCAAGGTGTCTGTGGATGAAAGCATTGTCGGCTTTAAAGGCAGGGAGTTGTTCAAGGTATTTATCCATTGGAAAACAAGAGGAGAAAAGATACATTGCAGTGTCCATACAGGAGCAAGTTTTTTTTTGTAAAACCTGTTCAGATGAACCAGGCCTCTGCGTACATGGCCCCATCAGACCTGAGAGGACATTTTGATTAGTAAACTTATAGAGCTGACAGAGAAATGGCGGTGGGGCCCACTGCCCAGTGTGGTCCATCAGACCTGAGAGGACAATTACTAAAACAACCATCAGATGGCAAAGGGTTAAAATATGTGGTGTTAGACTGCAAGTGAGTTCTCATTTAAAATAATTATGTGACCTCTAATGGTTTAAACACAAAATGGCTGCTAGATAGACAACTAACCATTTTAGGCTATATATTCACAACTTTAAAAATAAGTGGACTGAAACAGACAAATTTTTTGGACCTAACTTGAGTCATATGTTACCTTTATCTTTTTTATTTTCACCAATAGAATATGTCCTGTTTCTTCATTTCTTTGTGGTATATTCTGTATGTATATAATTATTTTTATATTATTATGTATTTTTATACATAATAATGATAAAAATAATATGACATTTGCGGTTCAAAGAAATTTTGTAGTAAGAATTTAGTATTTTAAATTAATATAATATACTTCATACGATTATCAGTATATTTTTTTAAAATAAAAAGTGCATATATATATATATATATATATATATATATATATATATATATATATATGTAACAAATTTCAGTTCACTGCCTTTCATTGCTCCCAAATTAATTAAAAAAAGATTTAAAGAAAAATGTAGAAACTTACTGACCAAATTTAAATACATTGCAATTAATTAAAATATTAAAATCTTTGGTTCTACGAAAAGTATATAGTATGATGTGTAACGTACGTAGTTTAGCTACTTTTTACTATTGGTTATAATCAAGTTGCAGGTGACGTGTAGTGTGTAACTGTGTAGTGTAGTCAGCTGGTAGCCAGCACAGCCTCTCTGTCAACGCCAAGGAAAATGGCGGCTGACAAAGATACAAATAGTTTAAAATTGGATAATAATTCCGATTGTGCAAGTGTGACATCTGAAGAAAGTTATAACAGATCAAATTTAGAGCAAGATCTCAGCAAAGAAGATGAGTACGCTGTGGAAAATTGGGGATTTCCTCTTAAAGACCTTTATTACTTAGCATTAAAATTTTATAAAGGTAGGGTATAGATTCTTAAGTGTAAGACCTATTAAAACAAGATTAGGCCCAATTTTTGATATAATTTAGTAAATTTTTCTGTAACAATACAAACTAAGTTCACATAATACTTATTTTGAAACAAATTGGAAATTCCGTAAGTTGTTTATAGTTCTATCATCGTTGTTTTGACGTTTGCAGCCGATGGTTGTGTTTAGTTGCGGCATACTTATTTTTTTATAAAAAATGTGAGATATATTTTATTTAGGCTCATAAAGTATGGACTTACACTTTACCAAGTTAATATCTTTTAATAATATATTATTTGCCATAGCTATAAAGACATCAATGGAGCTCGTTGCTTTAGTGCAGAGATTGTGGTTGCTGTTAGTATCTAACCTTGAAAGGGAGATTACCTGAGCCAAGCAATGAGTAAGCTTAGTTTAGAGTTTTTGTCACAAACTTTAATATACTAGATTTCATTTTAATCTACCAACTTGTATTACTGTAACTCATGAACTCTCACAATTATATTTCTAACAATAATCAAGTGATATTGGTTAAAACAATAGTCTGGATAATTTCTGATAGGCCTATGTCAGAATTCCAAAGTATTTTAAAAATATTTTATTTAAGAAAGATTTCTTTTTCAATCTGTTTATTGTTTTTATTCTAGATAGGCCCTTCAATGATATTTTATGTAAGAAATTTGGTGTGTATTTCAATTGATGACTAAAGGTAGGTCTAATTGTCAAATAACGGATATTAGGTGCCACATTCAAAATTCTTTATAATATTTACTACATACCTTATATTGTAATAATAATGTAATATTTTATTGTGGAATACACTTTTTCACTTAAAAAAAAAATTGAATAATATGAAATGCACATAGATTATGTACACATAGCAATGGGAATTCGTAACTTGAAAAATGAAGATTTAATATCAAGACATTCACGTATTGTATGACCTACATTTTTGATGATACATTAAAATGGATTTTAAATAGCTTGTGCTTAATATATTAGGTTTAGCAAGAATCATCACAAATACATTTGGCTAGGTGACTAGCCTATATTGTAAACAATTTCTGGCCTACTATATTAAGATGCAGTGTTTGAATTAGTTGTTTAATCTATATTTTATTTATTTGCATATCAGGCTATTATTCATATTCATTTAGGCCTACTTAGTACACAAATATGTATAAATTTTAAAAAAAGATAACAAAACCAACTACAAAAATGTAGGTATTATTAATTTAAGATTTAGGACTTTGGATTTAGGCTATTAAATATACACTTGGGATAAGAAACTCGTATAACTAAAATACACATAACGATAATAATAATGTATAAATTAATTTTAGAAGAAGTAAAAAAATAAAAAAATAAAAAATTAATGTATCATAATAATTATTATCAAGTTTAGACGATATTAAATCTAACCACGTTAATATTAAAATTTAATTTTCCATACAATGTTGAGTATGTTATTTAGACGTACCGGGTTAAAATGGACTTTAAAACAATGATCTCAAAGGTTTGGCTAGCTTTTCAATAACTATTTCTATGTATACAGCAGATAAATTATAAGTGTGAAACTGGATCATTAGTAGCCTATTGTCAAATCTATTGAATAACATTTACACAACAAAGAGATGATGAATGTATGGGACAGTTAGGTTAGGTAGGGTTGTTGTATATCAATTTATAGGCTATATTTTTAAGTTTGTTTTTTATTACTTTGTAGAGTGCATGTGTTAAGAAATGTAATTGATTTTACAATGTAGTTGCTATTATTTACCGATGGAGTATTTTCGTGTTGGTCAATAGGGCCTATAGTTGATGAAATATAATCGTGGCTTACTACTTTCTTTTGGTAGCCAAAATTATTTCATAAAATAGTTGAGAATATTACTTTCAAATTAAGTTGTGCAGTGTTGCTGTTACTCACAAAAGCATTGTTTTGTTTTATTGTTATAGTGGATGAATTTATTGTACATTTCTGTCATAAGTCCTCTGTTATACAACTTTGTTCTGATATCCTGTAGCGTTCATAAGTCACAAAACCGACCTCTACTTTGGTTGATGCTTATCTTTGATGCTTATCTTGCTGATAAATCTACTTCCTAATATGTAAATAGAAACTCAACTCAATACGAGATAAGGGAAGTAGATAATTGTGCCTCGTGGCAAGATTTCTTTTATACAAATTAATTTCTCATTCGACTGACATGCAGGGATCCACCCGTCTAGCCATTTTTAAGCCAATCCGTATCTTTGAACCAGCCACGCTGGTTCAGGTGTGAGATTCAAAAATATTTAAAAAGAAAGAAAAAAACAGTTTTGAAGATACAAGTGTTGGATCACCAAAACTTTAATGAACGCTTTTATGTAATGTTATGTTTAGAAAATGGCGATTGTTTGTTTTTTTGAAAAGTCAGTCATTTTGTTCCTGATTGACAGTGATATAAGAAGTGTTCCAAATCATGTTTTGTAAATGCATAATAACGAGTAACTCAAAATTGTAAATGATATGAGTTTATTTTTTGCTATTTGCAATATTTATGCAATTAATAGACATCGGAGTGGCATAGTCCATAGCCTAGTGTTTACTTGGTACAAGTTTCAACATTGGTTCGAAATTAGTTTCATAAGTTTTTATTGATTGATAAATGATTTGCAATAAAATGGTCACTTGCCTTATTTATATATTTATGCACACTTTTTTTTAAAGTATAAAGTTGTTATGTTTATTAGTTGTATAGTTAGTTTTAGATATAAGTAAATATATATATATATATATATATATATATATATATATATATATATGTGTGTGTGTGTGTGTGTATGTATGTATAATGAAATTGAAAGGGACAGCATGCAAAATTTTTTAGCCAAAAAATTTTTTTGAAATTAAATTTCTTTTCTTTTAAAAGATAAGAGGTAATGTTTTCGTTGGCCAACGCTTTTCTTTACTAGAATTAAATTATATGTGTTTCATAATATAACAAGCAAAGTAAAACAAATTGTTGATATTTAATTGTTAATTGAATTAAATTATATGTGTTTCATAATATAACAAGCAAAGTAAAACAAATTGTTGATATTTAATTGTTAATTTGTTGATTGTTAATAAATTTTTTTTAAATGTATGTATAATCTTGTCGCTAGAGTAAAATACTTGCGTGTTTTTCTACTAGTGTAGGTGTGTTTTCTTTTTTGACTGAAATTCACTGACTGTCAATTGATTGTTTAGTGGCAATCTTACGTGGTTGCTCCACATCCTCCGTTTTCATCGATCGCAGCAACCTCGCGCTTTCCTATCATGCCACTGGAGGAATGTGGGGTTACAATCCTAGTAATGGGTTAAAATTGTTCTGAACATTAATCTAGAATCTAGATCAAGTTACATTACATTGTGTTAGTTATGAAGAATACTAAATATTGTAAAAAATGGTGTTACACCTTTTTCTACTTTCACATTTATAACATTTTGTTTATAATTTGTAAAACAAATTATAGGCTATATTGAAAAATTGAGACAGTTAAGGTATGTTGGATTTACAAAAACAAAATATCAATACACGACCTTACATTTTCTCACTATATGAAATGTTTTTTCTAAAAAATAAATCTGAACAAGGCATAAAAGCAAAAATTGCTGTAATGTCTTAAATGTATTCAAACAACTTCTTTATTTGTTTAATGAAGTTTCTACATGTAACACATAACAGTTGATCCTTAGGTGTAAATTAGTGTAAACGTAATCTACAAAAAAAGATAGGCCTAAATAAATTTGTTAATTATTTCTTTTATATTGTTGAAAGATGAACTTTTGATAGGAATTTGATTTTAAAAGCACCCCTTAAATCTTGACATTAAGGATAAATTAGGTTAGATTACTTTGAAATGACTGTAGATGTGGAAATGACAACATTCTTTCATTTATTGCCTGTAACTTTTCACAAGCATTGCACATTTAATATAAAGTGGATACATTAATCACTGTTGGGCTTATATACAGAGTGTAAAAACAATCTGAATGGCTCAATAGCTATATTACTACCTAATTTATACAGGGATACGAAAAAAAGAAGTTTATTGCAATTTACCTCCTCAATCTACAAATTGAACTAAAATTAGGTACCATATTCAGGGTCGCCTAAAAATTTATAAAAAGTGATTTTTCCAGCCTCTTTTATGAAACCATGCATATATTTTTGAGTTTTTTTAAAGTAGAACAAAAAATACATTGAAATATCTTCAAAATTTTCTTTGACTATCCCCCCAGATTTATAGCTATTAAAATTAGAGATTGTATGGAAGGGTACTTACGTATTAACGCCACCGCAGCAGAAGTTGCGCTAATGCACATGCGCCAAATACAGAGCAAACTGGTTTGAGGGGAGCAGAATTCCATTTTGTTCAGCTTTGAGATTCATATACTTTCATTTTATGATTTGTCGCAAAAATTTTAGGAGTAGATTGGCGGCACTTCACTTTTCAAGCTTATATTTATCCATGATCTAATTTCAAATTATTAACTTCTATAAACTTACGAAAGGTTAGGCCAGGTGTTTGTGTGTGCGTGTGTGTGTATATATATATATATATATACCTGTCGTGATATATAATTATATCGCAAAGTAAGCAAATATTGGTGCATGCGCATTAGCGCAACTTCTGCTGCGGTGGCGTTAATACGTAAGTAAGTACCTATGGAAGATTACCTTGTTATTTTTGCAATAGATGCTCAAGAACTGTTACCTTTCTGCAGGTTGGCAGTGATCTAGACAATTGTCATAGTAATAGATACATTCTGTAGCATTGTGGGAGGTATTTTTTATGTTTCATGTAATATTCACTGTGTTAAGTCATTGGGCCTAATTTTATAAACATTGTTTTTAAGTAACACCGAAAAAGTCAGCCTAATTTAAACGGGACAAGTCAAGTGACTTTGCAGCCCATTCAATTTGCCCTCCGGCCTATCCACCGGCTTGAAAGTTTGATCCAAAAGATAGTACACCTTTACCGAATATTGCTCTATCTTGTTGAAACCAAAGAGGATCTAAGTTTAATCCTTCCATATTGTGGATTGCTGGCATATTTCTATGATCTACTATCCTGTGGTAGTAACTTACTCTGTCTAAATTTCTACCAACGATAAAAGGAATAATGTGTTGTCCAATGATTCCTGCCCACACCTGTTGGGTATTCTGAGCATGGGCCTCTATCTTCCAGTATGGGTTTGCATCAGATCAGTACTTCAACTTATGTGTTTACAGTTAACATTTCCGTTCAACATAAATGTCATCACATCTGTAAACATTATTGTGTTCGTAAAATTATAAATATTTCCTTATAAAAATAATGTATGAGTGCAGTGTTTTTTAATGGGAGTTCCAATAAAGTGACATAACTTAACAGCGACTATATTATACCTTACCCTATACCCTATCTACTGTATTAATACCCCATCAGCATATTGTTCTGGATATTACATTTTAAATGTTGAAGTCAGCTTTAAATTAAAAATGAAGTTTTGAAAACTAAAGTAGCTAGGCGAGTTGAAGCAAATCATTCTTGAAAATTTTAACACAAACTATCACGCAGACATGGTTTCATGACTAAAGTTATTTATATCTTATAAATCATTTTGAATATAAGGATTTTTTATCAGGTACAGTAATAATGTTAATGCACAGGGAACAGTAATGAATACTGTAGTTACATTATTAAACATAAATAATATACTCAATGTTTAATTAATACAGATTGCACAGTAATTAATAGTATATTATATTGATACTGTACTTATATTACAACATTATAATACATTGTATTATATTATACTATTGTTAAAGATAGTTAGGTCTAATAACATTTTATTTTAATATGAAACTATGCACAGCATAACTAAATTTACCTGTTATCCGTCGTGTGACTTTGTTCAGCTTATGTGTATGACACGTTTCGAAACATATATTTCATCATCAGATTCTTAAAATGTTTACATCACATATACACAAAAAACAAATAACTCACAACACATAACACACAATCGAAACATGTACTATGGGTAGACATCTATTATGTTGGACGTTCGACTGCTAATTCAACTGGTTTTTTTCTGTAACTTGTGTGAGTGGTAATTATTTCATTTTAGAACACTAAAAACAGAACTAATCTTTTGGCAGTTTGACCAGTAATGTCCCTGATCAATGAATGTGGGTCTTCAACAAATGACTGCAGATTTAGGGACATCATTATTAGTTGCTGACTTAGGTATTCCATGACCCACATGGTCTTTTAAACTCCCAGTTTCTTCAAAATGGTTGACCATAGTGTAAACTGTAATTCTTGATATCGGTTGTCTATTTTTTAAATGTCTCTTGGTAAGATCACATCTTATCGCCATGTCCACTCATAATCAGCACATTTACTCTTTCAAATTTAGTTATTTCCATTTTATATTTACTTATTCACCAAGCACTAACATATAAATATTATCAGCAACAGTAAAAACTATGTACAGTAAACACTCTCTGATCCGGATCTCTGATATCCGGAAACTCCGATATCCGGCCGTCGTATGCCATCATGTAAAAAATAATAAAAATACAATTTTCTATACAAAAATAATATTTTCGGCCCGAATAGTAGTGAACGATGTTTTTGAGCTGGGCACTGGGCAGTAGTGCGGTTCGGATTCAACAACAAAAACAAATCATGACTCATTGCGAAGCTTTTCAAGCACTTGAACAGCTGATAGACTACGTGGAAGAACAAGAAGAATCCTCACCGGCCGATCTCCTTCTTTTTCGTAGATGGAGAAGCGTGTTCAACGAGCCAAGCAAGCTACCATTACATCTTTTTTTAATAAAAACTGACATGAGTACAAATTACTGTACTGTAATGAAAACTAACATTTATCTTACGTTCATCAAAATTTCACGTGTACAATCCTGTACGTATTTATTGTACTGTTTTATTTTCTAATCTTCATTTTTCATTTGATATTTTTAGTTAACACTGTAGACCTAATTAATTGTTGTTTGTGTACTTTATGCTGAGCCTCATTCAGCTTAAAATAAATAGAATTTTAAACATAGCTACTGTATTGTAATATTTATTTAATTAACCTACCTTTTGTTGTTTCGGTACTTTTGTTACCGGTTACCGTAACGGCAAATTACATAATAGTACAGTTAAAACTTAACGTCTATATATTACAGTAATTTGAAAAACCATAGTGAATTTTTAGAATAGTGTGGTAAAGCTACAATTTATCGTAAGCGCAACGCGTTTTAGCGCTAAAAAAGTAAATTTGCCAAGTTTTGTTCACGTTTAAAACCACTTTAAATATATAAAAATAGCCACCCCGAGATCCGGATTTATCGATATCCGGATCGGCCGGCGCCACATTAATCCGGATTAGAGAGTTTTTACTGTATGTACATTGACAGCTGATTGTTAACTCACTAAATAAATAAAAAATAATGAATGTCCCCAAACAAAAATATTTAAAGTGTGTATAGCCTTTTGTTGACCACGACTACTACTATAGCCCAACCGCTTAGAAAAAAACCTGCGCAGAACCGTGATCTCGAGAGTGGATTGTGCACGGATGTAGGGGCAATGGCGGGGAGGATATTGAGCGATGGAGGGGATTAGTCACTGTCGCGTCGTTGGTGCCATCGTATCTTTGAAGTAAACGTTTGTGTCAGTCCGAGTCCGTGCTAATCGCTATTTACACACTTTAGTTGTATCTAGTCTTGTGAATGTCATGTCTTCTTCGTCAAAATCGGCTTGTACTTCGGGTCGTCCGTTACGTGGCCAGGCTCGTGAATTAGTGTTTAATGTTTACACTCATCTGAAGGAGCAAAAAGAACAATTTAAATTAAAATACAATGTTTTTGAAGCTACAAGTAATGCTACAGGTGTTTCGGAGTCTCTGGTCAAGAAAATTGCGGCTGAAGGAAAACAATCTCTCGCAAAAGGCAGTTTGACGTTCTCCACTCCTCAAGGGAAAAAACGTTCTCGAAATAAAAAAAATATTTGTTGACGATTTCACGCAATGTGTAATTAGAAGAAAGATACACGAGTTCTATGTAGTGAAAAAAACACTACATTATTACACTTTTACTATTATAAGTTGCGTGTTACTATATTTTATTTCATCTAAATACACTGGAAATACTTTAACATTTTTTAAAAATAGAATTCATTTAAATTTTATTATACCTACCAAATAAAACACATATATTAAAATTGTAAACACAGTAAATGTCTAACTGTGTGTCTTACTTTTCCATGAGGTTATAAAATACAATGTTTGTACAAATGCGCGGCCGCTCTCCCAGTAGTCACCAAGGAGGGGATAGAGACAGGGAAGGCGGGAAGCCCGGCTTCTCCTACCACAGTTCCACCTGCGCGAGACTCAACTGCTGCAAGGTTTTTTTCTAAGCGGTTGGGCTATAATAACAGCTATATTTTAAACCAACATATCAGCTGTTGATAAAAATAAGATAGTCTAAACAGATGTTTTACTTTAGATTGTTTTATTTTAAACAGATGGTATTTTGTTTCCATGCAAGATATTTATTTGAACAGTCTGTGGTGTATGCTTTTATACATAATACAACATTCATGAACATTTTTAACCAAATCAGTCCAAAAAGAAATGTTTATTATGTAGCCTACAGCAATTAAAATTTATATTTCTTTTCAAATTGTAAGAGAACGTGTATAAATGTAAAATAAGAAGATTGAAAGCAATAACGTTTTATAGTATAACATAACTCTCAAGTTGACATTCATACTTAATTTGATCTCAAGTCGTAATTACATCAATACTGAACACCATAACACCACAAAACAATAGAACTAAAATTAATAAAAGAAATGCACAATGTGTTAATTCACCTTAAGCATAAAACAGATTCTTTTTTCTAAGTGATAGTAGAATCACTGACATAAAGTTTACGTTTTATTTCATTTATTAAATCAGCACATAACATTAAATCTTTTATACAATCTGTAAAATTGTATAACAACAGGTGATTTGTCAAGGTTGAACTTAACATTTACATGATCATTATTAGAATTCACAGTTAAATCATAGACATAATTTAAACAAAATAATGGACTATAAATAATCTCAAAGCTATCATAATATCTAATTTATAGGATCTTGTGTAAAAGATTTTACACCATAATAGGCCTTATCAATAATTTTATAATTTGAATTGATCTATGTTTAATAACTAAGTATTTCATTCTATAGTTTTAAACCCGAATATTGGAGATTTTTTTTTCAAATAAATTCATGAAAGTGTTGAGATTCTAAAAGGTGCATATGAAATATGTCTATTGTTGGTAATTTTTCTTTAATTTGATTAACCCAACATAAGGTTTCAAATATGTATAGACCAGCCAGACTATGAATTTCTAGAGCCCTAAAAAGATTTTTATGTGAGCTGGAATGGTCTAGAATTTGTCATGGTTCTAATTATCATCTTTTGGAGTCTAAAAATTGCATCAACTGTTGAGGCAGTCTGAGTCTCCCAAAGAACAATTCCTTATCTTAAAATGGATTCTAAAAAATTATAATATACAATTTTACATACATCAAAAGAAACGCCCTCACTTAGGTGCAGAAAACAAATGAAATTGACCTTAATTTATGTTGAAGAAAATCCATTTGAACTTTCGAGTTCTTAAGTCCTTCCAGCCACACGCCCAAAAATTTATGGAAATTTACCAATGCCTTACACTTATTATCATGACGATGTCTTGGACAAAGTTTTAATATTTGATTTTTCTCAACATTTAACTTTAACCCATTTTGCTGAAACCAAGATTCTATTTTATCAAAATATTTGTGAGATATCGGGACAATTTATCAGACGTTCTATTTTTGATAATTGATGTTGTGTTGTCAGCAAATAGTATAGGACTTCCTATACTGCTGTCGGACATTATTATAAATAATAAAATAATATAATAAAAAATTTTCTAATAAAGATCCTTGTCTTACCCAAAAGATAAGATCATTCCATTTGGAAACAAATTTCATACCATCTTTATGAACTACTGCAGTACTTTGTTTTCTAACACCAAGATATGAATAAATCAGTGAGAGACAGCTGCACTGCCATCTATTTCATTGTCCCTCAATTTTTAACAACAATACAGTATGGTCTGCAATCCAAAGGCACAGAACACAACAGGAGTGGCTTGGGACTCGTCCATTGCCTGACTCACCTCATTTATAAACTGTATCATTACAGAACCAGTACTACAATTATTTCTAAAACCAAATTGTCTGTCATAAATTAAGTCTTTCTCATTTAAATATTTGATTAATTTAGAATTTTAATAATTTTTTCAACAAATTTTGAAAATTTACTCTGAATAGAAATAAGGGGGTAATTGCCTATCTTAAAAATTTGAGTAACCTGTGAACACTTCAGATTATCGGAGAAAACTCTATCCATCAAACACAGATTTATTAATCAAAGCCAATGGATCTGCAATTTCACACACAGATTTTTTAATTATATTTATACCTATTTCGTCCGAACCGACTGTATCTTTAATTTTTTAATGAATGAATTATTTCAACCACTTCCTTCTTATCTGTAGATACCAAATTTTGTAATGAGTCTTCACAACAAAATCCTTTAACAATGTAGTGGAGACCAATAGCTCTATCTTTTATCTGTTAAGTGTGAATGTTTATAAAGTTTCATATACTTGTAAAATTGTAAAAAAGCAGACTTCTATAAATATAAATTTTACACGTTAAAGTGTAATAAAAATCAAGACAACTTGTCCTAGATACCAAATATTTGTTGTGTAGGTTATAAGTGTCATGCTAACATTCTATGGTTTTGACAGTATCATTCTACCTGTTCCACCTTAACCAAGTTCTGTGCTCCCATAATTACTCTACTGTTTACGTTTCTACATATTAGACTTTTAAGTGGTTTATCTTTGTTAATGGTAAATCTTTTCATTTGGTTATTTATGTAAGTTGATAATTGGCAAAACTTTGTACTCAGCAGGTAAATATAAAACATTAAAGCTTGTGTTATGATTAGGGGCCTAATTAAGTAAGACCAACACAAAATTTCATAGTGATCCAATCTAGAAAGAAAAAATATACAAATTGAAAAGTCAAGGTAACAAGGATATTTTGTAATGCTGTAAAACTTAGATGAGCTTATTGTAAAAGTCTGTGATATTTCAGTTAATTGATTATATTCTATTTATTTCAGAAAAGGAAGGAAAAGCTGTGCACTTTTCATATCAAGATAAATTAACTTTGATCGCATATACGAAACAAGTCAGCCATGGCAAGTACAATGATGATGCTCAGTCGCCTCTTGGAGTTTTAAATGTCATCGGTAGAGATAGGAGGTATTTCCTGTTTTAATTTTGTTCATATATTAATATTGAGAGAGAAACTTTTGATTTTTTAAAAGGAATTTAGTATGTATAGTAGAGAACACATTGGTGCAAGAAAATCATAAAGCGATCTAGATGTTTTTGTAAATAGAAGATGAAAAATTTAAGAAAAGTGAAGAATTTTAAGTACAGTAAGATTGCTTCCAAATATTCGTAATCCAAATATTTGTTTGCTCAGATTGTTTCGATTATCAAGGGAACATTTATAAAAATAGAGCAAAAACTCACATTTATTACATGAAATGTACACTCAAAAATAAAATTGAACACAAACAATAAATCATGTTACGAGTAACTCAGAACTGACCTAGAGAGCCAGAGTAAATAGCTTTTTAACTAACAAGTTCCAACATTAAAAACTTCATAATGTCATGTAGGTTAGGTTAGGTTAGGTTGTTTTGTTTTAGTACTATATTTTTTTTTTTTACATGACAATCTCTCCCTCTCTCCCTCTCTCTCTCTCTCTCCCTCTCCCTCTCCCTCTCTTCCTCTCTCCCCCTCCCTCTCTCCCTCTCTCCCTCTCTCCCTCTCTCTCTCTCTCTCATAGTGAATGGAGGTTCCTTCATATATGCACAGCTTCGAGGCCTGCTACAAGCTAGAACCTCCACACTGAAACGAGTAGAGACTTTCTAATATATACACATCTACGAGGCCCGTTAGAGTCTAGCCGACATTAAGAAAATATTGATACAGTATACATAATTACAAAAGTTCAGAAAACCTGTGTAACAATGTTTTTTTTTTTAACTTGCCCTACAGGATAAGACCACCTTTGTTAAATGTGTTTGTGTTTCCCTCAATTTGTGTCTGATTTTGCTATTTTCAATAATGTTTGTTAACCAAAGAATCCAGCTATGGCGTCATAACAGCATGCCAGAAATTTAGTTTTTTAAATTTTTATAATAGTCATTTTTACTTACAGTATACAAGTATAGGGTAAGTTTGGTAATCACAGATAATTTTGTCCTTAGTTTTTTCACTAATCTTCACATTTCATGAACTCATCGTTGTTGTTGTTTTCTGTACATAAGTATGAAGTGGTCACAAAAATTAAGTTAGGAACATATACATTTGGTATATAGGGGACTATATTGTAGTCATATAGCTCGAATTGAAAATATGAAATGACGACCAATTTAAACAGTTTTTTGTTCATATCTAGTGTGTTATTCAACATATAAAACACAAAATCAGATAGAGATTTCAAATCTACGTATATACCAACCCCCACCTCTCTAAGATGTCAAATGGCAAAGATTTTTTAATATAGACACATCTATGTGGCTTGTAAGGACCTAGCCGATATCAAAAAAGTTGTGATATACATAATTACGAGGTTCACAAAACATGTGTACCAACTGTTTTAAACTAAGTAAGACACCTTGATCTACCAATACAAGTTAACACTTCCTACAAGGCCCAGGACATAAACTTTTGGACATTGTATATACGAGTAGAGGATCTGCTTGTATAACATTGTATGAAGGGGCTTGGTAGGATGTGTAATGTTTTTAGAACATGAGTCATGCTGCAAGATTAAAATGTAAACATTATTGTTTATAACGTGACTTAGTCCTTATTATTTTCTTTAGAATGTTTATCTTGACTCATGTTCTTAAAATAGTTTTTATGTTTTTCACAATAGCCAAACCTGTGAACCAATTTTGATTTAAAAAAATTATGTAGGTATAGTTTGGTCACATCTAACAAATTTCTTTCTCACTTTTATAATTTAAATTAGGAGTACCTACCCTAAGATTACAAAATTAAAATTTCCTAAACAATATTAAAGACCTCTAAAGGTGTTTTGAAAAATATGATTTCAGGAATCATTGGTTAATAAATGAAAATTAACCATGAAAACGTTCTAAATTAATATATTACAATAGATAATAGCCAATTTTATTAAACTTTGAAATGAAATGGTTTGTGAGTAAATTGGAAACTACCAAATGTTCTCAAAATTGAATAAACCCATGACATAATATGAGATGATCAACCTTTTAAACGACTGTCTCCAATAGTTAACAATTTTGATATCCTCAGGGGTTAACTTATAGTGAGTTCGGGTCTGGCAATCTCAAGGAACCCCTACTTGTCTTTACACCTTTCTCCATGAAGTTTTGTGTTAGATCGACTCTCTTTCATCTTTCCTATCAGGTCTCTGTTGAGCAACTCTTGTTCTCTTTCAGCTGTCATGCTATTGGAGTATTCGAGGGCTACAGAGCTTATGCTCTTTTTTGCCTTCAGGTGTTCACTATTGTAAGTGCGGCTGTAAACACCACAAGGCTTCAAGCGGAATATACACCTTTCTTTCATATAGTCTTGGGTTATATTCCTCTCTTTCATCTTTCTTATCAAGTTTCTTTTGACCAACTCTTGTTCTTTTCCAACCATGATTCTAATATAGTATTCGAGGGTTGGGGGTATTTTTTTATTTTATTTTTTTAATAAGGCGACAATGACTGAGAGGTTATTACCTTCAAACTAAAATTTTAAAAAAAAATTTTATAAGGCAATGATGATCTATGAAACAACAGCAAAATTAACAATTTTGACAGATAATTGCCAATTAGGCACGTGAAAAGATTATAATCCAAGTTTTTTGTTTCCTTTTTTTTTTGTATATGAAGAACTTTGTGCAATGTGTTGTTAAGATAATTTATTGACTTTACAGATTGGCATGGGAGGCTTTAGGAGACATGAGCAAGGATGAAGCTATGGACAATTTCATTTCTCACTTGGATCAACTATGTGCTCTCTTCCGACCATACATCAAAGCACACAAAGCCGACATCGAAGCACGTGAGAAACAAAAGTAAGTGTGGAAGTTATTTTAAACTCCAAATCTTTGAATGAAATAATCGATTCATTATTTAGGTTGAAAATATTATCTAATGTAATATCAATATTTTTAAAATAAGGTTCAACTAATTTACAGTAGAACCTCTGTTAACCAGCCTCGGATTAACCGGTCCTCGGATTAACCGGCCTATATCGTAGTGTACTGGTTGGATGAGAGTTTCCGAAAATAAATTGTAATTGAAACACCAAAGCGGCGGCGATATCAAACGACTTTGTCGGTAGCGGTATCCCAAGGTTGGCAGCGTAAAAACACCGAGGTACCAAAGTGGCGGCGATATCAAACGACTTTGTCGATAGCGGTATCCCATTGTCGGCGACGCAAAAACACCGCGGCACAAAAGCAGCGGCGAGTCAAACGACTTTGTCGATATCGGTATCGCATTGTCGGCGGCACCAAAGCAGCGGCGAGTCAAACGACTTTGGCGATAGCGTATCCCATTGTCGGCGGCATAAAAACACCGCGGCATTGGCACCCGTCGGTATAGCAGACATACACAGACAAAAACGTTTGATGGGCCGCTTTTTTTCCACGAATCAATTTAGTATAGCCTACATTATGGAAAATATAACATTTCTTTTTCTTGGAAGCTTGTGTTGGTTTCGTTTGAGACGCAGTTAAATGTGTCAAAAGACTTGACAGGGGGGAATCTGTAAAAAAGCTTTGTAGTGTTTAATTTTTTCATGTTTGATGTATAATATACATAACATAATATATACGATACATTTATGTACAATAAAATGAGTTGCAATAACATCTTTATTGCATAATTTTTAGTGTTACCTAATTAAATAAGCTTTCTTTGGACGAAAACCGATTTTTCACGGGAGCCTCGGATTAACCGGTCAAACGGGTAACCGGCCCGGGTGTCAGTCCCGACTAGACCGGTTAAGAGGGGTTCTACTGTATGTTAATTACCTTAACATCAACAATTCTTGTATAGGCTATCTTATTGGACTAACGGTTTTGACGCTATGCTGTCATCTGCAGGTGCATCCTTCTTCTTTACTTCATTCTTTTGTGGTTTATAAACAAAAAATTATCTTTAAACATTAATTTTTCGTAATACTTTTTTCTTTCACACTCTTATCTTTGCTTCATCGTTTTTTCTCTGAATCCAGGTTTCTGCTCTATATAAAACCAGTGGTCTCATTATTGTCTGATATATTATAAGGTTTAATTTTCTCTTTACTAAAAATTAATATATAATCCTTGCAATGAATTACCTGTTCCTTGCTCCTAATTTTACTTTCATCTCTACCTCCACTCTCTGAAACTGTTGTACCCAAATACAATTTTCTATTCTTTTAAAAGAGCAATCTCTAATTTCTAATTTTCTTAATATTTTGTATCTTATTTTATTTCCAGTTTTGTCAGTAGTCTAAGATAATTTGTTGTTCTCTCAATGATCCCACATTTATGGCAATTACCATATTGTTATTTTGTAACCGTTCTGCATACCAATGTAAACGTGAAATTTAGGTCTTTCGGTTGATACAACACAAACTGTCATAGGCCTAATTTTACATAAGCTCTCAAAATTTGAAATTCTGTTATCGTGACACATTTTGTGTCTCATTCATAATATGCAAGTCTTGTATGTGTGACATAAAAATTAATTTAAAGGTTTTTGGGCCTTGTAGGAAATTTTATATTATATTGGTAGATTAAGGGCCTTGTCCAGTAGTGTAAGTTTATTTAAAATATTTCTTACGCAGGTTTTCTGTACCTGATAATTTTGTATATTACTACTTTCTTGACTTCGGTTAGTTCTTAACTTACCTTGTAAATGGCTATTGTATAATATTGAAAACTCTTCACTCGTTATGCTCGTGTCAATGTCTTAGCCCTAGCCGGTCACAAAGCTGTACTTATATGAAGGAGCCTCCACTCATTACGCCCTGCAGAAGAGGTGCAGACTAGCTGCACCTAATACGAGGGGATTGGCATCCCTTGCAGTCCCCAGTCAAACGCTCACCTAACACTCACGACACATAACCTATCCTACATATATACACTTACCTATATACATTTTCTTTCATTCATTTTTACTTTGGGGGGGGGGGGTCCAGACTATCTGCACCTATTGAGAGGGGTTTATTGTCCCTCATGGATCCCGAGCTATACAGGGGTGTAACAATAAAACATCACTTCTAAATATAAACACGTCATATACAACACATATATTTTTAAATTTTGTAGAGGCTGTTACACTACACGAATCGTTGGGGATACATAAACACTATACAACAATATATAGGGATTAGTTTTGAACGTGCAGAGCCGTAGTGCGTCTGGGAGTGTTTTTTCAGAATAAAGCGTGAGAGATTTTGAATCTGATAAGCTGATGTGAGCTTGCTTGTCGTGAAGTGTTCGCGATATGGGAGGTATCGGACTCTTCTTCTCCAGTTGCGGGTCTGGAGAAAGTCCCCATCCAGTCTGGTTAAAGAGGATACTCTGAGTCCCAGAGTTCTGGGGTTTGGAAAAGATTGAAAGTGATCCAAGGGTGTACCAGTTCCCAGACTCTCATCTGCAACCGCCTAACATGATGCGTTGGTTAATTTATGCATGGCTTCTATTTCTTCAAACGTCGACCTAGGTAGTGAGAAAAGACAACTATCGGCATCATCCGAAGAGTCTGTTAATTTTATTTTACTCGACTATTAGAATTACTTTATTATATTTCTTTAAATATAGTACTGTATCTCCACAATTGACTTAATTTGACTTCTTTTGAAAAGACTATATATATATATATATATATATATATATATATATATATATATATTTATGTATGAATTTAATGTAATGAATTATTATTTTTGATAGAATGAAACTTGAACACAAATTCTTGCAAATAATATGTTTATTTATTCAAACACATTTCAACAACAAAGTCGCCATCTTTGGTGGTGCACATGCTATAATAACTAAACTATAACTTACTTGATATAATGAAACTTGAACACAAATTCTTGCAAACAATATGTTTATTTATTCAAACGCATTTCAACAACAGAGTCGCGTTCTTTGTTAGCGCACAAGCTACAATAACTAAACTATAATTTGATAGAATGAAACTTGAACACAAATTCTCGCAAATAATATGTTTATTTATTCAAAAGCATTTCTATGAAAAAGTCACCATCTTCAGTGATCCACGAGCTACAATAACTAAAGTAGTAACTGAATTATTATTGTAGCTCTTGCATCACTGAAGATGGTGACTTTATCGTTGAAACACGTTTGAATAAATGAACATATTATTTGCGAGAATTTGTGTACCAAGTTTTATTCTATTAAGTAAACCATCTCACAAGTCCTTCAATATTTATTTATTACAATTACTGTTTGCTGATAAGCTTTCCTCATCCATCATCTGTCACAATCCCAAAGTATTTAATTAGAGTCTTCATTTTATCAGTTAGTTGATATTCCTACAATAGAAAACTTCTCGGTGGTACAAGTACTGTGTTAACATTTTGACAAGTGTGGTGCATTTGACACAATTTGTAACAAAATTTGGTAATGTTACATTCTAACATATAATTGGTATAGAGAAGGTTATATGATGGGTCAAAAAATTGATGTTGAGTTTTCATGGTAATATTGTTTTTTAAGGTACCCTGAGCTCTAAAATGTGGTTTCTGAAATAAATGATATCGTCTGTTCAATGTTCTACGGGAAATGACTGGTTTTTATCACATTTTTAGTATGTGGATGTATTTAGACCATATCTCAATGTCCCCCCCCCCCTGTTATCACCCTCAGAGTCACACTATAGTGAGTACGGGCATGACTATCGCAAGGGACTTTAGTTGGACCTACACCAAAAGACTGGATTTCATTTACTCTATGTTGGATCCCTCTAATCTTTCCTATCAGGTCTCTCTTGACCAATTTGTGTTCTATTCCGACCCTGATGCTTAAATTATTCAAGAGCTGGGGGTCTTTATTTTCTGGTATTTCTTCCTTTTTTAATAAAGTGATAATGACAAGTGGTTTTTCCTCTTTAAACAACACTTAAAAAAAAAAAAAATAAATAAAAATAAAAAAATTCATTTGATCAATAAATTAAAATTTCACAATAATTTTGGCTTTTGATTTTGATCAAATTTAGCCTCCGAGGACCCAAAGAAAACATATTGATTATTCTCTTCCCAAAAATGACAGTGTGGAAGTTATTGTTTTTGAAAAAGAAACAACCATGGTTGCCTTCGTAAAAGTACAAATATTTTGAAATCACCAAAAGGGATTTTAATAAAGTTTTTGAGGAATTTTTAACCCAAGCCAATGTATCAAACCACAAGTAAAGGAAATTTTCTGTTTTCAAGTAAAGGAAAAAGATCAAAATTAATTTTACCTACCTTAAAGGTGAATGAGGTAATTTGCGAACTAAACTTTGTTTTATTTAGAAAAAAAACGTGGTTTCTGTTTTCTTGACATGATGAACAATTCGATTAGTCTTGTTAAAATTTAAACAAAATCTATTTATTTTAATAAATTAAAAGAAATAAAATATAGTATGAGATGAACAAATATTAGGACCATATTCAATATGATTGTTTTCAGGGGTTTTACAAAAATAATCGTAACTTCTTTAATTATTAATATATTAAATTTTTTACCCGTTTGTTAGTATAATTTTATAGGTTTTTAAATCCTATATAAATGCAGATAAATGTGTTAAAAAAATTTTCCGAGGATACACTCAGGGCAACCAAAAACAATTTTACTGTAGGAAGTTAGTTAATTTCATTGTAAGTAGTATACAATTATATATCAAAAACCTTGTAGGTGTTTTAACATTATTATTTTAGAATTATTCATTTATAAAATATAGGTAATGAATAGACTACTCTTAATCTCCTGGTTCAAAAGTTCAGTCTGTAACTCTTTCCTAGAATATTTTTACAACACTTTTGGATGTTCAACATAATTTAAAACTGTAAAAACTTAATCTAAAGAATTAGAATATGTGTTTAAAAACTAATGAAAGGTGGGTTATGGAAGTGGATAAGTGATGGGTGAATATGATACTAAATTAATGGTTGATTGTGTTTCAAAAAAATTATATTTATATTGCTTTTGTTAATAAAAGTTCTTTTGTTCACAGTTTTGAGTTTGTTATTATGGCCTTTAATGAATTTTAAGAGAGTTGTAATTTTCATTGGTCTATTTTGGTTGGATATAATCTGAATTAATTTATTAATGTTGACTCAATTCCATAGAGGAATAAACAAAGTTATATATTCCACTTATCAATAGTTCTAAGTTCGAATAATATGTTCTAGCCACTTAACTTGTTTTAAAAATAATTATATTAAATAATTAATCTTCCTGGATCTATAGCAATGATGCTGCTTCTTTGGAAGTTTTGAATAGAATCTCCCAAAACTTTTTTGTTTCTTCTTCACTATAGAGACTTCCTTTTCCTCCCAAGTGATAGTTTCTCTCTCTCTCTCTCTCTCTCTCTCTCTCTCTCTCTCTCTCTCTCTCTCTCTCTCTCTCTCTCTCTCTCTCTCTCTCTCTCTCTCTCTCTCTCTCTCTCTCTCCCTCCCTCCCTCCCACCCACCCTTTTTTACACTTGTGATATGCAATGTAAATTCTATTACTGTTCATGTTGCACAAATTATATTATATGAAGATACAAAATAGAATGATATTTATATCTATTGCGGTATGGGTTTTGATGAAGCGGGTTTTGTTTTTTGTTGGTGATAATGAATAATTTAATTAAGTGATTTTCATTTTATGCATATATGATCTTACAACTTTGGAATTTCTGTATTTTTACAATAGTTAAATCATTCACGTTTTCAAAATTGACACAGTTTTGGGTTTGGTGAGCAGTTTCTATAGTATTTTTCTTTTTTTTTTTTACAATATGTCTACAAAAATAAAATTTGTTGCTGTTTTCTGTGCAATGTGTTTCACTGAACCAAACTGTACAGAAAAAAATCTTGTGTCTCAGGTGGGATTCAAACACACAACATTTGGCACCTATCCTTGATCACGAGATTGCCGCCTTAAGTTTCTTAACTACTAAGGCGCTTAGGTATTCTAAACCATTGAGACAATTAAGTATATAGTCAGTCATTTAACATCACTTAAGTGAAGTAATCAGATTACCTATTCCACTCCGTAGTTTCACTAACAACTTCTAACGTATTTCATTGGTTCTCAGCTAGGTACCGCTAGAAACAACTAAAAACTGTGTATCCGCCGTAATGATAATTAGCATCATTTGCTATAAATTAGTGATTTTTAATGATAGAATAACTATTTTTATACACTTGATATAAATTTAAAAAAATTAAAATAGTTCTAATATATATATTCCTAAAACTAAACTAAAGATATATTATCTTTTGCTCTTTATAAGAGGTTAACAACCTTTTTAAATCTAGAAATATGTACAATTCTTTTACAAGCTAAAGGGCTTTGTCCTTTAGTCTTTCAAAGTTTAGCTTAACAGTTAATGAAGATAAACTACATGAAGATAAACTACAATTTATAATTATTTTCAAATGTTATTATTGTTTTTTAATAATTATTTACTTTGATGATGAAACATCTCAGTTGTGGACATGTGCTGAATGGTAGCTTTAGAGTTTGTGTTTTGATGAAAATTTATAAAATTTCAACGAAATAAATTTTTTTGTGCCACTGATTTTATTAATTTAATTCATATACATATGCTCTTTGATTTTATCTATTTGATTTCCTTCCTATTTCAAAAATTGCTGGGATACTCTAACATGATATTAACTTACAAATGTTATTTCATTCTCACACAGGTTTAATAAATGTTATTTGATTTATGTTCATTTTACCTTACAGACGCATGGAAGAAGAAAGGAAAAAAGAAGAAGAGGAAAGGTTAAGGCTAGAAGAAGAATTAATGAAAAAAGAAGAGGAGGAAAGAGTTCGTCAAGAAGCACAAAGGTACTATTGTACATAATTGTTTTTTTATACCTTATTAAGTATTTACATATATATGTTGCAGTATAAGGTCTTGTTCTACAATACCCTGATAAAGTACTTGTTAGTTATCCAGCGGATAACTTTTAACTTACCAACAAGAATATTCCGCTCCACAATGTTTTTTATCCTGCCTGTAACTTATTGCAACTTATCCGCCAATTTTAATGATGATGAAGAAATAATAAAATTTTCCTTTCTTTTTTCTAAAGCATAATCCTTCTTTTTTTTTAAGTTTTTCATACATAAATTAGAAGTTAGAAACTCTTTGGTTTGAATAAATATTCCGGCTATTGAATTGTTAGGTCAATTCCTCCCACTTTGTATGTTTTTCCTTCATCCCATCACATTGGTTTTATTTTTTTGATTTTAAATCTTTTCTTTCTTGCACAAGTGATTCTTTTTAATACAAGCTCAATAACCAAGAATTGTAAAGTACCTGCTTAATACTATCTTCAACTAATGTAACCATAAAAATAAATATTTTACATATCCCAGTATAGGTAGTTTTTCAGTCACCATAAGTGTTTCCAACTGATTTTCTAACTGGATCATTAAAACCTTGATGTAACTTGATTAAAGAAATCATTATAAATAAACATAATAGTCACAAATTATACATAACTAAAATATCAATTTATTTCATCTACTGGATAACTACTTAATCGGAGCTTCAACTAACCGATAACTTTTGTCACGAGTTGTAACATTATGTATTTTTTAATTTTTTATTGGAGTTACTTTTAACTAACTGACTTTTAAATTAGGGTTTTGGTTGGGTACCATCATCTTTTGAAAACGTGCAACATTGAATACTTGTAACACACTTTAAGTATTTGCTGGGTTCGTAGGATCTAGGAAAATTTACTTTATATATATATTATATTAATTTTATTATTAATTTCAGAACTCTCTTTGAGATATTAGGTAGCTTGTAATAAAAATATTTAATCAACTAGGCCTTTTTTATAATATCTTTTTATTATAGGCTATATTCACATTTACAATCATAGGTTTCTAGAGCACTTAAACATATTTACAATTAACAAATTATGACTCTATTTCTCGGGTTAAAAGGATCCTGGTCTATTAAATATGCAATCAGAAAAATATAAAAACTTATGACTATACAGTATGAAATATCTAAAACTAGTGAATTTTACGAAATGCTAAAATAGTTCAAGTTCGTTACAAATTTGGTATTAATGGTGGCTGATTTAAATTCATATTGCTCACTTCAAATGGAAATCAGTTTTATAATTTAGGTAAATAAATTTAGATATGTATTACCTTTGCAAAAGTTTAAATTTGATCTGCTACTTTACCAATTATTTAATTATATAAATTTATGTTTTAAAAGTATATTTAATCTTATTTCACTTGAAATTATTTATGATATTTATTAAATACGTCTGATCAGTAAAAGGTTCAATGCTATTTTTTCTCTTTTCCTTTTCTTAAAACAAATCCCGGGCTTCCACAGACAGTGCCATTGTAATTATCTTCAACAATTGCTTTTGTTATGTCCCATAGGTGGCTGGTGTTTCTGGTCATGTATACAAAATATTTTGCACAGTTTATTTTTATTGGTTTCCTTGGAGATATTTATTTTTTCATAATTTTTATAATGATATTTAATCTTTATTAGTCTTAATTTGTCCGAAATACGTAATTAATTGATTTTGTAAAAATATATAACTGTATGTTTGTTCACTACCGAACACAATCGTAAACAGCTGTTTCTATGCATCTAGCCATCTACTGACGTGGTATTCAGTTAATCTTGCAACTTTGCATATCAAAACACATTTATTTTTTACAAACAACCTTACTTTGTTTGGTTTAACACTTTATTTATAACATTTTGTTTAATAAACTATTCATTGTTTTTGAAATTTACTCTATTATATGTGATTTCCTGAAGTGAATTTACTTGTGTTTTAAATAATTTTGTATAGATCGAATTTTGAGGTTAAAATTTAGGCTATCTTGTGTTAACCTATAAGCTAGTTAACAATCTTAAATTTTATAATCTAGTTATTGATCTTTTCACAATCTTTTAAGCTGGTTTATCAGAACCTTTTAATTTTTTTTTGTGAATTTGTTTATATCCCAACTGGGTCAAAATGTTATAATATATATATATATATATATATATATATATATATATATATATATATATATATATATATATAAAGCTTCTGAAATACTCACACATTTATCACACCAATCAATTTAACAATACATTTTACAACCTGAAAACATTCACAAAAATTACGTGACACTTTACTTTAACTTTTAATTCAATGATATCTGAATTAATTGTAATAATAAAATGATTCTGAATTATGATTAGTGAAAATACAATTCCTTTGAGTCAAATACTTTCTATCACCACAAGAACAACCTTAAAACTATTAGTACTAATGAGGCTACTTAATTCAATCCACAAATAGAAGCACTTGCTCCAATTTAATTATATACTTGATATTTTACTTTGGACTAGACACAAGTGTTTTAGGTTCACCCTCCCTCGTAAGCAGGCGGAAAGAAGTCTCTTTCGTTTCAAAAATTTCCATTGTAACTCACCCTCTGCCATTGGGAGGGGATCAGCGCTATACCAATCGAGTCATTTAGCCACTATATTTATTGGTCTCTTAAATCAATAGATGTCCCTAAAAGTCTCTGTTTTAAGAAAAAATCCCTATTTTCATCATTAGGGTTTGATTTTTAGTAATAATGAGTACAGAAACTCACCACCCTAAAAGTGCTCAAAACTTAAAACTTTCAAGCTGTAATAATTTAATAAAAAAGAAGGTGAAGTTAATTTTTTATTTTATTCATTCTTTAGTTTATTGATTGATTTGCTCGACTAGGGCGCCAGATGTGTGAACATCAATTTTGAAAAAAGGTGAATTTAAATATTTTAAAAATCTCTGGGGTCGTAAATTCTTTTATCGGTGTACTCACAGTGGATTTTGGTTTTAAATGAGAACACTTTGGCTGAAATGTTAACAAAAACATTTATTAAACATTCAAAGAAACATCCTACAAATATTATTAACAAGAAACTCATATTTATAAATACTAGTTATCCTTTTAGTTTGAATAACAAATTATGAATTTATATTTCCTTTATTTCTTTCTTTCAAATTAATTAATTTTATCTTCAAAAATGCTTCTACCAATAAAATTGTTGCAACAGGAATTTAATCTATGAATTTTTTAGTAACTTTGTAGCTCTAAAAGAAAAATAAAAAGATTCTATTTTCATTATTTAAAAGTTTCATTTTTTACTAGTATCTCTTCTAGTAATAATCTACTAAATTTTCTTTAAATAGATAAACATTTACAAAAAATTAATTTAAAACATAATACAGGTTATTAATCAAACAGATAATATATAGCGTCTATACCACAACGCCGATTTAAATAAAAAACATTGTCTGTGTCCGAATGGAAAACTGATGTCCTACAAGTTGAAGTTCTACGGCTTGTAGAGGATTCTCCCTCGTTCAGAAATTGTTTTCTCCAGTTGTTGAGAATATTCATAACTCGTGTACATAAACTATTGTCTTTTACGTTCCCACGTTATTGTCTTTGAAACACGCTAAACATGGATTCTTAGATACTTTCAATCTCTATTTGAGATAAAAAATCAAATATACATTGTTCTAATAGAATCTAGAAACTCTTTCTACGATCTTATCTCTCCAAACACTAGACTTCGACTTTGAAAAACACAACTTGTCCATTTTAAGCGGTTAACTCTAACTCTACAAAACACATCCAGTCCCTTCAAGCTCTGGACTTCTACTGCTGTTGCCATGAGGCAAATTCTTACTTCCGAAAGCGTTCCTTCCGGTTACTGTTCACACATTTTACCACACTGCCGTAAAATACAAATGATTTACTTAACATAACAAACAAACTAAATTACATTAAAATTAAACATGGTAATTCATACTGCTGTCTTGAAAATCCATTTTTCTTTTATTAATGACGTTACTAAATTTAAATTATTATTTGAATCTCTTATCTCTTTGGCTTAACCGCGTCTTTTAAATGAGTCTATATTAAAATCTGACTTTTTACACTGTCACAAAACGTAATACCAAAAATGGTAATTTTAACCTAAATAACCAAAAAATGGTTATATTGAGATTTGAATATTTAAAGTAACCCGGGAAACGTTAAAGTTGAATAAGGGAGGGGGTTTTAGAAGTCAAAAAGATGACTCAAATATATAGATTATTAAAACTAGGGTAATAAAAAATTAAATATAGGTTTCCAAAATAATAATGTCATGTATAAAAAATTAGTTATAAGTTGTAATAAATATTTAGGTAGTATTTGTATTGTGTTAGGTAAAATAATTTGAACCGTGTCAGTGTTGCTAGGTGTGAGAATAATTCTCGCATACGTTGCATATTAAATAGGACGCTTGGTTTGGAAGCTGGAAAAAGACACATGTGGTTTTGGTCAGTCTAGAGTCTGGATGGAGGTCTTGAGGCAAGACTACGTTTGTTTCGGACCGGTATATCTGGTTCTAGACAATAGAAAAGTGATGTAATAGTATTTTTCTTTAGTAATATGTAACAAATATAAACTAAATTGTTATGAGACGATATGTGAATAGAATTTGAGTATTTTTAATGCGTAGAACTGAATATTTTAACCTGTAGAACGTTTAAAGTGAATAGACAGCATTGGTGAACACGTGTTCCTTATAACACAAAGACAAAGTATCAAAAGTGTGTTTTATAAGGTGAGAACTATTTTAATAAAGAAACAATGCAATACAGTTTCAATTATGTATAGACGTTGGAGTGATATAGTTTGAACAATGAATTTTGCATACCTAACAAAAGATATTGCAATTTGGTGAACTAATGTTATAGAGACTAAATTTAATTTTGTGTTTCAAAGCAAGAAATAGAACAATTTGAACATTGATATGTACCATTTTCATAATATGAACAATAAATGTGTCGTTGTAAAACATGAAGCGTGGACTTATGATGTAACGGCTGGAGCGAGATTGGCGAGTCATCATGTAGACGTGCAGGACAATGAAGAAGTGATTTTAGAGGAAAAGTTCTGTTTAAAATGAGAAAACGTGTCTTGGTATAGCACGTATAAACTTTTTACTATGTAAAATAAAATATGTATTTGTAATAATTTAGAAATTTTTCAATATAATAAGTTTGAATTTATTACTTGATGTTTTTTTGATTAATAAGACGCAATGTCTTATATTTCAAAATAAAATTAATATGTTAGAGTCTTTTTTAAGAAACTAGCTAATTGAGATTTATTTGTTTTTTTGTAGAGAATATACTTCATAGTAATTCAATTTCTTTTTATGAGAAGTAAGATTAAATTCATTTCATTTTTTTTATTAAGAAGTTGCAACTGAAGACTAAAGTCAATAAAAATTAATTTTTTAATATTGAGACTTGAATATAATGAAATAACTGTGTAGGATGTGTTAACTTAAAATATATTGCTTGAATTTGCTCATTTACATGTATTCTTATTATGTTTGTTTTATTTTGTATAAATGTTAATACTTAATTCAATAAATTATGTTCAATTTCAGTTCAACAAAATAAGATTTTTTATTTCACCAAGAACCACTGAAGTACACTTTTAAAAGGACTTGCGACCCTGAGAGATTTTAATCATAATAACAATTAACTTTTATCTTTTTTCAAAATTGGTATGCTAACGCAACCTGGCGCCCATAAAAAGCTTGGCAAAATTTTATAAATAAATAATAATATTAAAATCATTTATATTTTTTTTAATAAAAATAAGTACTCTTCAAGTACGACAAGGCTCATTTTTTATTAAATTATTACAATTGGGCCCAACAATGGGGCGTTTATGGTCGAAATAAACAGTGATTTTGGTAATGCGAACATTTAATCAAGGTAAGGACTCTCTAAATAAAATAAGAAAGATTCTTTTTTAAAAATTTTTTGTGTTAAATATAATAAGATATAAATGGGTTTAGAAATAATAAATGATAATAATAGTGAACAGGTTAGGGTAATGATTTTGGTAACTAAAATTTAAATTTAAAACTAAAAAATAATAATAATAATTAAAATGGAGGGTACAAGCAGTGATCATTTGATGGAGGGTACAAGCATTTATCATTTGATAAGTAAAAAAAATAGAAATAGGATGAATAAAGAATTTGAAGCAATAAAACAAGAAGCTGAGAAATATTTTAAAAATGTAAACAAAAAATATAGATATCGATGGGTAACAGATGACATAGATAAAAATAAGAAACTTAGGGAATGGTGGCTTATAGAAATGGATAGGGAAGAGTTAGATAAACAAGGGTATGGAAGGTTAGGACAAAATTTAACATATAGTGAATTAGAATTAAAAAAGGAAATGTTTAAGATGATAAGGGCTGTGTTTGAAGTGAGAAATGAAACTTATAGAAAAATGGAAGATAGGTTAATAGAAGAAGTACCTCCTTTTACTAGGGTAACCGCAAGTGTTTGTAGTAGTAAAACAGAAAAAGTATGGTATGATTATTGCGAATGTGATAATACAAAGATTGATGAGATTGTGAAAAATAATAATAAAGTAAACAATGAAGTAGATAATACTGAAAATTTAAAAGTTAAAAAAATTTGTGGGGTTAATAATTTTGATGGAAAAAATGAAGTTTCAAGTGATTCAGTAAATAAAAATAGTAATTTGCTAAATGGTAATGGTGAGGTTAACAATAGTCAGATTGATGAGAGTGATAAATATTTGAAAATGAGTAATATTATGGATAATAAGCAAATAAGTTGTAAGGAGAGAGCTAAGCAAATAACAGAATTATTTTCGGATGAAATAAAACAATGGGAATTAAGTTTAAGTAATGAAGAAAAACAGTCATTAACACAATTTATTAAGAAATTGGAACAAGAAAATCTGGAATGGGAAAAAGAAAATTTAGAATTAAAACGGGGAAAATTTAAAAACGAGACAATAGTTAAGCCTAATGTAAGTCAAAATGAGCCTTTTGAAAACAATGATTTAAAACAGTTAACAGGTAATGTTGAAATTAAGAAAAATAATGGGTTAACATGTAACAAGGTAAATCTAGAGATAACAAGTAATGTTGAAGTGAATAAGTTTGGTGGGGTTGGAATAGGTACAATTAATTTAAAAAACAAAGTAAAGGTAAATAATCTAATAATAAAGGAATCAGCTGTTTATCTTAAAAAACGAGTTTACCATAGGACTATAGATTTTGAAAATTACACGATGTTAGAATTTAGAAATGTTTTTAGAATACAAGAACAAGAAATTAAAAGTTTTTGTGAAAAAAGTAACTTTAAATATAATCTTGAAAGTAAAAATGTAGAAATAGTAAAGGAAGGCTTTGTGATGATATACAAAAATGGTGGGGTTAGTATTCCTAAGCAAACAGATGTTGAAATTAGGTCAGTAGATTCTAAGATGTTTGAGAGAAAGAGAAATGTAGTTATGTTTGTAAGGGAGAAAGAGAAAGGTGTTTTGTCAGTACTCCCAGACAATAACAAAGGGGAATCTTTTGTTAGGAAAGGGTCTGTTGTAGAGACTAGCCTAGAAAAACGATCTAAGCTAGAAGTAGTATTTAACATTAAAAGTGTGTTAAAAAATTTAATCATGTACTTTAAAATTTTTCACCAATCGGGGAACCATCGAAAAAAACGGATAATTCATAATTGTTGTAATCAATTGAAATTTGGAACGACTGATAATAATGTAAAGACATTTTTATAAACACAAGGACTTGATTTTGAAAAATAATTAATAGAATAAGAATTTTGTTAATAAATAAGTTTAAGTTTGATAATGAATAATTAAGAGTTATGAATATTAATAAATTGTGTGTACTAATAAATTTTGTAAGCTAAGACAGAAATATAGAAAGTAATTATAAGCTAAGCGTAAAATGTTAGAAGTTTTAGTTTAAGAAAGGTTTCAGTATTTGTTCAAGTAAAGACGCTGGATTATAGCAGTGAATAACTTTATATGTTTATAGAAGAAATAATATTTAGAAACGTTTAGGTATTTGCTAAGTGAAAGATGCAAGATTGTTAGTAAATACCCGAGTGTTGTTTACTCTAAGATAAATATTGACTATACGTGTTAAGATAAAACAGATTAGTTAGAAGCAAAGATTCAGAGTAGTGTTGAAGAAATAATATTCAATATTAAATATTCAATAAAATGTGACGAGAGAGTTGAGATTCATCTACAGACCATATTGGATCTAAAGGGTTTTCATGTCTTATCAGTAGACAGATAAGGATTGTCTCATACCGAGGGGACTTGTTTATGCTTAAATCAAGCCTAAGATTCTATTGCGTATGACATTGAGACGAGATACAGAGTGTTACCAAAATGCTGTTCTGAAAATAAAAAACTTTTGGTTTATAATTCTAATTTAACTTGTGCTTTCAAATAAAAATTACTTAAATAAAGGATAATTGATTTTAAATAAAGTAAATAAGAACAAAAGTGGATTACTTAAATAACTTTAATAGAATGAAAAGTAAATTTCTAAGTAAAGAACTTAGAATAAATTTTAAAAATAAAATTTTCTTTTTGTAATTGAATAATAACATCTAGAAAGGATTACATAAACAGAAAATCGACGATACTAGTAATAAGATTGGTAAAAAATAAACACTATTTCAACTTCGGATGATACGATTAGAATGAAATTTTTTATGAATTTTAAAATTTTCTTCGTGTAAATGCATTTAAGGAGTACATGAACAATTTGGGAGGAAGGCAGGGTAACGGTAGTCGAAAACATGTCTTATTCTTAGAAATAAGGCATGTAGACAGCATTAAAGGTGTATTGTGGTTGTAAGGTTGTGAGGTGGGCTTTATTCTGAACTGAGTAGGAATTTTGCATTTCAACCTTCTCACATCTGAAGATCATAATGCAGACTTCAATGTAAGTGTCTAAAGTTGTAATCAGAAGGATACAAAGTGTAATTAAGTCGACAAGAAGTGTCGCGGATATTGGAGATAATAGGAGAATATACAAGAGACTACTAAATAATTAAAATTTGGATAAAAAAGTAAATTTTGGAAAATGATGAGTTAAAATTTGTAAAAGTTTTGAAATTAAAATGTTTTAAGTAAAATTGAAAGTATTTTTTGATAAGATGATGGAGATTTTGTAACAACGGTTAAGGCAATAATAATTTGATATAATATTACATAGAATTTCCATGTAATGAAATGTTAGACAGATGATTGAAGAAAGATAAAGTGTAGTGTATACAGAACTGATCAATCTGTATATACAAAATAAAACCGGACGAGTCAGAATTGGAGTACTTTAGTAAGAAAGATAGTAATTTTTTTAAAATGTATATAATAGATTAAGAGTAATAATGCTTGGCTTATATGTAAAAAGTATTTGATATTTGTTTACAAAAGTTAAGAATAATAAAATAAGTAATTATATGCAAAATATTGTTAGATTTAAATAATTTGAGATTTGAAAGGTGACTTGTAAAGGAATTGAGTGGTTTTCAAGAGGCATTGCTAAGATGATAATAATATTGAAGTTTTTTGTTTTTTTATAATGAAATGGTAATAAAATGAATAATGGAGTTAAAAATGTTAAAGTTTTTGTTTTTAAAGAAGGAGATATAATTAATAAATAATATAATATGAAGAGAATCTATGTGAGTTTTGCCAAGACAGATAATAATAAAGTTTTTAAGTTTTTTGATGTTAAATAATGAATGAAGGAGGTTAAGTTTTTGTTTTTTAAAGGAAGGAATAGTAAATTAATAATGATAAGAGAGATTTTGATGAAATTTATAAATAAAATAAACAATTAATGATTTTTAATAAATAATGTTTGAATTTAAAACAATAGATGATTGTGAGAAGTTATTTGATAAAGGTGTCTAAAAATTTTGATGAAATACGGTGTTAGCTGGGAAACAATGTAAATTTTATTTTTTTTTTGAAGTTTTTATATACAAGTAATAGATGATTAAGAAGATTTTAATATGAAGTAGTTTAAATGAGAGATTTTTTGAGTTTTATAAGAAGATGATGACTTTACAGAATTGTTGAGTAAAGTGGTATTTAAAATGAAGTTGTTCTGTTAAGAAGCTTTTATAAAAAGAGTAGTTAAGTTGCATTAATGGTAATTTTTTAGTTTTTAAGAGGTTTTTTGAATACTGCGATGAAATAAAGGAAATATGCGACGATTTTAATGAAATAAAGGAAATATGCGACGATTTTAATGAAATAAAGGGAGATTTGAGGAATTCTGCGAATAAACGACGATTATCATGATTTTTTAAAAGGAAGCTACGTTGAAGTAAGGAGATTATTTATGAAATAATATATAGGTAAATAATAAGGAGTTTTTTTTTATGAAGAATTTTGTTTGGGGATTAATGCAACTTTAATTATTGAAACATGAAAGATAAGATGGAAATAATTTTAAGATAGGATACTGAGAGATAAAACAATTGTAAAGAGGTAGTTTTGAAATAAATAGATGAGTTTTGTAAGTAATTTTTTTTTTTTTTGATAATAATGATGTTATATTTTTGAATTTTAGTTGAGAGGAGTTTTTTTTTTGTAATTGTAAAATCAGTAGTTAAGATGTTATCCCAGCTAAGCAAAGAGTAATTAGGAATTTAAGTTAAAATAAATAATAATATAAAGTCATAATTGAAAAGTTTTAAAGTGAATTGAGGTAATTTTGAGTAATAAATAAATAATTTTGTAATAATGTTAATTAATAATGAGAAGTTTTAAATTTTAATTATATGAAGTGAAAGAAATATTCAGATGAATAGTTAGAATCTTGGCAAAGAGATAGAGATATTTTTTTCTTTTAGCAATCAGGAGTAGACACTCTGACGTCGCAAGATAAAAGTTGAGTGATGGGCAGCTCAATGATAAGAAGTTGATGAAGGTTTTTTGATGATGGATAAGACTTGGGTATAAGTGGTTTGATTGATTATAATATGCAATTAGGTAGATTTAGTGAATCAATAGATTATAAGATGATCAATGTGAGTTAAGAGAGAATATTTCTTATTTTAAAGTTTTGTTTTTGTTTTTTTTAAAGGAATATGAATATTCTTAGTTTGTTGAAATTTTTTTATTTTTTTGGAAATCTATAGGGACCGAATTTGAAAGTTTTTTTGAAGTTAAAATTTTTTTTGTTAAAGAAAAGAGAAATCTGTGTTTCAATATTTATATATTGAATCACAGCTTTGATGGGGTATTTGTAATACCAAAAATGGTAATTTTAACCTAAATAACCAAAAAATGGTTATATTGAGATTTGAATATTTAAAGTAACCCGGGAAACGTTAAAGTTGAATAAGGGAGGGGGTTTTAGAAGTCAAAAAGATGACTCAAATATATAGATTATTAAAACTAGGGTAATAAAAAATTAAATATAGGTTTCCAAAATAATAATGTCATGTATAAAAAATTAGTTATAAGTTGTAATAAATATTTAGGTAGTATTTGTATTGTGTTAGGTAAAATAATTTGAACCGTGTCAGTGTTGCTAGGTGTGAGAATAATTCTCGCATACGTTGCATATTAAATAGGACGCTTGGTTTGGAAGCTGGAAAAAGACACATGTGGTTTTGGTCAGTCTAGAGTCTGGATGGAGGTCTTGAGGCAAGACTACGTTTGTTTCGGACCGGTATATCTGGTTCTAGACAATAGAAAAGTGATGTAATAGTATTTTTCTTTAGTAATATGTAACAAATATAAACTAAATTGTTATGAGACGATATGTGAATAGAATTTGAGTATTTTTAATGCGTAGAACTGAATATTTTAACCTGTAGAACGTTTAAAGTGAATAGACAGCATTGGTGAACACGTGTTCCTTATAACACAAAGACAAAGTATCAAAAGTGTGTTTTATAAGGTGAGAACTATTTTAATAAAGAAACAATGCAATACAGTTTCAATTATGTATAGACGTTGGAGTGATATAGTTTGAACAATGAATTTTGCATACCTAACAAAAGATATTGCAATTTGGTGAACTAATGTTATAGAGACTAAATTTAATTTTGTGTTTCAAAGCAAGAAATAGAACAATTTGAACATTGATATGTACCATTTTCATAATATGAACAATAAATGTGTCGTTGTAAAACATGAAGCGTGGACTTATGATGTAACGGCTGGAGCGAGATTGGCGAGTCATCATGTAGACGTGCAGGACAATGAAGAAGTGATTTTAGAGGAAAAGTTCTGTTTAAAATGAGAAAACGTGTCTTGGTATAGCACGTATAAACTTTTTACTATGTAAAATAAAATATGTATTTGTAATAATTTAGAAATTTTTCAATATAATAAGTTTGAATTTATTACTTGATGTTTTTTTGATTAATAAGACGCAATGTCTTATATTTCAAAATAAAATTAATATGTTAGAGTCTTTTTTAAGAAACTAGCTAATTGAGATTTATTTGTTTTTTTGTAGAGAATATACTTCATAGTAATTCAATTTCTTTTTATGAGAAGTAAGATTAAATTCATTTCATTTTTTTTATTAAGAAGTTGCAACTGAAGACTAAAGTCAATAAAAATTAATTTTTTAATATTGAGACTTGAATATAATGAAATAACTGTGTAGGATGTGTTAACTTAAAATATATTGCTTGAATTTGCTCATTTACATGTATTCTTATTATGTTTGTTTTATTTTGTATAAATGTTAATACTTAATTCAATAAATTATGTTCAATTTCAGTTCAACAAAATAAGATTTTTGATTTCACCAAGAACCACTGAAGTACACTTTTAAAAGGACTTGCGACCCTGAGAGATTTTAATCATAATAACAATTAACTTTTATCTTTTTTCAAAATTGGTATGCTAACGCAACCTGGCGCCCATAAAAAGCTTGGCAAAATTTTATAAATAAATAATAATATTAAAATCATTTATATTTTTTTAAATAAAAATAAGTACTCTTCAAGTACGACAAGGCTCATTTTTTATAACTATTACAAAGCGCATTTAACTTATAATTAATTATAAATTTTGTTTTTCATATTATGATGGAATATATTTAGTAGTCTGTTTATTGGCTAAACAAATTCGTATGTTGAATTCCACAATAAAGCTGGTAATTTATTTTATACTCTCTCGCATATACGTCGTATAGAAATTGTTACACGATGAGTCTAAAATTGATTTCAAGTTTTAGTGTCTTTTTGGTGCGATGTCTCTTCCAGAGGATTTATAATATAATTCAAAAATAGGACGTACCTCGCACCAGGAACAAACAGAAAAAAAATACAATTTTCTAACGATTTAGATAAAATTTTGCTGAAGTTTAAGCCTCTATGGTGCGAAACAAAAGGTATTATAAGCATATTTTTCCAAAAACCGCCGTTTGAGATACTATTATAAAACACAAATAAGACATGCATCTCTCGTAAAATTCATATTATCCCTAAGAGGCTTCACTGATTTCAATGAAATTTGAATTAAACGTGTGGAATCACGTAAAACCAGTGTAAAGGATAGTATATAATAAAGTATTAGTGGTTAGGAATAATTGAAAGAAAGAATAAATACCATTGAGGCTTCTATTAAAAACTCGATTTTAATAAAATAAGAACTACGTTGAGGTCCACAAACAAAGTAAGCTTAATCTCTTATTACAATATATTGTTGTAAGTCGACATACGTTTTTACTTTTTGACTGACAATTACCGAATTGACATTTTTGACATTACACCTTCAGCATTCTGCAAGTACAGTGAGCAAATCATACTAGCACTGCCAGCAAATCATGTTGAGGAGTTAAGCACCCAATGAAGCATATTGGTTGTCATCTCCCAAAAATGGTGATATGAGAGTTATCAATTATATAAAAGTGTAAATGAACTGTTAGAGCAGATTGTGAGAAAATTGGTATTTTGAGTTTTGGTTTCCAGTAGCTTCCCTACTGAATGGTTGATTGATATTTGTTATTTTTTTGCAGGTGTATGAGGATGTTTTGCATTGTTTATTATTTTTATAATATAATAATTAGTTTTAAACATGTTGTGTTTTTGTGAACACAGAGTTTTTACAGTTTACTTTATTTTTCAGGAGACAAATCCAAGAAGCATTGAACCAACAAACATACACACATTTCAAAGCCTATGCTGAACAGCAGTATCCTGGCAATCCTGAACAGGTATAAGTCATTATAAACTTAAAATACAATTGCTGTAACTGAAATAACACAAAGACAAAAATATATACATGGGTAATTATTTCTAGTGATAAAATATAAATTAACAGTTAGGTCAGTCCTTAAATTTATTACTTGATATTTTTCAACACACGTAATATAATAGCTGGCCAATATTATAACAGCATATATCTAGCTAGTTTAAAAAAAAAAAAAAAATTCAGGCAGCACACAAAATATTTTCCTTCTAAATATTTTGATTTCGTGGTCTCTCCCAGAGTCAACAATATTATTATTAGTTCTGGAAACGGGTTCAACCCCCCCCCCCTCCTCAGTCTATATGACTTTTTGTCTACCTCCTAATTTCTCTACCTTCTATACCCTTGGTTAGGTATAGAATTTGTATAGCTAGAATGCTTGTCTTTTCTGGAGTGTCATTAGGCCTAAATTCTCTAGTCTTCTGCATCTTAATGATTCATATTTCAGAAGAATGTATTCTACAGTTTCCAAGTATAGGTTCCACAGTCTATATTTCAAGTTGCCCTGGATTAATCCCATGGTATTCAGATGTTTCTTAAAATCGCTGTGTCCTGTTACGAAACTTAGGATTTTCCTTTGGTGTAGTTTGCTTTGTGCAACGACAAACTTGAGCTTTTGTTGAACCAAAGACCCATAGAGCTTCCGTTTTAAGAGTTCTCTCCAGCGATCTGTCATCTCTGATTTTGTCCATGAGACCTTTTTACTTATGTAATCATTTCTCATTGTTAATATATAATTATTTGATTCATGTTTCCAAATGGTGCTGTGTCTATTACTCCAATGGCTACCTCTCAACATGCCATTGTATTCCGTTCTGTAAGCCGCTAAATTTGCTCCAGCGGTTATGTTGAGATCAAGCGGGGCTATTCCTAACAGAACTTTAATTGCTACTGTAGGTGTACTTCTAAAGGCCTCTAAGCTGCACAGGCAGGCCAACCTTTGAAGTCTTACAAACCTATAGAGCAGTTTTTCTTCACCATACCAAGCCAGCATACTGTACTTGAGGTTTTGATCACCGTCTCATGTGATACATTTTGTGTATCATCTATATTACTAGACACCATATATTTTAGATTGAGACATGCAATTCAGCGCTTTTAATATTCCTTTACTCTGTATTTTACATACAATATGAGTCTCTCAATTGCAAAACTCGTTATGTCCATTTTACAAAAATTTCAGAAACGGCAAAAAACTGTAAACTAAAAAGTAACGTGAGAAGAAATTTATTTTACCATTGTTATCAGTAATTATGTTGTAATGTATGTCCAATACCCTGAAAAAGATTCTTTAACAATTAGGGAGTTTTAAGGGATGGGGTTATTAGGGACAAAACAAATTTTGCTGCATTACAAAATTGGACATAACGAGTTTTGCTGCGAGTATTAGTTTTCAAATATGTTTTAACCAGGTTTACAACCACTTTAAATCATAGGATTTTTGTCTTTGGATATAGGTCAACGAACTCTACAAAATGGCGGTCTTATCTCAATTTAAAAAAAAAACGGACATAACGAGTTTTGCAACTGGGCAACTCATTATATTACATAGTGAACCATCTGTATAGATGGTCTTAATAATTTTCTTCTATTGTATGTAGGATCACTTGCTTAAAAAATTCCAGTATCTCGGTTGATGTAAAATATAAATAAATATTTTATTGACGGACCGACATTTGTGTATCATTTTTATTGATCTAATAATATAATATTTAAAATTGTTTCCCAGCAAGCAGTATTAGTACGTCAGTTACAAGATCAACATTACCATCAATATATGCAACAATTACTTCATTGTGCAAAGCCTGAACAAGTATCAGCTCTTGAGGTTCCAGATAATACTGTCCGAGCTAATGGAGATATACGTCATGATGAACCTGAGACTGAAGAAGAAGAAGAAGAGGAAGAAGGTTTGTAGATGTTGTTTCATTTCATTTTAATAATATTCCTTTGACATTGTAATCTTGAACATCATTTAGCATCGTCAATAACATAATCATCAAGTATAGTAAACTAAAATAATACATTATTATAACAACACAACTGATATCAACTATAATAAATAAAAGTTATATCAATGACTAACAACTAAATAAATTTTACAAAATTTACTAAACATCAAACTTTAAATTAACATTTTATAAAATAAATAATATAAATACAGTATATTATGAATTTCTTCATCTTTTCTTCATGTCAGAGAAACTCCTCCACAGAGTAAAAGGATCCAGACAACAAAAGTTGTCATAGGCTTTTCTTAAACTTATTATAACTTAAACGTTTGAATACTTTTTAGGCTTTCCGGGAGGTTATTAAACAGTCACTACAGCTTGTGATGGTAACTTTTTAATATTTACTCACAGGAGCTCACTAATGTGAGTACTGGCATGGCAATCCTGAGGGATCATAGCTTTAATTATTATACTTATAATTTTTTGTTTTTTATCAGGCCTAATGTTAAAAATAAATATTGAAAAAAGTGTGGTTTAATTTCTCCTCTTACATGTCTCTCTTTGGATTGCTAAATTATAAAAATTATTTAAGTGAATTTATTCTTTTCCTTTTAAAATAACGTCTCACTTTGGAGCGCTAAATTTACTACTTACCCCAAGTGATATTGACTCAAAAAAATACACAATAACACAAGTTGTAGGTTAGAATATAGTGAAACAATTTATTTTATATTTTATGCAATATTCTTTTTTTTAATTATTTATAGATGCAAATACAGTATTAATATTAGTAGCTATTATTTCTTCCTTTACAATAGAAATTATTATTTATAAATTGGTTGTATATTCAATGAGCGCATTCTCTATTTATCCCCCCCCCCTCCTAAATTACTGAACCATAATATACAGGGTTATCATTAATTCATATGAAGACAGTAGGGAAATTCTGTGGTGTTGTATTGGTATCGCTAATAGCCTATAACACAAAAGTTTGTTTAACAGCTGTTGTAACCTCAAAATTAGTTCTTGCATTGTTCTAGTAGTGTGTTTTGTGTTTTCTGGAGTGTTCTGTGTGGAGTGTGTTATGTTCTCTAATAAAGAAAAGCAAAGTGTGTTTTGTTGATGGCTGAATTCAAGTCTGTAATTTCAGTGCAACGTGCATTTCGGCGCAAATACAGAAAATATCCACTACATGAAAATAATGTAACTTTTTAATAATATAGAAACTAGAAGAGTTCATATATTTAAGTTACTTTAATTAAAAAAAAATAAAATGAATTTAAGTTTATTATTTAATCTAAAAGTTTGCTCAGCATTTACGGGCGCCAGGAAGCTTTCACTTGCCAATTTTGAAAATGAATTTAAATTAAAAATCTTATCTCGGGAGTAAGTTCTTTCAAAAGTGTATTCTCAGTGACCTGGTAGAATGAATAACACTGGAACTGAAATTTTAACATAAACATTTATTAAACACCAATTATTAACATGAACATTCATCAAAAGAAACATATCATAAATATCAATTATAAATGACATCCTACTAAAACTTGTATTTTATTGCCTTTGAGAAAGGTCTAATTTCTTTCTTAACAATTGACTCTAATTAAAATTTGAATTTATTGAAAATGAACTCGCAAGTATTGAATTACTTTAATGAAGTTAAATTTTTGAAATGATATTTTACTCATTTTCCTGAGTACGAAAATATATAAAAAGAAAATTAATTTTGTCCATTACCTGACTGGTATTTGGACTAATAAACTTTTTTAAATGAAATTGATTAAATTTACATCTATTAAATACAAAGAAAAACATAAAACATATTATATAAAATTTACATATTTGAATCATAACATGTTATGCACATGGTTTTACCAAATTGTAGAAACTCATTGTCTTTAGGATCATTGTTCCTCAGCCTGTGTTTTTAGCGTTGAATTCCTGTTGAGTACGCCTGCGATTCGAATAATGTTCATATTGTGATGCTTGAAACAAGGTTCATATAACGTATTAAACACAATAGTTCATTGTCCATCTTATCAAAGCACATGTTCGAAGTTGCACAATCTAGTTCTTTTTTCTATTTTTAAACACATACGATCTTAAAAACATGGAACATTGTCATTAATACTTTCACGAATGTTAGTATACCATGAATTTAACATAATTAATACTTCCGAACATATTTTCTATCTTTTAACAGAAAATCCGTAACACAACCTGACATAGGTATGTGAGCAACAAGCCCCAATCCTCGACTTTTTTAACACGACCATCGCCTACAAGCTCCACTCTGAGACTGATTTCCTAACACGTTTTCTTGCTATTCCAAACCTGTTCATTCCGGTTAAAACTGCGCATCTCTTTTACAATGTTAGATCCAATAGTCCATCACACCCCCCAAAAGAGTGTTCAATCATGATTTCACATAACACACAATTAATAAACATTTTATTTCTAAAATTTATCTTAAATTTATACATGATTATTTATTTTGTTTATTTGGAAATCTGTTTTATCTTTAAATTTATTTTGTTTGATATAAAATATCACCTAATACACATTTAACTCAGTTATCCCCACTACTTTGCCCGCTATTTTTAAAATATTTAACCAAACCAACATTTTTCCAGTATTAAAATAACATACGACGTTGGTTCAAACAATTCGAAGAAACTGGATCAGTTCAAAAGCACTAATCATCTGGCAGACCAAGTGTACCTGTAATCAGAAGTCCTAAGAAGTTAATACCTTGACAAAGCCTAGAGTTAGGTATTCCAAAACAACAATCCACTAAGTTTTACACAAGAGAGTGAAATTACATGCTTATAAATCCAGCTATTGCAGGAATTGAAACCTAATGATGGTGCAAAACATTTTAATTTCGCTGATGAAAACCAATCATTTTTGATTATATAATTTTTTCAGGCGAAGCTACATTCATATCAATGGGTACAATTCATGCATATGGGGATCTGAAAACCCATATACAATTTTTGAGAAAAAACGCGACTCACCTAAAGTTAATGTTTGGTGTGGTGTGATGAAAAATCGTCTGATAGGGCCTTTCTTCTTTGCTGAAAAGACAATTATTGGAATAGTGTATCTCGATATGTTATTCAATTATTGTTTTCCTCAGCTGGATGAACTCTAAAACATTCAACAACTTCATTTCCAACAAGATGGCGTACCCCACACTTTAGTGCATTTGTCACAGATACTTTGAAAAGTTTGGACATCAATGGATAGGCCGGTAAGGACCTATATACGCTGGCCTCCAAGGAGTCCAGACCTGATACCTTGCGATATCTTCTTATGGGGGTACATCAAAAACATTGTTTATCGAGAATAAATTTATGACCTAAATCTTTTAAGGAAAATGATTAATGAAGCAATGACAACCGTTAGCAAAGACAGAACCGTAAACTAACGCTTGGACAGAACGATTATCGATTGGACATTTTCAAAGCGACTAATGTTGCACATATCAAAATTTATTAGTTGTGTAAAAAAAACTGTTTCAGAGACGATTTTGATAAATAGTCAACATCAGCTGTAAGTAATTCTTTTTTCATTTAAATCATGTATAAAACCCCACCATTCTTTTATGATAACCCTGTATTTGCGCAGAAATTTTCTTAAATCTAATTATTTATTCTAACAATATGTGCATAGAACATAAAAAAATGTATATTAAAATAAATACTCTGTAATTTATATTTAGGCAAATTATCATTATAATAGAATATGACACTTTTTCATAAAATGTTTAATAACTGGAAAATATTGATTTATTGATGCAATGTAATTGATAAATAAATATTATGCTTGACTTGTGAGATGGTATACTTAACATAAAAATATAAAATAAAGCTTGAACATAAATTCGCACAAATAGTACATTTATGTATTCAAATGGATTTCAACGACAAAGTCTCCATTTTCAGTGATACTATTTTTTAATACTCTAACTTTTTCTTTTTTTCAATCAATATTTACTGCACTACCTTTTCAAGTTGAATTCTTATAATCTGTGTACATATTGTTTTAAAATTTACTGTTCTAATATTAAACATATTGTACAGGAAACACACAAACCATGTCTTTAGCATCAATGTGGACACGGAAAGATGTGAGAGAATTCAAAGAAGCCATCAGGAAAGAAGGAGGAGATGCCATAATCAAAGTAGGCCACGGTGAAACCGTCACAGTACGTATGTTTTGAAAGTACGTTATATTACTATTTATTACAATGCTTAACAATGAATACTGTTCCCACTTTGCAACTGTTGTATTGCTGTGCAGGTACGAGTGCCGACACACGAAGACGGGACTTGTTTGTTTTGGGAGTTTGCTACTGACAACTATGATATTGGGTTTGGAGTTTATTTTGAATGGAGTAAATCATCTACAAACCAGGTAGTACTTTCACTGTTTGAACTAAATTATAAAAATATTTTATTTTAAATTAAAGTAACTCTAAAAACAGCTGATGCATTGTTGTGATATAATGCAATTTTCTTTTAGTTCTTATCTCTTATATTTATCTATTCATACATATTATTACATGTTATTTAAAACAATCTAAATTAATTATTACAAAGCGATTTTACATATTATCTTTATACATTTTGATTTACATCTGCCGAGAAAAAAATCTTCATTTAAAAATTTAAAGATTATACAATTTAAAGAAAAAAAGAAAAGAAAATCATGAGTGTTGCGAGCGACCAACTCGTAGCAGCACCAGGAGGGAACTGACCGCTTAGCTTCCTCTCCTCCTCTCTGACCATCATATGATTCACGCTACAAAAATGTAAACTGTATATTTATGAGTTTATTCAGATGTTGCAAAATTTATTAAATTATGTTAATTTCTTTTTCTATTATTTTTGTTTTTGTTTGTACCCTTTTATGCTACATATTTATGTATTTACAAATTTTAATTTGACTCTAAATATATAAAAATGATTTTAATCGCTTTTAATTTAGTTTTAACAACTTTTTTATGATCAATAAAAAATTTTTTTTGAAGAAATTGGGTGTTATAATTCAACCGTTTGTTCTTTGCATTTGCAAATATCACAATCTGACAATGTTGCTTGGTTCCAACTTTTATAATACGTGTTCAGTTTAGGTGTGATGATAAGATATGCGGCCGAAGAGGGGCAGTGCGAGACGACGAAGTTGCCATTTCCACTGTCTATCGGGTGTGTTACCAAAAATCCTAGTGCAAGGAAGCAGCGACTGTAGTATAATAGAGGAAGGTAGAAATTCGAGTCCAATGCATTTCATATTATAACAATAACACACATAAAGGTTATAGGACCTTGAACAACAAGAATTACTAACACACATTATAACTGAATTGAACAAAAAGTTTTAAGCACAGGATAAACTTCCCGCAAACACAATCATTTTTCTCATGTATATCAATATTATTATGATCCATCAAATATAATCGTGTACATAACCGCTATTTTAAAGCCATTTTCAGATGAAACAGCTTTCGGATGTTCTATCAACATCGTTCACTTGGAATATTCGCGGAAATTTCTATTGTTTTAGTAATTTCGTTAACTCTGACATGATTACTCTTCTTCCTTCAAAAATGTTATGTTAGTTGCACTAACCTTCCTCATATTGTAAAAAAAAAGTGTAGCCTCTAAGATCCCATGCAAGAAATATTGGTTGCCATCTATCAAAAAATGACAGTTCGTGAGTTATCACTATAAAACTAACAAAAATCTAACCATAGGACTGTTATAAAATACTTATTTTCTCAAAATTGGCTCTACTGATTTCATTCTAATTTTTGTGAAATGCAAAGATTTATGACCCAAATTGTGTTAAAAATCACAATAAAACAAATATTACTGTTCAGAAATAAAAATGAATCCTGCCATCGTCAGTAATGCCTCAATTTTAATTAAATATGAGTAATCCTAAGGACATGTTTATAGCACAAGTGAATCAAGTTTAGGCTCTTGTTTACATATATAAATATTTTTTTCAAAGGCAGCATCCATAGTTCATTTTCACATTTTGATCAACAACTAACGAAATGACATTTTTTTTTTAGCGATTAGTTTTTATTTGGTTTTGGGAATGGGTAAGTAGGAAAGTTAGTGCAATGTTTTTTTCACAATCCATCTTAAAATAAAACACCACATTGTCGGTGGAATTTATTTTACACAAAACATATTTCATTATTTCTAGTAATCATTTCTTTTAATTAATTGAATGCTTGTAATAATTATTTGATTTCTTATGATAGGTATCTGTTCATGTGTCAGAAAGTGAAGATGAAGAAGACTATGAACTGGATGAAGACGATGAAGGTAAACCAACAACAGGTTCGTTTAACTCCAATAGGGGCAATGTTTGCAGTGAAGTTAGAACATAAGATTATTGTAATTTACCATAAACCAAAATGGTTGTTTCTTATATTTACAGTAAATTAGAAATGTAAAGGAACAGTGATGGGGTACAGTTTTGTCATATGTCTCATTGATCTTAGATAAATACCTTAATCCTCTTCCAACAGGCTTACTTAATATTAATATAATTAAAAAGTGGAATAATAACAATCCACCTTTCCATGATTTTTGAGAATATCTTTTCAAATTTAGTCCAAACTTCCATTTCTAATAATTAATCTAAATATTATTTCTTGTACTACACTAATAATATATTGAGGTTTTCAGAACTGGTACGATAATTGTATTTTTGCAAGAAAATTTCATTACAATTAGGTAATGATAAGAAGTCCCATGAACTAAGCTATTTTGATTCTGCGATAACCTATTTTTATAAAGTAACTTACAAAATAACATTTTTGAATATAGCCAATGAATTTGATGGCTGATTTTAATTTTTTTACAACAAAAATTCATGGTTTTTATAGGATTTAATTTGAGGTATCACATGTCATGTGTCTATTACACATTTTTGAGATGGGGTGATGGAGGGTTTTTTATTTTGTAAATAGGTATTCTAAGATTTCCCTTAAAAGTGATAACTGTCCCAAGAACAGATTAAGCATATTATCTCTTTCTGTCTTTTAAATAATGAAGTTGATAAGTTTTCAAAAAAGTCTTTGTAGATATGTGTTTGTGTGTGTGTGTGAACATTATTACGATCTAGAGGTGAGCGTAATTAAGAACTGGAAAAGCTACCAGAGAGAAGAGAAAAAACATGTTGGGTTTGCTCAGAAAACGTAGGACGTTCACACAAAAATAGGAAAAGAAGTAGCAAGAACCATTTGTTTCAGATATAATGAAGGATCACTCACAGTGTTTTCTAAACATATTTGTTTAAATTTTTGTTTTTAGTAAACTAAGAGTAAATGTATTACTTAATATTAGTGTTATGGATCCAGTTAATGAAAAGCTAAAAAAAAAAAAAAAGTATGCCTAACAAAAATGTTCATGCATGGTAGATGCTTCTTATGTTAGCGTAGTTTGCCGGTTTGTGGATGTGGTTGTTTTTTGTCTCTAAAATGGTTATTTTTTATCAGAATTGTTTGAATTTTTGTAACGTTAGTACAGTGTCTAACATTTTTGTAAAATTAAAAACTAGCGTATGTATTTTTTTAAATTTAATTTACAATTTTGTGTTTAAGTTTAATAAAGGAATAAATTTCTAACAAAATATTGTTCTAAGTGATTCTGTGATTTTTTCAAAACATCTACATAAACGCAATAATTATAGGCTTGGTCTTTTCACATATTAAAACATTAACAAGCATACCATAAAATATAGTCCACCTAAAAAGTGTGCAGTGCTTAAAGGATTATTTTTTTTTTTTTTATATCCAAGGAGTTTCATGATAATTTCATACAGGAGAGAACTAAAATTTTAAAGAAAAAAAGCTGTCCAGTGTGTCTAAAGTGAAACATCTACTTTCGTGAAATTTCTTGTCGATTTTTTCTACAGTTTTTTATTTACAAGAGAAAATTATTTATTCAGACAATCATTGTCATGGACATTTGACTACCCTTCATTAAACATATCATTTCCTCACAGATGATTAGTTCATAATATTATCACTGGAAACATTCTTTATTTGTCTATAAATTTCAGGCTAAACATTTTTGGTATTAAAATAACAGTTCACACTTAGCAGTTTTAAATATTGAGACTTATTTGAAAAGCTTATAAATTAATAACAAATGTCTAGATCACCTCAGCATGGCAGTGAAACTAGAAACATAGAGAGATAGATAAACTTATATATTTGGTGGGGGAATAACATATGTACAAGCCATGTTCAAAAGTTCTATTCATTCTGGATGACCCTCATATATTGGATTTTTTTAAAGTAAATTTAATTATCTTGTTTTTTGACATTGCAACAGCCTGGTCATTTATACTGAGCACGCTATTATAAATAAAAAAAGTTTCAATAAATAATTATTCTTTCTGTTCAGAATTTGCCGGTCTTGCAAGTGATTTAGAAAGGGGAGGAATCTCACCAAAGTCACTACTCGAAAGGCCACCATTATCAGTAATAGTACCTGTCTACAGAAGAGATTGCCAAGAGGAAGTATATGCAGGCAGTCATGCTTATCCTGGCCAAGGAGTATATCTACTCAAGTTTGATAATTCTTATAGTTTTTGGAGGTCAAAAACTGTTTACTATAGAGTGTATTATACTCGATGAATATGTTTATTGTAAGTAGAATATGTGATATAATAATTGTACATCTGTTTAATTTTTAAAATTTAAAAAAAAAAGAAATTATGTAAACACATGTCAATATATTTGTTTTATTGATACCATTTTAACATAAAACTTTATAATATAAATTACAAGTTTTAAATTTTGTTTTCCTGCTCCAAAACATTTTTACTTTATATAATGGTACAAATTAATAGAAGCAAGTCTAATAAACAAATAGGGAATACATATAACCTCTTCCAAATTAAAAATTGGGCTGAAAAAATGTAAGAAACCATAGAAATACTGGTAGTTGTAAAATATATAAATTTGTAAAATTAGGCCATTATCAAATAATTAATAATCAGAAAGTTAGACATTTTGAATTTTAATTGTAGCCAAGCCAGAGTATAGATTACGTGGTAAAATTTTGACCTATATTAAAAAAAGATTATGTAAAGTAAAAATTCGATATAAAGTGTTTATTTGAATAATTAAAATTGTTACAAATCATTTTTGGAATTAAAATATATCTAAAAAGTTAAAACACTTAAAATAATTTCACGACACAACGAACTCGTTGCCTTGACAACGGATTCACCGGCCAATGAGAATGGACGACTCAAATCAGTGCAGTTGGAGCCGGCAAGCTTGAAGAGAGCAGAGCGTCTTTTTTTTGATTTTTGAAGAGTGCTGAGAGAAACGCCGACAGAACAAGATGTGTATTTTTTTTGTGTGTGCAAGAATGAATTTCGCGGTCATACCGACAGAAGTTGAACGTAACAAGTACTAGTAAGGAACCACATAGTGAACAATTTAACTAAATTATTTTCATAACAAATTAAAATTTAAATTACATGTACTTTCCTTTTGTATAACGAGAAATTGGCGTATAAAACAGGATTTCTTGGCCAGCACGAGCTCCCCTTCCCCGAGATAGTGTAATTTTGAAATAAAGAAACTTTCTGACATAAATCTTTCAAAATTTGTATCATTAATCAATATAAAAGACAATCTAATTTGATATTTAACTTAGTTAACCTAAAACTAATTACATAGCAAAAAAATATATTGTTATAAATTTGGCGCAACAACGTGATGGCTAAGAAATTTCTAGAAATAACCTATACCCTGGCTTAACTAACAAACATTTATTTTAAATATTATCATTAAACATTTAAATATTATCATTAAGAATGTGTTGTAGATGTAGATAGCCTATAGGCCTAGTGAATAAGGTACCATTTATATGTAATTCCACGTTAACCTATATGTTCGCGGCACAATTATACGTAGCCTAATTGTAAGTTCTAACCCTAAATCGTCAGACAAAATTTTTCAAATTATCTTTAAATTTAATTTAAAAAATAAATAAATAAAATGGAGGAACAACAGGACAGAAATACTGGCTATAACCTTAGAAGAACCACATCCCAAACCGAAAAGGCTAAGGAAGCTAAATTAAAACCGTTACGTCCGTCTACGTCTGCCGAATCGGAAACTAACCTAACGGAAAACGTAAGCGCAAATGTTGAAGAAACGGATAATGAACCAGTCAACCCATCGGGCAATCTACTTGAGCAAATTACGTTATTAATAAATAATTTACAGATAAATATAGACAATAAATTTAAACAAAATGAAAACAAAATGGATGACAAATTTAAACAAAACGAAATAAATATCGAAAACAAAATACAATTAAACTTAAACCAAATCAAAGGCGAAATAAAAAATATTACAGAATGTTTAAATACCCAAATTCAGGTTATTGAGTCGCAATTTAACGAGAAATTTGCGGAAGTCGAGACAACCGTCCATCAAACGAATATAAGATTACACGACTTGGAAGGCAAGTTGGATAAGGCGGTTAACGAGGAAATTTTCCGAGAAAAATTAAAGGGACAAGAAGTCCAAATCGAAAGTAAATTAATGGAAAACAAACGGATTATTTTACAGGAAGTCGAAGAAACCATCGCCAAGTTACCGAGGTTAAGTAACAACACTTACCCGCCGAATATACACGTCACCTGCGGAGGAAATGCGAACGATGGTAATAACATATTAAACCAGACCCTACCGAAATTTAACGGAAGACAGACTAACCCCAACGAATATATACAAAGACTCAAACGTTATTATGAGCGATTGTCAGCTAGAAAAATCAACCAAACAGATGAAGAACAAGATTGTCTTTTCGACGTAATCGAGGCAAGTCTTGAAGGAAGCGCTGCACGATGGTGGCAATTGGTTAAAGGAGAAGTGCGAAGTTTCGATCAATTTCGGGAGGAGTTCTACTTAAAATTCTGGAATAGGGATGTACAAAGGGGTACGCGACAAAAACTCGAAGTGGAAAGATACCGATCCGGAGGAAATCTGTCACGCAGCGAATACTTCATCGAGCGTGTGTTGACAATGAAGTCCATGACACCCGAACCATTGGAAGAGGACATTATCGCCACACTAACAGAACATTTCGACCAGCGCATACAGGATGCTCAACGGGTCCAGAACATAATAACAATCAAGGATTTCGCGTCGTTATTACAACGGGAAGATACAGAAGAAAGGAATGCGGAAATAAGGAAACGAAACAATGACAACAACCTGAAACCAAGTGGATATACAGGACCACAAACAACACCGGCTAGACGATATCCGACAACGAACCACAATCAAAGAAATTTCAACCAACGACCACAGAACCAATACTATAGGAATGAAAGAGAACACCCTTATTATAACCCAAGGGGATATATACAAAACCGTCCAGAAGTCCAGAACCGGCAGCAATACAATGCAAACCATGGGCGAAATGAATATGATAGAGGCAGGACCAACAATAACCGACCACCGGGTCCAATAAGAACAGACATGAAATTTTCACCGCCACGACAGCCATATGCGGCGAACCAGAACCACATGAAGATGAATTCCAGCTATCCTACAAGAGAGCAACAACGGGTCTGCCAAATGATAGCTACAACTACACGACCAACAATGCCACGAAGTGAACCAGACAACGAACAGAACAGACAGGGCGAAAAGGAGTTAAACTCCAACGCACTGGTCTAGAGGATATAATGAAAAAAGGCTGTACAGGAGAAGCTTTAAGTAACGAGACTTCCCAACCTATACCAGTGCCAATAGAGTCAAACAATATCGGAAAACAGCCAAACAATGTTAATACTCAAAAACCCGAATATCAAAGTTACAACCACATAATTTGTTCTAACCTATACTGCGACAAAGAATTTTTGTTAACGGAGGAAGAAGATTCTAACAATGAGCCCATTTTAAACCACAACTGTCCCGAAATAGAGGTTAAATTAAACGGAATAGTCACAAAAACCCTTGTAGATACAGGAAGCAGCATAACGTGTATTTCAGATTCTTGGTTCCAAACCAATAAAAATAAATTAGGACATTATGAAGAATTACCACTTACCAACATTTTTCTTACTACTGCTCTAAATCAGAAATCAAAGAGAATTTCTAAGATTCTACTTCTCAAAGCTGAGTTATTCGATTATGAATTTGATGTACAATGTATAATAGTGCCATATTTAATTAAGGATTGTATTTTTGGAATGGATATGATAAGATATTTGAAGATGGAAATAAACTTCGACGAAAATATAATGAAAATAAAGAATAATGAAAATAAAATATTTACATTGAAGTTTGACGAGGAAAGATGTGAAGCGGTTGAATGCAGAATAGTGAGTTACGAGAATGGAAGAAAGATATGGGATGAATATAATGTAATTAATAATAATAATAATATAAATAAAAATCAAGAAATTAAGGAAGAGATAATAGACACTAAAAGTAAATTTAGAGAAAATGTTCAGTTGAACGAAACACAGAAAACATTAATGGTAAGATTGCTGCAAAAGTATGAAAGAGTATTTTCAGAGAAACCGGGAAGATGTACATTATACCAACATAGAATACACGTGAATAATCCGGAAAATTACAGAGCTCAAAGTTATCCAATACCGTTAAATCTACAAGATGCAGCTGAGAAAGAAATCCACAGTATGCTTCAAGAAAATATTATAGAACCTTCGAATAGCCCATTTGTAAACCCAATAATAATTGTAACTAAAAAGACAGGCGAACTACGTATATGTTTGGATATGCGACGAATAAATGCACTAATTACTCCTGATTACGAGTGTAACAGGAGTATTAATGAACTTTTGGCTAAGGCAACAGACTCAAAATGGCTATCGACACTTGACCTAACCTCTTCATATTGGCAAGTAGAATTAGAACCAATATCAAGACAATATACAGCATTCCAATTTAGAGGGAAGACATACCAATATGTTGTTACACCTTTCGGACTTTCCACATCTCAAGCAGCATTGGTAAGAGCACTAGACCAAGTATTTAGGAATTCCATTGAAAACTTTTCCCTAGTCTATATTGATGACATTTGCATAGTATCACCAAGTTTCGAAGCACACTTACAACATTTAGAGAGTGTATTTAGGAAGTTACTAGAGGCTAATATGACTATAAAACTATCAAAGTCAATTTTCTGTAGAGACCGAGTACCATTTTTAGGATTCTATTTGACAACAACAGGATTAGAGCCGGATCAAAGTAAAATTTCAACTTTTCAAAATTTTCCATCACCCACTTCAAGAAAAGAATTAAAGCGTTTTCTAGGAGGAATAAACTATTACAACAAGTTTGTGGACAAGTATTCTGAAACAGTACAACCGTTGCTAAGACTGACATCGAAGAAAATTAAATTTATTTGGACTGACAAGGAAGAAGAGACATTTCAGAAAATTAAGAAACTATTCCTACACACAAATGTATTAAGCCATCCAATACCATATAAACCATATTATCTACAGACAGACAGCTCAGATTATGCCATTGGAGGACATTTGTATCAGATTGATCAAGATAATAAGAAAGCAATACTTTTCATTTCTAAAGCCTTAAAGAAGTGTGAGTTAAGGTACACCACTACAGAGAAGGAGTTGTTAGCAGTTGTATATTGCTTACAAAAGGTGAGACATTATGTGTTAAATTCAAAATTAACTATCATCACAGATCATAAAGCACTAACTTTCCTAAAATCATGTAAACTTTTAAATGCAAAACTTACCAGATGGATATTAGCTTTGCAAGACCATCAGTTTGACATAATCCATTGTAAAGGAGCCGACAATGCAACAGCTGACCTTCTTAGCAGAAGGAAACCAGAAGATAAAATTGGGAATCAGTATACAAAACATTCTGAAATTATTCTAGCATATTTAGAGAGGCACAACGATTTAAAATTATTGACAGATCTCCAAAATTTATCCGAATTGCAACAGAACGGCTTGAACACAAAAGAAAACTACAAAAGAACACTTAATTTAAGTCAGGAAGCAACCAATGACGGGAACGCGAGATTTCAGATACATGATGGAATATTATATCAAAAACATCTCAACACTTGGTTAATTGTAATACCAGAAGAAATCATCCAAAGTTTAATCTGGGAATGTCACCATTATTATTTACATTGCGGAGCTAAAAAGTGCTTGAATATACTACAAGAGGACTTCATATTCAAGGATATGGCAAGGAAGATTAGAACATCTTTATCTAGCTGCGACATATGCCAAAAGTGTAAATACAGCAATCGCCCACTACATGGGGAGACAAGTGGAGTGAAATGCAATGGAAAGGGAGAGTTAATAGCTGTAGATATAATTGGACCTCTACCAAAAAGTCAAGGAGGAGTGCAATATGTTTTCATAATTCTTGATACATTTACAAAATTTGTCAAACTTTACAACCTAAAAAGAGCAACTTCACAGGCAGTGATAAATAGAATGTTTAACCAATACATACCCACCTATGGAAAACCTAATCAAATTTTAACAGATCATGGCACACAATTTAAAAGCAAAATTTGGACAACAAAACTTGAAGACAACCAAATTAAACATATCCTAAACCCTGTATACCACCCTATGTCAAATATGGCTGAACGCCCTATAAGGGAAATAAAAAGATGCCTTCGAACATACTGTGCAAACAACCACAGGAGCTGGTCCACTTATATAGACACAATAAACACATTTCTGAATGAAGTGCAACATGAAACAACAGGTTTCACACCTAACGAGCTACAGTTAAACCAAAGAGACCAAAGATTCTGGGAAGAAACCATCAGAAACCCCTTCAGAAATGAAATACCTTTACATCAGAAATTGGAACTTACAAAATCAAGAATTAGTCAAGCACAAATTAAAAGAGCCAATAAATATAACACTTCACACAAGATAACTAATTTTAAAGAAGGAGACCTGGTACTAGTAAAGTCTTTTCCACAGTCAAGCCATGGATATGGAGAAACCGCCAAGTTATTCACAATTTATGTTGGACCACTGCGGATATTTAAAAGAATTGGAAAGTCAATATATACCCTTATTGACGAACAGCAAAAGACATATGGACCTTACCACATATCGTTACTGAAGAAGTATCAACAAGCCGACCCTGTACAGACAAGACAAGAAGAGACCTATTAAAAAAAAGACTATAATTCTTTGTACACGAAATGTAAACTAGTCCTAAGACATGAAATGACAAGAACATTTTATCTGTGAACAATCTTTCCACCATAAACTATAAAAGACAATAATTAAGATATGATGTGAAAGATAATGTATTCCCTGATAGTGTATTATAATATATAAAACACCTTATGTAAATGACCCTAAAGTGAACTTATACAGAAATAGACTGTGAATGATACCCCTTTCATAAGAGAATAACCCCAAATAATATACTAAGGTATTATTATGGTACTACAGAGATAAATGGACTAACCTGTAGAGTCATATGTGTTTGAACAATTAATATCATTAATTCATGAAAGGTTTAAATAGAATATTGTTGTAATTTTTTTTTAAAGTTAAACTGTGAAACTGTTCAAATATGGTTGAATTGTTCAATTAAACTGTATAGCATGTTTTAGTTGAGATTTTTATATTGTTAATTTTAAACTCCATAAAGAAAGTTCTAGTTGATACTGTTATATAAAGTTGTAGGAAACTTCTCTGAGTTATATGATAAAAGTATTAGGTAATTTGTACATTATCACAAAAATTTCAATTCGCTACTGCTTATGAAATTATTGTGAGGAGCTATTATAATGGTACAAATTAATAGAAGCAAGTCTAATAAACAAATAGGGAATACATATAACCTCTTCCAAATTAAAAATTGGGCTGAAAAAATGTAAGAAACCATAGAAATACTGGTAGTTGTAAAATATATAAATTTGTAAAATTAGGCCATTATCAAATAATTAATAATCAGAAAGTTAGACATTTTGAATTTTAATTGTAGCCAAGCCAGAGTATAGATTACGTGGTAAAATTTTGACCTATATTAAAAAAAGATTATGTAAAGTAAAAATTCGATATAAAGTGTTTATTTGAATAATTAAAATTGTTACAAATCATTTTTGGAATTAAAATATATCTAAAAAGTTAAAACACTTAAAATAATTTCACGACACAACGAACTCGTTGCCTTGACAACGGATTCACCGGCCAATGAGAATGGACGACTCAAATCAGTGCAGTTGGAGCCGGCAAGCTTGAAGAGAGCAGAGCGTCTTTTTTTTGATTTTTGAAGAGTGCTGAGAGAAACGCCGACAGAACAAGATGTGTATTTTTTTTGTGTGTGCAAGAATGAATTTCGCGGTCATACCGACAGAAGTTGAACGTAACAAGTACTAGTAAGGAACCACATAGTGAACAATTTAACTAAATTATTTTCATAACAAATTAAAATTTAAATTACATGTACTTTCCTTTTGTATAACGAGAAATTGGCGTATAAAACAGGATTTCTTGGCCAGCACGAGCTCCCCTTCCCCGAGATAGTGTAATTTTGAAATAAAGAAACTTTCTGACATAAATCTTTCAAAATTTGTATCATTAATCAATATAAAAGACAATCTAATTTGATATTTAACTTAGTTAACCTAAAACTAATTACATAGCAAAAAAATATATTGTTATATTTACTAATATAGATATCTAATGAAGATAGAAGGGCAATGTTATACACAGAAAAAAGATAACTGGTCTCAAACCTAAGCAACCTTGGCAGTTCCCATATTCAAGCTGTAGGGAGCAGCCTAGCTGTTTTAACAACTCTTAAAGTTAAAAGAATTTATCTTTTTAAAATAACTATTTATCAAATAGTGGAAGGTAATTTAGGCAAGTTTCCAAAAATAATTAAAAATAAAATTTTGGCATGATAAAGCAAAAGAATTAACCTATTTTGTTCTATAAAGAGAACTTTATGTCCTCGTAATGAGACCTCGTGGATCTTTTCTACTTACAACCTCGTACAGAGAATACCTTACCCTTTACCAAGTCTACCTTTTCTTTTGATATACATTATTATATCAGGGAGATTGATATTTGCAAGTCCATAACACCCAACGTATCCATCCCGAACTCATTGTATTTCATTGTACTATACACTCTACAGATTATAACAAAATGCTGTTATTTCGTAAAGCCTACTGTACCCTACTGTATATAGTAAGGTACATTTATTTAACACACAAAGCTCTGTTATGAAACCAATTCTCAATCATTTTTACCTTTGTTTGTTATTTAACTCTCAGGGGTTCAAATGTAGTAAGTTCAAGCTTACCAATCTGAAATCCCAACTAGATCTACACTTTTGCATGTAGTCTCGTGTTAGGTCCTTCTTTTTATTTTTCCCATCAGGTCTCTCTTGAATAGTTCTTATTCTCTTCTGACCCTGATGCTTTTTATAAGGCAATGATGACTGAGAGGTTTTTCATCTTTAAGTGACCTTACTGATTCTCTTGAAAAAGCACTTTACTGTCTTCATTTACTTAAGTGCATTTTTACCATACTAGCTCCTCATAGTAGTGCTTGAGACTTGTCAATGCTGGTTCAAGGCCTATTAAAAACATTTATGAACACACTTTGACCAAGAGATAAGTATGCTATAGACTGTTAACAACCAAAATAACTTCCCATAACGTCTGTCTTAGAAAATGTATAGATATGAAGACAAAATAAACATTGTCTAAACAAAGATGTATAGATAATATCGAGGTTAAATAATATGAATATCGAACTAATTTGCAGTGGTAGTAGTGCAACGTTTGCCATATCTCGCGTCTTAACCTCCAATATCTTCAATCTTGCCATTCTTTCTCATCCAAGTCTCGCCTCTTCTATATCTATTTAAAATAGTATCCAAGGATAAAATAAAGCAAAAGCTTAAAGTTTCAAATATTTTAATAATATAAATGAGCTACAATTGTTTCGCCTTGTGGCATCATCGGGCAACTGATAATTATTCAGTTGCAATTATCAGTTGCCCGATGATGCCGCAAGGCGAAACAATTGTAGCTCATTTATATTATTAAAATATTTGAAACTTTAAGCTTTTGCTTTATTTTATCCTTGAATATGGAGTTTCAACAAGAAATATCTGCTCTTACATTAAAGTTAAAATTGTATCAACCATTTCAATTTTCTCCTTTATTAGTTACCAATATAAATATGGATAAGTTATAATTATTTCAATGAATTTAGTCTGATTATTTAAAAATTCAGTTTTATACAACTTCATTAAAAATTTTCTAAGTTCAATTTTTTTTTTTAAATATACAATGGTTATGTTCAAACTCTGAAATCAATGTTGTTAATTCTTCTATACTTTTTCCTGTAGGAACCTGTCCTTCGAGAATGGATTATTCTTACACACCACTGATCCGTCAACACAATACAGTAGAAACGAAGAAAAATCTTTTTTGCACGGCCAAATATGAATCAACCAAAAAAACACTAATAGACCAAACTCAAAATTGGCTCTAAAAACTATTTGTTGTAATTTCCTCTAAATCCTCAGGGATAATTTGGTGAGGAGAAATGAACCTAAACTAGTTCATTGGTGTTGGGATTCATTTCAGTTATTTCATTGCACATACAACAGACATCATTTAAAAACCACTATTTTTACTCAAGGGACCCTCTACAGGCGACGCATGTTAATTTTCTTCGTTTATTTAAAAATTAATAAAAAAATATTATTTTTATACAAAACCAAACTCATGACATTATTTTTCTCAGAAAGATGCATAGAATTCATCTATGTAATAAAAAAAAAAATTTTTTAACGGTTTTGGAGTAAGTATGTTAGATGTCAACAAATGAAGTTAACATTTTTCAGAAAAACCTGTATCATCCAAAATCAATAGCTTACCATCTTTTTCCAAGATATACAAAAGTTTTGTGTAATATTTGTGAATATATTTAGGGAAAAAATAAATAAATTTGTTACATTTTCAAAATTTAAAAAATTATTTTACGAAAAAAGGGAATTTGATCATTTTTTTTTTCAAAAATTTATAAATAATAGTAATATATATTTTATACGCAACTTCTATATATCATTATATTCAGAAAGGTGCATAGAATTTAGTTTGTGTAGTGAAAAAAATGTTAGATGTAAAACATTTAGAGTTTTTATGTCAAATACCAAAAAATCGGAAAGTAACGGAGGGAAGAATTTCACATAAATGGTAATGTACATCATACAAAAAAATTTGGATTTTTTCAACTGTTACCAGAGCTTTGTGTTATATTTATGAATATATTTAGATGAAAGGAAAAAAAATTGTTACATTTTCAAAAATACAGAAATTGCTTTACGCAAAAAGGGAATTTGTTGAATTTATTTTCAAAAGATCACCAATAATTGTAATATTTATGGAAAACCAACTTCTATATATCATTATATTCAGAAAGGTTCATAGAATTTAGTCGTGTAATGAAAAAAAGTTTGAAAATAATTTTGGAGTCAGTATGACAAAGATAAAAAAAAAACAAAAAAAAAACACAAACTCGAAGGCTAAATTTTACCTCAAAGTCCAATTGACCATAAAAATTTGTTTTACATTTTTTTAAAAGTATAGAAACGTTTTCTAGTATAAATTTGATTAACAATTGGTAAATCAAAAATCAAATTCTAAAATTTTCAAAATAGAAATTATTGTTTCATCTAAAAAATAGTAATCAACAAAGTGAGGTTAGGTTTGTAACCTCCACCATTTAGCCTCACAATCCTCGATATGTTACGGCTGAGGCCAAGTCATGATATTTGTTGTACTTAAATAAATGTTGCTTAGACAAGTTGGTTACCAAAGAGACTGTCAGCTCCAACAGGGATGTAATTGCTACTTCTGTTGGGAAGTTATAGTGTAAGTTCCCTTGATTTTTAATTTTGTAATCAGCTGATCTTAAACACAATATTGAATTTTGTTTATTGGATATTTTCTTTTTCTCATTCTCATTCATAAACATTACAATTCTTTGAAAAATATCTTGCTTCTTTGCTGTTGAAATAACAAGACTAACGGCTTCTCTAACTATACCAACGATCTTATCACATCACTGTAGGTGAATCACCTTTTCGTGTGCTATCAAGTTAAAAGGAAATATCCTATGTAAAACCTTAGAAAAAATTTCTAAAATCTAACATGTAACATTTATTATTTTAAAATAAATCTGATTAAATCTTTTCAACCTATTACACATTCACTCAGCAGACTGGCTTAATACTAGTTAAATAATTAGGCTGTTTAGGAGTTTTTAAGGATTTTATTGAACAATTCACAGGCAGGTTTTTCAGTGATGTTGTGTAGTGATCGTGTTGGTGTTCATCTGTATACAGAAGTGTTGAAGATTTAGTTGTTATAAGAAAGTCGCTAGAAAAAATAATAAATGTATGCTGTAAATAGCCAAAATTCTGAAAAAGAAGAAAAGAGAATAAATGATTGTTTAATAATAATTGAATCAAATATAAAAAAGGGGGAAAGTTTTATGAATATGTACAAAAACAAATGTATTTTAATTAATTTCAGAGTTTTTTTTCTATGCATTTCATGTTTGGAGAAAATTTTTTAAACTTTCTGCAAAATTTTGTAATAGATTTTATATTTTTATAGGTTTTAAGAATAAAAATTCATGGTACACAACTAAACCACCCGTAAAAAGTATTAGTGAAAATGTCTTGAAACTTGATTTAGCCGTTTATAGATTTAGCATCAGGATGTTTGGATATCCATGTTTTTATGGATCTTCTATTGGATGGTGTATCCCTTTTACACGCCAGACATGAGGGCCTATACACTAATAAGTAACTGGAAAACATATTATTTGTTTCTTCTAGAAATCACCAGAAAAACTAGTAAGCACCATGAACTTTAGAACTCTGATTTCATCTTGTAAACCACATTAATCCCATGTATAAAATTTTAACACCATTCTTATGTTCCACATGCCTAACAATAGATCAGATGTAATTTTCTTAAAGGAGACAAGAAGCTTGCACATCCTTAGACCCGAGATACTCCTTCACCACTGCGGAACCCAAGTTGGATAGCCAGCCTCTTGGATGTGCTACAGTAGAGTAGGCCTCAATTCCTATGAATTTCACAACTGATGCTTTGTTAGCACATGTCTGCACATTCATTTCCAATAATCCTGGCATGTCCTGGAACCTAGCAAAGCATAACATTGTTGATAAGATGTAATGTGATTCTTAAACAATTCCAGACTAACTGAATTTAATTCATTAGAAAGAAACCCGGGCTCTGTATAAATACATTATATCCTTATCCTTGTATCCGTATATCAAGTTTTATCAGACACATTCCTTTAAGCTGTAATCTTACTGTAACATTGTTGAATACTATTCCATTGGCAGGTCTACCTCCACAAAATCTAGCTCCTGTTTTCCCAAGTGGAGGCCTAGCTATACCGCTTCTTCATATCAGAATTATGGGTAAACATTTCAACAAAATCCTTCGGTTAGTTATTAAAATAAAATTTACAAACACAAGAAATGTTTGTTTTATAGTATTTGATAAATTTATGTTGGTTAATTACTTACGTGAATGAATGTTGTCTTGTATGGTGTTGTAGGTGCATGTACATCCAAATGTGTAAGATTGGACTGTAAACAAACAAAACATGAGAGTATTAGTTAAAAATAAACAGTACAAAAACGTTGCATTAAATTTCACATTTCTTATGGAAAAGTTGGTCCCCGCATTTCAACTTTTTTATAAATTGGAAAAAAATGTTACAGTATATTTTAGTATAGCCAAGCTTTCCTTTGCTTCTACCATAAACTCATTCTAAACCGTAAATTTTATTTAATTGAAATTAAGTTTTTAAATACATCATTCAAGGTTCATTAAAAAAATTATTTCTAAAACTTTGGATTATTGGTGTGATATTGTGTACTATACTGACTCCCCCTTTTTTGTAAGTTCAAAATTCGAAACATCTTTTCGTGAATATATTTAGGTTAAGTTTTCATCTCTTTTTTTTTCAAATAGGTTAAGCTATATATATATAGGTTAAGCTGTGTTCAATGTGTAAAAAAGAGGGGGTCCGTATAATACACAATAATTACTGGATTATTAATCATCACATTTCACCAAAATTTGAATTAAATTAGTACTCCAGATTTTGAAAATTGATTGTCATTTTTATTACAGATCCATGACCAATTTTTGGGGTTTTCACTGATAACACCCGAATTGGCACTGTTAGAATGATAACCAATTGGTTGTTTGGATCCTTAGAAACTAAATTTTCGCAAAATTTAATTTAAAAAATTTTGATTTGTGAAAATGTAAATTTTTATTTTTATTTTTAAGGATCTTAGGGCAGCTACCCTTAAATTTTGAGTCATAGATAAGATTAAAGAAATTGCCAAACGATATGGTCAAAATATACACATTGTATAAATTTTGAACATTATTAGGTCACTCATTTGACTTGTAAAGTTCTCCAGAAATGACAGACGTACATCATTCTAAAAACTACTTTTTGTTGTCCAGGTATAGAAATTTATATGAAAAATGTAACATTAATTTTTGACAGATCATAAAACCATATACTATGTATATGTGAGAAAATAAATACATTTTTCGCTTTATTCTAAGCTTTACCATAGTGCAAAGAAAACTTACCTTATACACAACCCCAGGATGTTATGAATAAGGGGAACTTTGTGATGCCATAACGTTAATAATCGGCTATAACAAAAAAAAAAAAAAAATGTGAGGATCATTTAATTATTTATAAACTAAACTAATTATTTTACATAGGTAATAGTGTACAATTCTAGATACATTAAGTTAAGAAGCAATGCAACCGTTAACAAGTATTAATAATATTGTTTAGTAAAGAACACTTCGTTTTATCATATAGGACACCAAAACTTGTAGTTACATGATCGTTTATGATTTGTTTGAGACCACAATAAGTTCTGCTGGCAAACAACCAATTAAATACAAAAACCGAAAGTACAACTGGAACTCTATTCTAAGATTTTTTTTTATTATTCATTTTCTTACCTTAGTTGTTATTATTGCCTTCTTCCATTAATCTCATTTCCATGAGTGCATCATAGCGTCTATCAAAATAATAAGTCGCATGTGTAATGGTGTGCTCCAAGAGCTCATATCTGGCCTAAAGTAACAAACATTAGTCAAAGTTAATCATTACATGCTGATTTGCGACTTATAGTTAAAAAGGAACTTAGAAAAACTGGTTCTAATTTGAAATATGACAGACAACCTTCATTATTTTTTATAACATATTGATTGAATAATCAATTCTATTTTATATTCCCAAATCTAACATAAATTCTGGCTACAATTTTGTAAATATTGTTAGGTTATGAGAGTAAAAATTATGTAGACCATAACTTTTAATGGTGCTGGTGAATAAAACAGTTGATCTCCTGCAATTAATAATAGAAACAATAATAGTGTGAAAGGAACAGTATAATGAGCAGTAATCCCTTCTCCACTTTTTTAATGTTTTAATTTATATGAATTTTTCAAGAGTCACAGAATGACAAAAACAACAAATAAATCATTTATTATATACATCAATTTGAATTAGAATAAAATATAAACACTAATCCAATCCTTAAAGCTTTCAAAGATGTAGGTCATCTGACATTTTTTTAAATATATATAATACTTGAATAAACAGAGGACTTACGTACCAGTTTATCTTGTTTGGGATGGAATTTCATCATTATCCTTAAACTGACTTTGAGTATAAAAATCATTGTGTTCGGGTGATATTTCACAAGTATACAAAAGATCGTTTGTTGTCCCTTATTTAGATTTTTAAAGTGTTTCCACTGCTGTATCTTTATATTTACAAGATCCTAAAACTATTTTACATACAGAGTGGAAATCGTACACCAATAACACATATTCCAGACAGAACAGAATGTGACTCAGGAGTGGTTTGAAACATCCTGTTTCAAAACCAATTAAGTCTTTCTTTATAAAATTTTATCCTTTTGTAGCCCTTATACTATTCAACAATATTAAAACCTTTTTGAAATTATTGAGGCATTGGTTACACATCCTGAATGTTACAACAAACATTTTAAATATTTTATCTTGAAATTTGGGTGTGTGAGGGTGTGGTGCTTTGAATTTCCTTTTGATGGATGTTATATATTTCTTGCTATTTTTATTTTTGCTTATTTGTCTCTAACGAAATCATAAAGATTTGTATTTTTTGTGCTATATTTTGTAAAATCTTACCTGACATTTTATTGTTTTTTAATTTTTATTTATCTATAAATTTTCACAACACTTTTTGTCTTCTTTACATCACAAATTCTTGACGCAGGTATATTTTTTACAAGTTAGTGAATGTAGCTTCAAAATAAGCCTACATGAAGTACCTACATTTTCATTTACTAAGATGGTTTTAATTGTTTTTTAAAATATTTGTTTAAGTTTAAATATTTGGTATATATATTTTATTTGAGTTATTTATATTGAACCTATATATTATGTAATAATTAAAATAAAAGTTGTTGTGATAAGTTTAATATTTTAAAATAAAGTTGGGCGCCATTTTGTAATATTTATTACAAAAAATAAAATAAAAATAATGACAAAGAAATACTCTTGAAGAGAGCATAAAAAATTTCTTTGGGGTCGCAAGTTCTTTAATACAGTGTACATTTATTTAATTATTAATAAACATTTATAATAGATTACATACAAAATTAGAATATTTCCTGAAAAGATAAAATACATAAATCATCACATATTTTATAATATCCTAAAACTATAATTCATTAATATTTTATACATAATTAATCTTATGGTTGCAACCTAATTTCAAATAAAATCTCTCATAATTCAAAATGCAATATTTTTATATTACAATATATCTTTTACTAAATACTTATTTTTTAAAACATCTAATCTAACAAATCAGCTCATGAACGTTTCATATTATTAAAGTTTATAATCATTATTTTAAAATAAAATATTTTTTTATTATTAGAAACCACTTGATATCTCTGCAAACTTACTATCCAAGTTTCATTAATAAACTGTAAGTTCTAGTTATTTTATGTTTAAATTTTTTATAAAACATAATTTGAGCATGTTATACCAAGCATGCAAATATACACTGAAGCTAAATTGTACATATTACTTAAAACATTCATTTAATTCAAACTACTTTCCTCATTCAAACCACATGGCGTCTTTCAAACTCACTTCCCGTCTCTCTTAAAAAATAACTTATTCAGTTTTATTTCTCACTTGCCAAATAATCACAATTGTTTACTTTCTCTTTTACTCAAAACAAACTTATTAAATCACATGATTTTTTTTTAAACACAAACTCTTGTCTTTTTTGAAAACGTCTTCCTCCTTCTGCGGTACGGTTTTATCTAATTTGTCATTTTTGAAACCTCTCTCTGAAAGTTTATTTCTCACTTATTCAAAACTAACATATTGTCACATAATACTTCTTTAAATAGAAATTCTAGTCCTTTTGAAAACATTTTCTTTCTTCCATGGTTCGGCTTTGTCTCTACAGACATACTTATTTCTCCATACGCCTTACCTCTTAGAAAGTTTAAGTCCCACTGGCACAATCCTGCCTTTGTCACTGTATCCCCACCCTTTACACACAATGCTGATGTCAAATTTCTCTTATAACTAACATTACATACCTTTTTATTATTAACATACTTTTAACAAATTTCTCTGGCCATTTAGTACTAATTATTACTTTATTTATTTATTTTATTCTTTATTTATTTTACTCAATAACAGAATACATTTCCTGTTCACTGCTCTGAGTCAAACTTATTTTCTATTCAAACCAAGATTACAAAACTGAAAATGTACACTACTACAAGTATTTATTATTATTTCATTTTACTTTTAATCAAAGTATAATTTTTTGAAAATTTTGTAATATTAATGTACAAAGAAAATAAATATGTATTGAAAATATCTTACTTTAATTCGAAAATTATCATCTGTTATCATCCTCTCGATGAGATTTTCACAACGTATACGCATCTCCTGTTACAACAATATGAAAAAGCACTTGATTATTAATCTGAATTAATGTATTTTGTATTATACAAATAAATATTAACTTAACCCTGCGGTACTCGTGTGAAATTTTTCACACTAATACTCGCACAGTTTACAGATATAGCCAATATATATATTTTAAAGTACTTATGAAAACTATTTTGATACAATATATTTTTCTTAAAGTTTTCTTGACATTCCCTACCAGATTTATTTATTTTTTCTGAATAAAAAAAACCATTGCAATCATATAAATTACTTATTTTACCATAGCAGTTTTTTACTAAACTTTTGTGTTCGAAAATTGCCCAATTTCAAAATGTCAGAACTCAAAATACTTTTAGGACATTAAAAAACTATCCAGGCAAATGTAAAACAATATTGCATGATCTAGTACGTATATTTTGGGGTTTAACACACTTTCTCCATTTCATAAGTTAGTTGAATTTGTCCTTAGAAAAATAAAAATTAACTAAGGGAGTGTAATTTTGTAAGTCGTCATTTGCATTTCCATGTTATTCTTCCAGGGTATGCACTTCAACCTCTAAGTGATCATCGTCACCATTATTACTCTCCCCTTTTGCAAAATCCTCCTCATCGAAACTCGATGGATGGTGCAATTCATCAAGAATATCCTTCTCAACCAAACATGCACGCTTTGGATCATTCATTGCACAAACACTCGTGCGGGCTACAAGAGTGAAGCCCACCAAACTTTGAAAGTGAAAAGAACACAGATCCATACTCAGAGATGTGTCAATGCACACTGATCAACTCGAGTGGTAGTTGACAGGAAGGTACTGAAGCCCAGCCCATTCCCTACCCTCGGGTCTCCAAGCTGTGTGCAAAATAAAATGCTGGCTAAAACCCGTGCAAGTGTTGCAGGGTTAAATGTATGTTTGATTTTATTACTTTCTATCATATATGTATAAAATAAAAAAAGTCAAGTGATCAGTAAAATATCAAAGCTCAAATTAACACGGATACATCTATTTTAATCCCTCCCCCTCCTCCCCTCTGAGTCTAAAATATTGGTTTGGTATAATATATCTTGTTTGTTTATAGAATGTACAATGTTCTTCAGTTGAAATAATTTGACATTTTTGGGCTGGCTATACAACTCATCAGTATTTATGCTCAGAAAGAGAATGTGGAAGAGTACTTATGGTTGAAGTATGACACTAAGCAAATTGCATCTAACCTTCTCTTATTAGGTAGATGTGATATAAGGAAGGTGATAGGGTAACATATATACAGGATGAGCAAACTCATAGGGGAGTCTCTGTACTAGAGGAGACTGCAAAGTGTCTGATCTTTGATTGTGAATCCCTCGATCAAAAAAAGACTTATACTCTTATCTTTGACAAAGAAACAGACTAACTTTCAAGACAACATTGTCTGGAATACTCTAAAGTTCATTCAGCTTACAGGTCGTCTGGAAATGTCTAGGTGTATCAAACCATTCATTTTGTGTTGGGAAGATGATATGCCTTTGTGGCTGATGTGGAAAAGGGATAAACTGCTTAATTGAAGAAGAAGGATGATGGCCTAACCTACTACAATGTATGTACATAAATAATATTTTTGTTTTAATGATAGTTTTTCAAGTTGTTTTGCTCTCCGGGTCTTATTTATAATGATTACAAGCTTGCCATTTTTAAGATGTGGTTGGATCTATACCCTTTTTCATATAGTTTTGAGTTAGATCACCCAGTAGCGGCCGATGGTTAAGGGCAATGGGAGGGCTCTGTTTTATTTTATACACGTAAGGGAAGGCAAGTTATCATTCACAATCACAAAGGGTTAAACTTAAAAACATAAACAAACAACTCGTGTGAGTGGCTAGACACTATTTAGAACAGTTGCGCCAACTTATTTTGTCCATCGAAAACAAGATTTTTAGTAATGCGGAACATCTAATTTATGGTGGATTCACTGACTGATGTCTGCGCGCGCAGCTTCGGACTCTGCCCTAGAAGCCCATTACACGCTGTGTAAATGACGTCACGGCACCCTCAGCTCTGTCTGCTGCTTGCCCCATATGACTAAATGCAATGAAACTGGGACGCTCTGGCCACCGTCCGAACTCCAGAATACATTCGTCAAATATTTTATATTGTAAAACTTCCGCTACAAATGATGGTGAAATCCATAGCGGCAATTCATATCTCCACAGAATTAAATACATATAGGTATTTACATTATTAAAATAATATTATCATTGGGGGGGCGGCGTCCGAGAGTCCTTATGAGTAAGCCGCCACTGAGATCACCCTCTTTCATCTTTCTTATGATGTCTCTCTTAATTTGTGTTTTTTTCTGACCCTGATGGTATTAGAGTATCCAATGGCTAGGAGCCTTAATTTTATGCTTTTGCTTCCTTTTTTCAACCTTTTTAATATTAAAAGAGCTATCATTTTTGTTTACTTACATCCCATTTATATAGCTGACGATCAACTAACCAGCTGTCAGGTGTAGGGCCTGTGGAAAAGCCAAACATATTAGTTGGTTGTTGTAAATCTTTTAAAATTATCAAATTACTGAGAATAATTGGTTTGATTTAGACTACTTTATTGATTAACTATTGATAAATACTGCACAATAAAAAACTTAAAACTTAGTTTTCAGAACACTGTTGTGAATTGGTGATAATTTTAATGGTTTCTTTTCATTAAAAAAATTGTTGCAAAATATCACACTTGTCCACAAAACCAAAAATAATATTAATCACAACCTAACCTAACTCAAACATGTTGAACAAACCGATCCCTAAAAATGAATTTGTAAAGAACCAAAACTATTCATCACAAAAATATTGGTTGTCTGGCAAAAGTTAAAAAGCAAAAATGAACAAAAGAAGCCGTCTTTTAAAAAATATTTATTTAAATAGGATTTAGATTTGCTTAATTTTGCTATAAATGTGCTCAATATAAAATGTATTTAGTTAAAGTTGAGCTTTTAATGACAGTGGTCACAGTTCGTTTAGGTTTTGTTACCAATTTTTTTTTGAACCATAATATTTTTTATTTACAATTTTTCACTTGCAGATTAGTCTTCACATTTCACCAAAATTTGAACAAAATCGGTTAAGTCAATTTCAAGCTCCTTGGCCATTTTTTGTTTATGCCGATAACTTATGAACTCTCATTTTTTGAGAGATAGCAACCAATATTTTGTGTGTGGTTTATTACAGCTATTAAAAAAAAAAAATCTTGATCAAAATCATTACAGTACAGTTGATTTTCATAAATTTATCTATTTTAAAATTTAATACCAACTTATATTGCCATTTCTAATTTCCCTCATTGTCCAGACTATTTTATTTAAATTACTATCTCCAGATTATGTAATATTTATTTATTCTTATAAAAAATGTTAATCCAATTTGTAACAAATCCTATAAATTAACATTTGCAATGACATTTATCACTGTACTGGTCAACATCTGATTACTGTTTTACTAATTATTTCAATGTCTGACTTGTTAACAATATGTTACCTGTTTATCTGTTTAACAGTGGATAATCACTGTGATTGGTCAACAGAAATCACTAATCTACTGTCAGTTGTTATAGTTATAACTCACCAGGTTCACCAATCAAGTCTTCTGCTAGGTATCTGTCATATACAACCATTTTGTCGTTAACTAAACAAAAAGTAAAACAATGTCACATTGGAAAATATAAATTAATAAAGTTTTACCTGGACATAGATCAAAGAATGAAAATCCTTATTTTATACACATAAACCTTACAATAATCATAATAATACTATGTATGTGCTCGTGGCTTTGCCCTAATGAAAGTCAGGCTAATTATATTTCAAACATATAAAGAACAATTAGGTAGCCCTCCAATAAACAACAATAAAATAAAAACATTCCTAAACAACTACAAGAACGTGAATGTTAAACATGTCTGTCAGTTCTAGCAGTTAACAACAGAATGAATATCTCATGTTTTCTTCTTTTTTTTGTATGAAAAGTAGAAAATTTGTATAACTTCCATGCAGAAGGAAAACTGTCAACTGTGCAATTCATACTCTCTTGTATTGCTTACAAACAGACCTTGGGTTTATTAAAAAAAGGAAAGATAAAATAAAAACTCTTAGCAAGCAGCCCTCTTTCCCTAATACTCTAATAGCAAGCAGAATATGAGTTGGTCAAAAGAGACCTTATATGAAAGATGAAAGAAATGTATCAAAACCTAACACAAGACATATTTTCTCTATACCTCTGTAATAATTTAATGAGTTTAATACACCAAACTCTTAATTTAATTTCAGAAGTGAACTTTAACAAATTTTAGAAAATTTACTCACATCGCCCTCTTGCTATTAATCTCAATAGTATTTTCACTTGCATTGGATCAAAAGTGTAGCGTCTTGTTCGCAAATAAATTGCATTTAATCCTAGTTTAGTTTTAGGTGGCATGGTGTATTGCAGGTTTTTGTAGCAATATTTGTTGGCAGCCACCTTCTCTTGTTGCTCATCAGGTTTTTTATTTCTATCCTGTTTCTCTCCTTTTCTGTTTTCTGTAAAGAAAAAAAACCATTACTACAGGATACTTTAGATAACCACTATTTATATATTGTTCCAAGTAAAGCATCTTTTGATTTAAAATAAACAATAATAATATTAAAAATAACATACACGTTATCAATCTACATTTTGTTACTTACACCTAAAATCTTCCCATTAGAGGAGACATAAAAAACAACCAAAATGGAGGTCTCGCAAAAATCCAATCAAGTCAAAGCAAACTATTCAAGATTCAAACAATACTAGTAACTTCACGTAGACAGATTCTTACTTAGTTTAATATTCAAAGAAAAGTAGAGAACATTCACAATCTCTCTAACCCTTTTTACTTCATATTGCTACTGGAAAATCTGTTCCTCCTATTACAATCTTACAAAAATAGACTCTCACTTGTACTTTTAAAAGACTCTTGCTATGCTAAACAAGATGGTTTGAGTTGCAAGAGGAATAAATAAATAAAATCAACCACCACTCTCATTTAAATGTTACATAATGTCAAATAGCCCAACTGTAGTCCTTCTATTCAATACAAACTAGTTAGAGATGAATGCTAGGAAAAAACTGATCTGCAACAGCCCTCAAACAACTGACGTTTTTCATAATATCCAACTGAACACTGGGTGTAGATATTCAGAAGAATCACAGGAAGAAAATGGCAACATTTGATCAGGTTTTTACTCATTTAAAAAAAAAAAATTACCCTTCATATTTTTTTCACAGTTGTTAAAAATTTTAAAAATTTGTATGCAGAAATTAAAGCACATATTGTAATGGCAATACAATACAAAGCTCATGGATACTATAATTACATACTGTAAATACAAAGTCTATAGTAGTAAAGGAATTTTATAAGATAACAGTTTTATAGAATTTAAACGAACATGTTACGATTAGGGTATTTGGAAATGAAACAGAAGACAGTTTGGTAAAGAAAGGAACCGCAATTTAACAAAGTACTAATGATGTAGATGTAATGGGTAAAAAATTTACTAAATGAATTGATGAGGAACATGACGGCCATGCTGCCCATCTGAATAAATTATTCGGTTTATTAACCCAACTGTCATAACCCTAACTAAAGAATGTAGAAAGAAATATTTTTCCAATTTTTCCAAAAAAATTAAATGAAAACTTAGTATGTCAGAGAACTCTGTTAGAATTGTAAAAGTTGATGGAAAGGAGTCCAGCTTGTCATAAACTGCAACAATAAGTTGAAATAAATTATTATTTAGACCTTTGTGATATAAATCCGTGCAAATAACTTAAAATGTTTTACTAACTATTCGAAGTTTATTTGTTAATGTATATGTAATAATAAACTATAACCAGGTTATTCACTTACTCCAGGTCCTTAGGCCAGCTGCTGTAACTAAACTTATTCCTGCAATGAGCAAGCTGGTCTTTACTACAGTCTGGGGCAGCAGATTCAGCCACCCCATGTTTTGTGTAAATGTTGATAAATTGGTAGGAGTTATTAAATTTCACTGTTTTATTTAGAGAACAAAAACTAAACTAGTTCAGTTATAAATGTCAAAATTATTTAATTGTATTAGAGCTAGATGATCTCTGTTTCACACTTTGTGAATGATTGAAAATTCTAATTATTTTATTTTGTTGTTTCCATAGTTTCTTATAACAATTGAGCTATACTATTCCAAAAAATGTAGAAGTCCACTTTATAATTAAATGGATAAAAACATGCCATCTATTCTGTTGTTGCCATCTGTACATAAGGATAATAGCTGCCACAAAAATTAAGATAGAAACATGAAATTTGATATAGGGTACTATAGTGCGCTTATATAGAACCGTATTGAAATTCATAAAACTCAAATTGAAAATATCAAAAGGGCAGCCATTTTGAACAGTTTGTTCATATTCTTGTGTTTTTTAACTTGTAACAAATTTAATTTAATTTCGAACCCTGAGCTCCCAAGAAAGTGTGATTTTCCTATAGTTACAAATGCCGTGTCACCTACTGAGTGTAATGAGTGGAGGCTACTTCAAATATGTATAACTTCAATGGCTGAGACACTAGCATGAGTGAAGGACTGTGTCCAACTGTTTAAGCAAACTTACCCTCTTGGGTAAGAGTCCTTGATCTATAAAATTTAACTTATCATACAAGGGTCAAGAAAGCAACTTTTAAGCATTACATTTAAAGGATCTGCTTGTGATTTATTGTATGGTGGACCTTGGTAAGTAATCCCATGATGTCGCACATAATTGTTTTATTAATAGTAGAATCCAATGTACTCTCCCAACATTGCATTCATTTCATCTTTAAATATTTTCCTCCAAGAATAAACAAAGTGTGCTCTGTAGTGTCAACATGTCCAAAACTGCCTCTCAACTTGAATTTATGGATATAGTAGTTGCAACACCCATATCCTTGATCACCTCTCCAATCCCAGGATGAATTTTCTCATTCAGCCTCCTTTATTCACTTGGCTTGGCACGTATCCAGTAGGGCAAATACACCCTCGACCAGGAAGTGTATCTACTATTACCATTACAGCAATAGTCAGTGCTGTTCTATATACACTGCATATTCTAAGAATTATTTTCCTTGGATCTTCCCAACAAGTTTATACTTTTTATCCATGAAACACTCCATGTAAAATGATTGAATATACCGTCACCATTCGTACACACATATTAGGCAGTTACGTTTTTTTATTATCTTTTCTTCATACATATTTGTTTTCACCATTCCGACTACTGATTAATAATTAGATATATTAATGAGACTTACCGTCACAATAGTCTATATTTGTAGGTAGTTATATCACTACGGCTGTTTCGGCTATTCAGCCACTTTCGAGTGTTTTATGCTGGGTTTTCCCGTTGTCTTAGTTTAAAAATCACAATCACGAACAAACGACACATACAGACACACAAGTTCTTTAAACATTTAATACACGATGCAGTAGGCCCACTGTCACAACGCGTACTATCAATTCTGATTTCCTGCGAATTGGTGGTAGGTATGGGGGGGGGGGTTATTTCCCATCTAATTGCTTTATTATTGTGTCGTAAATTAGATGTGAGTCAACTTTTAATTTTTCATTTAATAGTGAACTACTGTTGTCTTTTGTTCGTTTATATATTTCATACTCCTCCAATGCATTCATTAGTTTCCCTTTCTCACAATGGTGAAGTATTTTCATTGTTCTTTCGATGACTGAGTATTTATGATCTGTTTGAATTATATGTTCAGTAAACTTAGACTCGATTTTTGCTGGATTAGTCAATTGTGAAGCTGTTGGTATGTGGTCTTTAAATCGTTGTTTAAAAGACCTGCCAGTTTGTCCTATATATGTCTTTACACAATTAGAGCATGATAATTCATAGATCCCCTTGCTCTCAAACTTGTTATCATGGGTTTTCTTTATGCTTAAGGCTTTTCGCAAATTATTTTTAGTTTTAAATGCAGTTATGTAGCCCTGTTTCTTATATATGTTCCTTGTTATATGTTCTAAATCCTTGTTATAATCTATCACAACGTATTCTTCTTTATTTTTGTTTAGGTGTTTGTTTTCTTGCTTTTTATATAATCTGTCGACCATATATGGGTCGTATCCATTTCTGATGGCTATGTGTTTTATGGTATTTAATTCTTCTTGGAAGTCTTCATAGTTCATAGGTGTGGTTCTTAATCTATGTATTAGGCTATTATATGCTGCTAATTTGTGATGTATCGGGTGATTTGATGTAGCGTGGATAGTGTGGTCTGTTAGTGTTGGTTTCCTGTAATACCTGACTACCTACAAATATAGACTATTTGGACATAAGTCTCATTAATATATCTAATCTTTTCTTCCTTGCCAAGTCTATTATTATTTTAATATGATCCATCATTCTCATACTATGATAAAAATATATACCCAAAGTCTTTCCTGTAATTATAAATGTATTGCCCACATGTATGGTAATCTTCTTAATTCATCATCTATATTTTTTCATAATTAAAAATTATTACTATAATGCAAAGTGTTATAAACCACAATATAACAACACATGTTTTATAAACAATATTTAATTTGTTTTTGTTTAATTGTAATAAAAGTAGTAGTTGATTATTTCTGAAAACCGTCTTTTAAATTCAAAATATGTATATTTATCATTAAGGTCAAAATACAAAATATATTTCCTACAAAAATACCTTTTAGACGTATCTTTTGAGGCTTAAATTTGATTCTGTACATCCTGACCAAGGTTCTATTTTTGTCTCTGATGACAGAAATCCTACTTTTAGCTCTGTTCACCTATGACTATGTATACCTATGAATTACTATTTTTAAAACTCTTTTTTTCTTCACAAAAATCTTTGGCATAGTGAAGTACGTAATCAAATCAAAACACCGTAATCACTAAATATATTTAGAAATTTTACACACTGTTTTCTTCCCACTAAATAAGCCACCAACGAAAAATAGGAAATATCTCAATATCTCCCACTCCAGCATTCCAAAACACTTCAAATATAACCTGGTGGTCCATAGTGTCCTTATTATTAATAAATACACCTGCAACCTTTCAACTTTATTTACCCTATTATAAACAAGTAACATAAAATTAAATAATCCCTCTTTTGTACTCTTCCCTTCCCTATGTCCCAAATGATTTTTTGTTATCATGAATGCATCTACATCAATATTATGAGCTGATGAACTGAGACTTGTAATGTAGGTAATGTAATATTACTTCTAAAATATACATCTAAGTAAAAGTCAAAATACTCAGATTTAAGATGCTTTAAAAACACTCTAATCTTGAATTTATTTATTTATTCAATATTAGTTTTTGACAAATAATATTGGTATAAATCAGGTCATATATACACATTACAACACATTGAGACAATACACATAAAAAATCACAACATCCAATTAAACAGCAAGCAGCTTAAAAAAAAATAGAAAAAATATACAATAATTGACACATTACACATAAATAATTTATATAATGAATTCATTTTTCAGTATCCAAGTCACTAATATATATAATAAAGTACTATACCTTAATTTTCCGTCAGTGAACTTCTTTTTCTTTAATCTTGACGCGTTTCGAGATTTTTATCCCATCATCAGAAATTCCCTCTATGGGAGTGCATATCCGGGAGCCGTAAGATGCGCATCTACAGACTGTGTTTTTTAAATGTGTTGTGCGTTATGTGTATGTGTTTGTGTATTTAACGTTTTGACGACCTCCATCCATAGAGGGAATTTCTGATGATGGGATAAAAATCTCGAAACGCGTCAAGATTAAAGAAAAAGAAGTTCACTGACGGAAAATTAAGGTATAGTACTTTATTATATAATAATTTATAGTTCAGTCAGGATAAAACATATTAAAAAAGAAAAAGAGAACACATCCATCATGAAATGGTATGATCATGATGCATAAAACTCATCCACTGAGTAAAAGGATCTGGACAATAGAAATTGTCTAAAAATCCTGTAGTTTGGTAAATTTTGAATGCTTTTATGAAGCTTATTCATAAACTTTGCACCTGCTTGTGAGGTACCGTAAGTTTACTATATAAATTTAACCTGTGATCTTTGGCACGATACTCACAAGCTTGCCTGTTATTGTAGTTGTGTATATCCATGTTTTGGACATGATCACACTTGAATTTAAAGAAAAGCAACACTTAAAAATATAAATACACAGAAGTGTAAGTTACTCTAAATTTCTTGAAATAGTTTTTACAACTTTGGTTTTTTTAGCACCACAATAAGCTGAGCTGAAAAATTCCATAGTTTAAGTAATGATACACCATAACCTAACCTAACCTAATCTTGTAAATATATAAAGAAAAAGGGGAAGTTTGTTAATTTTAAATTGACTTTTGAACATTAAGACTTTATTGAAAAATTGCTCAGCTAAGGGCGCCAGGAAGCTTAAAGCTTACCAATTTTGAAAAATAAAATATTGATTTTAAATTAAATTACTCTCAGGGTCGTGTTTTCTTTTAAAAGTGTACTAATAGTGGTTGTCTGGTAAATAAAAAATCCTTATTCGTTGTGCTGAAACTGAACATATTAGTTTATTGAAATTATTCATACACACATATAGAATCAATGATAATTTTTTTAAGTTATACTTCCTACTTAGAATCATTATATTTTACCTTTTAAGAAGGTCAAAATCTTGAAAAATTGAATTAACTGTTTTTATTTTGGTTGCAACTCTTAGAAAATGGTTTGTTAAACAAACAGATTAATGTTATCTGCTTTTCTTCACATGTTGAAGATACTTTATCTGAACAAATTATTCATGTCTATGGACATCCTTGATTTTCAAACAACAAGATAATTATTTTAGAAAATATTAATTACAAAACTTACAGCTAATACATGGTGAATAATAATAATAAATTCTGAATAGTTTAACCAAATTTTAATTTTGAATGTTCTTTAACACATGTTACCAGTCCTTTGTTGTAAGATGGTTATTTCTGAAGATCGCAGATGTGTTGGTCTCATGATGAAGGCTCCGCCAATGTTCGCACATGTTGAGATATTTATTTGCATAATGTTCTACATTACCAATGTAAACACGTCTAACTCTCGCAATAATTTTTTAATAACACTCTCAACGACCTGTTTTTTATTAACCTTACAATTTTCACCTTTTGAAAGCGTCTCTTTTAGCACAAAGCACATTGTTCTGATTACAAATGAAAATATGTCTGTCACTCGCGACCATTGTCTAATCAAATCACTCTATGATTCACTGACTTTAAAACTGTTAGTAATTTACATAGTTCATTCTATAATAATCACTTTAGTATAACTTCCATTGTTCTAGGTCTAACTCTTTCTCTAACCTAAAATACATCTGTCCATCTCAGATGTTTCCTTCCCACTACCAGCCTCACTATATCTCACAGTTAAGCGTCCTTTTTAGATTTACATAGTCAGCAAAACCCAACATTCACATACTTTGCAGCACGGACACTACTTAAATCATCCATATGACAACAGGCCCTGTCTATTCTCACAACACAATATATCACTTTAAAATTTATTATACCTTACAACTAACATTTTCTACCTTAAATTAATATTTTGGAAATCTATTTTCAAATTTTTTATTCCCCTTGTTTCAATATTATTTTCAGTCATTTATTTGACTCATGTTGTCTTCTCTCTAGACCAATTATAAATTTCCCGGTTTATTTTCATATTTCAAATCTTAAAGCAACCATTTCTCTAGTATCAAAGTTAAAGTTAAAATTTAAGGATTACGACCTTTTCTCTGAGCTGAAGAGTTTCCCCAAAGAAGAATTCCATAGTTCAAATAATGATACACTAGCCCATAGTATGCTGTTAAGTATTGATGTATAACTTCAAATTTCTCAGTACAAATATACTTGAGCTAATTTTAGCATTAATACTGCTAATGTGGTCATACCAGTTTAACATGTTATTAATTTGAAGACCCAAAGATTTTAATGATTCTACTTCTTCAAGTTTACTATCACCTAGCATGACACTTAGTGTCGTATTTAAGCTATGCTTTCTACTGAAGTGTATGCATTTTGTTTTACATGGATTGATTACTAAATTGTTTACAGCAAAATTCTGTCCAGTAGCATTGACTTGGATCTGTAAGTTTTGATCTTATTTAGTGTTTTTCTTAAACTTAATTGGTATGTGCATGTGTTAAAGTGTATGCAGTGATGCTACACTAGATTACTTAGTTTAAAATACAATTTAGATTAGTTTGCTCATTTATTTATAAAAAATAAGGGGGAAAATAAAAATAGGACTAAAGTCAGAAAATTTAATCACCTGCTACATTAAATTAAAACCAATTTGTTTGTATACAGTATGGCCAAAAAACTATTTTATGAATAAGAGCATACCTGCCCAGAATTGCCATGTGTAGACTTTGATTATATTATATGAAATTGGGATTCCTATTTGTCGAGCTGTAATATATACGCAACACATCAAACACACAAACACCTATGAAACTCTGAAGATCATGAGAATGTATATAACTATTACTTTCTTGAGCATACATTTTGTTTCAAAATTGTAAATCTACTTAACTACAAGCAATTTTAACTCAGAATTTTGTGATTCGAGAAGTATTAGTTTTATTTACCTAGTATATGACAAAGTATAGGGCAAGTTTGGTATTCACAAGTTATTTCAACCTTGTTCATCAAGTTTGATGGCCTGGGCAAACCGGAAAAGTGATTTTTGACATGCAGTCCATGCATCATTGTTATCGTCTGTATGTAAGCATGATAGTGGCCATATAAATTATATAGGTAATAGGAACATGAAATTTGAAGTCAATATATTGAGCCCATTTAGAATCCTATTGAAATTCAGAAAATACAATTTAAAAATACCACAATGATGACTGGTTTGTTGTTCACTCAACTTATAACTCACTAATTCTAACTCACTATATAATTCTGCATGTATTGGTACCAATCCCTGTACGATAATAAATAATAAATTTATTTGAAAAATGTTATTGCAAACCCTGACTTTCCTAGAAAATGTAATACAATATTCGTATAAGTTACAAGATCAGATAGTAAGTCAATATCCAAATAACATGCAAAACCAATGCCATAAGAACTTTGTACTTTGTTTACTTTCTTATTTCTTTATTCTATATCCATTCTATATCCATTCTATACTCAACATTCATTTCTTCAATTTTTTGGTTATTTCATTAAAAAACACACTTCTCTGACTAGTTTTCAGTTGTGAACACTATTTAATGGAAAAACAAAAGGTTAAGATAAATAAAGGGTGAAAAAGATCCCATGTATTTTAAAATTTCATGTTAATAACTGAAATCGATATGCCAAATCGTAAGTAAAAAGCAATTACGATTCAGGAATTACAGTTCAGGATAAAAAAAAGAAATTAAAATTTATGATCGTCAATACCAACTAAAAACAATCTCACAAATTTTGACCTATGTTGTATTCGCATTTGTCTGTAGATTGTGTGATGTGTATTTTTGATCATATTTTTATCTTGAGGTCTTAATGTAGTATTTATTAAAGAAAAACAAGAGTCATAGCTTATTAGGCCTACTATAATAATTACTGGTAGCCACAATTTACAAGAGATAAATATTGAATCTTCTTAACTTAATAATCATTTAACTATTAAGAGATTAATAATTTAGATAAACAAAATTTTGTATCAACAGAATCCTATAAATTATTGTACAATGAAGTTGTAATTAATAAAATTTGTGTGTGTTTCATTTCAAATATCCAGAGTTCCTCCCCATCTAACTCTAGTAAGTCTTTGACAAAATTATATTTTACTTTTAATTGATTAAAATTTTCTTTGTTATAACAATAAATCACCTCAGACCGGAATTATCATGCTTACCTTTATTTCAATAATGATTATCATAAATTTCAAAAGCTGAACAAGAGGTAACAATTGTTACATAATATAAACTGGACAGTCTATTATTGCTTTTCAGATGTGTAACTTTTATGCAGGTATTTATTGATAGAGATTGTCTCTCCAAAATACAGTGGGTTCCTTTGATGGATACCCCCGAGAAAAGTACAAGTTCAGTGGACAAATTTCCAAGAGGGGGGATAATAAGTGGTCAGGAAGCTTCTCAGGCTTATGTTGGCGCGTACTTATTTTGAGGTGACTGAACAGAAAATGAATGTCTAATTTGCTCCCTGCTGCTTTGTCTAGGATAAGATCACTTCTTCCAAGTGGTGGCAGGTGCTTGAAAAACTTGGTGGTTGCAAGTGTTTTAAATAACAATATATATGGATATAAATTAGAATAAATTATTAAACTTACATAATTAGAAAAGGAAGTCCATTCATCTTTCTTTCTGGTGGGCGAACTTTTCAATAACTCTTTGATTGAAATCATGGATTTCTGTAATGAGATCCTTTTCTATTGACAACATGGCCAATGCTGACAGTCTCTCCTCATCCATGGTATTTCTTAGAAAAGTCTTAATTCTTTTGAGAGTTGAAAAACATCTTTCTGCTTCAGAACTCGTCATAGATACAGTGATTAAAATTTCTAAAAGTTTAATAACTTCACTGAAAGTGTCATGTAAGTCACATTCCTTGAGGAAACTAAACAAACTAATTGCATCTGACATTGCTCTAAACTCCTGTCCACTATAGATTGTTTCAAGCTCTATTCTGATCTTTTTTAAATTCAGACATTTATAATCTTCACAAACAGCTCTTAAAGCTTTTTCTGGGAACACTGAGGCAAAGTCAGAGAATTTATTAGCAATAAATAAAGTCGCTCCTGCAAGATGTCCTGAGAATTAAAATCTGTCTATGGTTTGGATTAACACCATCTCACACACTTCCTTCGCTTGTCTTTTCAATTCATTTTTGTCAGTCTTTCCTCTCTTTGAAGAGCTTTCTTCTTCATTTTTATCTTCAGACTCTTCCTCCATAGAGTTTCTAATTTTTGAAATGTTTTCAAAAAACATATCAAGTCCTCACTTTTTAACAGTTGGATCATTTTCCACTTTTTGTAAATTTCCAAAGAACAAGTCAACAAATGGCATAATCTTGTGAAAAAATGAAAGCCCAAATATAAAGGTAGAATTCTGTAACGTTACTAGATGACCTGATGCCTGACTTAAAGTACTGTCATTTTTCACATAATCTGATTTAAGTATGATCTCCATACATTTGATCAAATACTGTCTGTGATCAAGAATCATAGTTACACTTCTTGATTGAAAATTCCACCTGGCTTGAGTCGATGTAGGCAATCTTTTTTTAATTACTTCATCCAGTATTGATGTCCTTTGTGGGCTTGTTGAAAAATGTACATAGTCCCTGAACATTTGCAGAGAAAATTTTAACATCTCTATCTACAAATGCTGCTTGCATCATTACTAAATTGAGCTGATGTGCATTACAGTGAATGTATTGTGCATCAGGATATGTTTTCTGAACTACAGCATTGACACCATTAGAAACACCAGCAATTACTGAAACACCATCATATGTTTGGGCTATAAGTTTGAGCAGAGTTTCGTCAAGTTTTTGTTTTGACAGTTCATTTAATATACATGATAATAATGATGCTGCATCATGATTTGAAGGATTTTAAAATGTCCAAAATCTCTCTACTGGTTTGTTTCTGACAATGTGTCTATAAATTATAGCCATTTGGAACACATTAGATACATCACTCGTTTCATCAGCAATTACAGCTACAAAGTTTGCTTCTTTGATCTCCTGTATAATTTTTTTTGATAGACCTCTAACATAATTTGCAAAAACTCATTTTGGATAGTTTTAGATGTCCCCTTGGACACTGTAGCACTGTCTAGATGGCTCTTTAGAATTGCATCTAATTCAGCACTGAAATTAATCAACCCTAACACACCAGGGTTACTTGACTCATTTCTCTCATCATGACCACTTAATTCCAATTCAAATGCACCACAAAATCGAACACAATTTATAATAATACTTAATACATATCTTTTTTTATTTTACCCGTTCATTATGTGCTGCAATGTTCATCCTATACACACTATTTAATTATTCTGCTACATGAGTTGTCCCCAAAAGGCTAATTGTAAGTTATATTTATGTGCTTAGCTGCTGCTTCTTTTTTTATTCTATCAGCAATATGATTTAGATCTTAAATCCTGTCACAATAAACAGAGGAAACAAAATAATGGCAATTTTAATTCACAGCCACACAACCAACTGCACTTTTTGTATAAATCTGAATTAAATTTTCTGTTAAAAGACCATTTTCCAGTTTGGAAAATTTGGGTAAAACCAGGAAGGTCAGGTGTAAGCCTACCCGATTGTTTAATTTTGCATTTTTCTTCACTTGACAGCAAACTGGAAGGTCTTTGTAATAAATTTTCAACAGATTTCATTGTCCTAACAAAAGTGTCATTAACTAATAGTTTAACCACATCTTAATCTTAAAACTAACAGTACTTGGTACTAACAGAACCACTCAAAAACTGCATATAACTTCATATAAGAACAAATAAGATTACTGAGTTTTATTTATTATGGAACAAACAAGGGGAGAATTATTTCAACACAGATTAAAACAAATACCTAACTAAAGTCAAAATGTCCCTGATATTTTTGTTATCGGATGAACAATAAAAGTTGTTGAAAGTGACCGAACCACTCAAAAACACACATAATCTCGAAAACAAATACAAACAGACGACTCGATTTAATAACCGGATGAACAAAGAAGCGCTGTAGTCCACTCCATAGTCAAGTGTAAATTATGCAGTGTGCATGTCTGCTGTCAGGTTGCAAACTTTCTGCAACCTAAAAGAGAGATAGGCCATTGCTAGACAACAAGTTAAGTTTTCAAGACGTGATGTGTTCCATGTTATTTTATCATTAGAGGGACATGTGCACACGAGCTCTGCAACCTAAGTGATGACATAACATCACACAATTCTTTCTTAGTTATCACCAGCTCTACACTGCACTTTTTTTTTATCTCTTTTTCATTAAGGATGTAGATAAAACTTGAATTAGTATTGATATTTTCCAAAAATGTTTAGATTAAAAAAATATTATTTGTGTTGTTTAGATATTATATGGGATGGGGGTTGTGCAACCTAATCACGAATCGCCACTGCTTCTTCCTTGTCTCATTTTACTTCTCCTATATTTTGGAGGTTAAAATACAAAAAAGCCCCTTCTGGCTGAGGGGAAACCAGACCTCCATTCCCATCTTACAAACAGAATAAACAAATCATAGTTTAGCAAGATTTGTCTCTCTTGCAAGCCAAAAGTTTTAAGGTGAAATAACATGGAACAATTGACACAAATGTAACTTTTTACATTCAATATTGACCTCTACTGTCGATGTCAACAGACAATTTCTTCGGAATGACATAATATTAAGGAACTGATGAAGGAGTTACGTCTCCGAAACATGTTGTCCCTTTATTACGCCTAAGAAGTAACTTGGTGGAGGTAATGTTTGATTATTTAATAATTATTTGAAGTTTTAAATTTTATTTTAGAATAAAATATTATTAAAACTCAATATTTTACCGAAAAACTAAAATTTTCAACCTTTTAAAAACATCAGGTACTAAACATTCTGTTTTTTATATTTATTAGAAAATGACGGATATTTAATATTATTGGTATAATTTATTCCAAAGACGAAGTTATCAAAATATTAAAAAAAGGTTACTACTGTACAAACCTTACTTATCGAAATTGCTTTATTTATCCATCCTAATAAAGTTTTCATTTTGTCATATATATATATATATATATATATATATATATATATATATATATATATATATATATATATATATATATATAAAGTACAGTACTGGGGTAAATTAAATAAGTTAAGGATTATTTACAAATATTTGGAACAAAAATACTATAGAAATTTCATGGAAAAGCAAACATGTTAGACTAGACTATAAAATATTCAACAGTCCTATACATAAAAGTAATTTGTCTTCAGTTTTAGTTTATACTTGTTCACCTGTATATACTATATGCCTATGGATTAGTAAAAGCTCTAGACCAGATAACAACTCTAGAAATTAGACAATTTTGGTTTGATTGCTCAAATTTTGGTATATAAACTTTGTTTTACGAATTGGATAAATTCGTTTACCAGAAAATTCTGGTGATAAACTTTAAATGGCAGTCGATTTTCTAATGTCAAAATTCGTTCTTGGAAGAAATAGTTTTTTAAGACTTATAGGTCCTATAACCTCCTACAAATAATCAAGCTGTTTTCTGAACGTTAAAATATGAAAATTATAAAATTATAAATGATTAAATATATAACTTCAAAATTTAAAAAAATATATCAATAATTGTTCCAGTAGCTGATATTTTAGTTTGATTTCAACATTCATTTTACATATGTATCCTAAACTATATCCCATGGATGGTAAAGTAGGGTTTGAAGTTCAGAAATTAGATGCTCTAGTGCTTCCACCTGATGACCCGCTTTTGGTAGTGTAGGTATAGGATATCATGCTCCGTTTTCCGTTATACTAAGTTCATATCATATTTTTAACCGAAACCACAAAATTTCACCTGTTTGACACACTTATTGAAGCCTCATAATATAGTATGTTATGAGACGTCTTCTCTTTGGTCTAAATCCAATGATTTTAATCAAGTTTCGTACAAGAGCTAGATTTTCAATTCTTTAGAAAATTTCTAAATAGTGGCTGTTTGAAACATGTTTTCAATACAGTAGTTCCTTCTTATTTAGACCTGTAATAGCTCATTTTATTGCAACTAAAGATTTGGATTTATATAATACAGAAATCTACAAACAAGCGGATATACAAAAGAAATCACTATCTATGATGTCAGTGTCAGTAAAGTGCATGACAAGATTGCTAAGTATCCCGTTGAAGTTGAAATTTGGCCATTCATTTGTCCTCTCACCATAATTTAAATTTTTTGCATGTTACCAAAAAGCGGGCACTGATTTATTTCATGAGATATTTCTCTATTTAACTACAGTACTTTAATTTAAAGTAAATTGCCAATGCTTTTATTATCTTGTTGAAAGTGTGATGTAAATATTTTAACTTGTGATCAAGTGGTCGAGGAACTAATCCCGTTTCATAATTCTAATACCAACATTTAGACACTTTTAGTCCCTTATATTGAAGATGTGTTGAAATGTAAATATTAAAATAAAAATACTCTATATATTTACATTTGTAGTGTGTGTGTAAAGTAAATGTGTTAATTTAAGCTTAGGTATGAATATTGATGAAAACGTATTGTACGTAGAAAAAGAGCAAACAAATTCAACGGTAAATATTATCATTACTATTTATTATTCATATGCTTTCATATCCTACAGCTTTGTTAGCTTATTTTATTGTAAATTTATAGATTTTCAGATTGTACAGAGTTAGGTTAAACCAATTTCTTTAGACAAGTAATGTTCAACGGATTTCAAATAACATTTTGCAGTGAATAGACTCACACATTAAATGTATTAATAAGTTTATTCGAAAAATATTCTTCATTGCATTTCTTACATATTTTAGCCAAGTTATTTATAGCCTAACCTAATTTAGGCACATCCTTAAAACCAACTACAGAAAGGAAGCCAATAAATAGTTTAGGAATGGAAATATCAGTAACTATCAAAAAATGAATAAGTGTCACGCAACAATTTAATTAATATTTTATATTTGTAATTAAAATATTTTGCAATTTTATAGAAATGGTAAATATGATTGATGTTGTCCAATAGATTTTAGTGCGAAATATCGGCAATTAATCTTCCAAATAGCGTGTTTTCATCATTTCGATATTTCTTTACAAAGCATTTCACTTTTTATCATTCCATTCACAATTAAATATATCTGTCTGAAAACAGCGATTTAAAAATAACAATTTTATCGAATTTTGAGGTGATTTTAACAACTATTTCATCAATTTTAAGTAAAATGTATCAATGTTTTTGTGTTTTCTTCATCTGCAAAAATAGTTCTGTTTTAAAAACTGTCAAACTAGTAAGAACTGTCAAATCTGTAAAACCAGGTCTGGGAAGGTAACTAATATGGTTACCTAATCAGACCTCGTTAAAGAACTACTGGTCAAGGGACCTTACTTGACCTATAGTTCTTTTACTAGATCTGATAAAGTAAATATACATACAATCGTTCAGAGATCTAGTTGTCATAAATCGTAAATTATAGAACCGTAGTAATATCAACCTGTAGAACTTAATTAGTTCTTAATTAAGTGTGCCCCACAAGTTAATTCAATATGACTATTAGATTGAAAATATTAAAAATTGCCCAATTTCGATGATTATTAAGTAAATAATGAAATTGTGAAAGATAAAAAGCCACTTGCCTTGTAAAGGAGTAATAAAAATGATGGGAAAACGCTATTTGGAAGACAAATTGCCGATATTTTGCTTAAAATCGATTGGACAATATCAATTCATATATACCGTAGAAATATCCTAGTTTAACTGCCTAAAGTTGCTGATTCCAAATTATTGATAATGTCTAGGGCTTTCAATCTACACTCATTGCTTGTCAAATGTCCTGGAGAAAATATCGGTCCCACGTTGCGGCTGCCAATTGACGTCGGCTTGCTCTGTCGGTTGTAGGTGTTGGGGCAAAGTAGGTGGTTGTGGACGTCGGCTGTCTAGCCGGAGATGGATTTTTGTTGCGGGGAATGGTGAAAGATTTGGAGTTAAAATTTAGAAGCTAAAATAGTAGGGGGCTCTAGGGTCATAGTATGGGAGGTTGGGGATGGGGTAGGAATATGGAAGAGGTATAGCGGAAAGCGGTGTTGGGGATCGCCACGTCGGGCACGGTGCAGGAGCTTGGCCCTTAAAAGGTCCGTGAAGTTTCGGTGACGGAGCTTGGCCCTTAAAAGGTCCGTTCTTCAGAGAAGAAGAATTGTGGGCCGTAGATTTCCGCAACTCACAGCTAACTTTTCTTTGCAGTCGTCGTACTGCCCGACGCTGCTGGTTGTTGCGCCTCCCCGACATATAGCACAGGGGTCTGCCGGGTAACCACTACCCTACTAAATTTCCCTTATGGGAGGCGGTGAAGGTAGTAGCTCGCCGGGTTTCCCCTATTTAGCTATTTCCCTGACGGGAGGCGAAATGCTGGTTGGTCTAAGGAGTTTGAAATGAGAAGAGTAGTTTTAATATGAATATGTGAGAAGTTTTCTATGGATAAGTTCTGACGGCTGGTAGAATAAAAAAGTGATAAAATCGTCTAAATAATGTTTCGACTCAGACTCCTCGGGATTTTTTGCATTTCTTCCAAAATATAATGCTAATTTTGATTCTTAATTATTTAGCCTACTTCCTTAATGAATTTTTAAATTTAGGTTACTTCACATTTCGGTTCAAGTCCATTTTCAATACATACAATACCCAGCAAAGCTCTTGTTTCTGTCTTCCAACATTTATCAATTCTCTCTGCATAAATTATATTTACTCCTACTTTCCATCACAAAACGTAAATTTAACTTTTTCTGAGAGCCAAATAAAAATGATCTACTAATCATCAGAGCAAGAATAAGATTAGTCTTTTTCATTGTTGTAAAATCCTGCATTCCAAATTTTACATCTTTTCCCTCCTCTTATTTCTCTGTTATTTTACCTTTTTTACAAAATTTTCTTATGAGATTATTATACTTTAAAACTGCCTAAATTTATGTCTATTTATCTTATTTTTAACATTTTTTATAATTTTGTAATTATTTTAAAACAATCTTAAGTTTACTTAACATACATTTTGAACTTTTTTATATTAGCCTACTCAAATAGCTTTGAATTAGCACCAATGATATTTGATTCACTTTCAGAACGTCTGTTTTTAACTTTACTTAGTTCTGATTGGCTAACTGTGCAACAACAAAAATGAACGCTGCTGGCTATTCTATTTACAATAATTTTGATTTTATTTATTTAACAGTATTTAAGTAATTGTTTTTATTATGTGTTTATGTGCAACCAATAATTGAATGCTTATTTAGGATATAACGGATCGTATTGATGTGTGTGTGTGTGTGTGTGTGTGTGTGTGTGTTACCGCATATCAAACCCTCTGGGGCCTTCACTTACCACGAACCTTAACCTCGCTTTGGAACGCCGCTCGTCGGGAGTTCGTGTCTGTTCAATCGCGGACAAGACCAAGTTGCTCACTTTTACACTTTTTCTTGATCAAAGATATTGCAAGACTTGGCTTTTGCAAGTCTGAGTCTGTTCTCAACAACTTACAATTTGATTTTACTAAAATTCCCTGAATTTTTTTTCTATTGCTCACTGATTTTACTTTTTACTGTTACACACACACTCTCTCTCTCTGGGGAAGTGCTCCTCTCTGGGGAAGTGCTCCCTTTTGGAAGAAATCAGCTCCTGAATTCTGATAATAATTTTTAATTATTTATATTTCTTATATTATACCAGAGCACATTTATAATTATGAATTTTCTAATCTCTAATTTTTTAAAGAAGAAATGTTAAAAACCAGAATGGTGAATGAAAAGAATTAACACTTGAGAATAAAATTTTTATATCTTATTGACCATCAAACAAATTAAAACAATTTTAGTTTTTATAGAACAACAAACAAAATATTATTACACAATTAATATGACATAATTTAAATTTCTTATTTATTAATACAAAATTGAAAAATGCTAGACTATTCCAGCTAGGATTACAGATAGTTTTTCCTGGACTGAAATAGTTGTATTTAAGTTTGACTTTATTCTAAACCAAAGCAGAGTTAATTTGAATCTAAAGAAGTAAATATATATTTAAAATTTCCCCAATGAATTTACTTTTTACGAATTATTCTATAGATTTAGTGTACCTTCACACTTAACATGAAGGTCTTGAAGTTGTGAAGTTCTTTGCTGTAAACGGTTTACGACGTCCTCAAGTTATTTCCTCTCCAATTCCTGGTTATGTTAAAGTTGTGGACTGCTGGTCGTAATTACGAATCTTTGCTGACTAGTCTTCTATGTAGATGGATCTTCTTGTTTATTGATTTTCGAAATTAGTTAAATTTTTTATAAGTTACTTTATATTACATGAAATGTTTATCTTGAAATTTATCGAAGTTGAATTTAGAAAAAATAGTAGAGCGACTAAAATAACGTCCTTCCTGCTCGGCGACTGATATTAGAGTTTTTCTAAGTTGAATTTAGAAGAAATTAGTTGAGTGACTAAAGTAACGTCCTTCCTGCTCGGCGACTGGTACTAGAGTTTTTCTAAGTTGAATTTAGATGAAATTAGTAGAGTGACAAAAGTAACGTCTTCCCTGCTCGGCGACTGAAACTAGAGTATCGGTCTTTCGACCAACAATTTTGGCTCTCCCTTTTTGTGGGAATGTTCCCGCAAAAGGTAACCAATTTTTCTCCCTTTCGCGAAGAAATGTCTCTTCTGTAGATTTCTAAGTTTTCAGCTGAATTACTCCGAAACTTTTCTGCTAGAAGCTGTCCTTGGCGTAGTTTTCATCTATTGTATTACTTTTATAAACTATTTTCCATTAAAAACCCTTTTAATTGATATTTTGATCTTTACAGTGATAAAGTGATATTATTTCACTTAATTTGAGCTAACAGTTAGTTAAGCAAAATGAACCTGTGATCTCTGACATCACGCTACCTGCTGGATCTTGCAAACTCTGATTTTGAACACTTTTTCGTACTTCTTGCTGTAACTTTTGAACGGTTGGCCCGATCTTCAATTTCTCTTCGGATTCCTCTTCTTCCTGTTCTTGAGGGTCTTGACAAACTTAATTCGACATTTTCGGCCGCGTATTTCTCGAGTTACCGCACTTTTTTCGAATGTCTCACAACCTAACTTTTTACTTAAGTCCTTTTTCAAAATTCTTTTGCACTAAAGTTATTCTCCTGGTTCTATAACGGAAATAACTTTTCAGTTTTTCGTCGTAGCTTGCTTGGTTCACGAGTTATTGATGCTCGAAGTCGTGACTTTTTGATCGCCGTCTTTATCATATATAAAATCCCCCCATTATTAATTTTCAACTCTGCTCTGTTGTTTTACATTTATATACCTTTATTATACATAATCTATCACTTATTTCTCCCCTTTAACCTTTAATTTTACCGCTTTTGGGCTTTAACTTTTTACCTTTTGTTATTATTATATCTCCCCCACTTTAACTTTAAATCTTTTTCTGACCACATATTATTATTCCCTACTTCCAACTTAAATGAACAAATACACCTTAACTCATCACCACTATTGAGACCTATTGTGTAACCTTTGTTTTCTAAAACACCCCCACTTCCATCCCACAGGTTAGATCATTGACCTTTCTTTTGTCATTTCTCAACCCCTTTACTCTAACATTTCCTTTTGTCTCACATATTTAGTTTAGACTTGTTTTGTTTTCAATTTAGTTGCTTGAAAATGCCTAACGGCGAAACATATGTCACAATTTAAAGCTGTTTTGTGGAATTAAATAATCGTCTCATTATTTCCATTATCATGGAATTCCATCATGTACCGACTGTTGTAACATTAAATTAAATTTTGGAAATGTTTAAAAATAATTGTTAACCGTTGCTTTTGTTTCAGAAATCTGACCAAGATGAAGAAACAGATAGAAGCAGTTCAGAAAGAAGCAGAACGGAGACAACTGATAATGAAATAAAACCCGAAGTTGAAGAATCCAATAAAGACAGTTCTGAAAAAAGAACTGATATTGAAATAAAACATGAGACTGAAAAGCCTATAAATGAAATTTCAGAAAGAAAAGCGAAGAGAATTTATATTAAAATAGATAATGAAATTGAAAAGCCCAAAAGTGTTGAAATACAAAATAATGAAATTGAAAAAGTCAGTAATGACAGTCCAGAAAAAAGAACAAAAAGAACTTATATTCAAATAAAAAATGAAACAGAAGAGTCTAGTAAAGAAAGTTCAGAAAAAAATAGAACTAAGAGGAATTATATTGAAATAAAAAATGAAACTGAAGATTCCAATCATGACAGTTCAGAAGGGAGCAAAATCAAAAGTGGCGACATAGAAATAAAACATGAAACTGAAGAGTCAAACAATGAACCAAATTTTGTGGGATACCAACTTGTAGGTGACAGTCAGTTTTGTCGGTTTGGGCAACAAATTTTGGGATTAGCAAGAGTTCCAACTCCAAATGGTAAATATTTAGCCTATCTTTTGTAAAGTATAACCTAACCTAACCTTAATATTGTAATTAAAAGGAAATTATTAAAAACTAACTTTTTGTTTTAGTTTAAAAGTTTTAATTCTTACTGTGAATACCGGTAAAATAATAATTCTTATTTAAAACTAATGGAAGCTGATCAAAAATTTGTTCGACTCGACATTGGTATATTCTTTATTACAACTATTTACAGAGCATGTCAAAATCTCAGTCCCGTATACAGGATCTTCTAAGAAAAATAAATAGAACATAGATTCTCATCAGATAATGTTTAATAGTGAAACAAATTTCAACAGTAACAGTGATGTCACCATCCTATGTTTCATTAGTTAAATAACTCAATGACACAACAGTCTGTGAAGAGCCTAGGCTGCTAGATGGTTTTTAGTCAGTAATGTGTGTTGCCGTTGTTCTAGCTTTCTCAGAGTCTGCTACTAATTGTAGCTTCCCAATTTTTTTTCACAAAACTTAGTCAACTCCGTAAATGTTTGAGCCCCTACTGATGCAGTATATCATCAAGAGTTTAAGTATATAATTAACGAATACCTATCTTTGTTAGTATGTAATTAACGAATACCCACCTTTGTTATTTTGAAAGGCGTTACTACCAACCAATCTGGTTTCTGTAATATCTTTTGTGTTCTGATTATATAAGTGCTTTACAGACTATTCAGGAAATGTATTCTAAGGATCTCTTGGTTCAGGATATCCTGTGTCTTATACAAAGACCAGATACAGGACGTCGGGTATCATTTTGCTGGGTACTTGGACATTGTGGAATAACTGGAAACTCAAAAGCAGAGGAAGCAGCAAAGGAAGCTACAAGTTAATTGTCAGTCACTTATCGTGTTATGGCATCTGAAGATCATGTAATAATTTTTCCTTTTCACAGGTAATTGATAAAGATTATGCCATCCTAATCCCAAAAAAATTGTGACCATGATCTTTCCAGGTGATGTTTTAGAGTATTGTTTTTCTGAAGATATCTACTGTTTTAATTAGGCCTACTCTTTTAATTCTGTACATGTTCAAACATTGCTTCAAATTGGTCACTCGATTCCATTTTGGGTCACCAATAGGCTAACACGGTACACATGCTGATAGTTTTCTAATACACAAATTTTTTTGCAGGATAGTAAAAACATTTGTCTTGGGTGTCTCACATATTTAAAAAAATGACACCTCAAAAATAAAATATAACTGCGATTTGAGCAACATCACTTATTAAAAAGACCTTTTATGTGATATTTTAGTTGAATCTGTGTATGCCTATTTTTGAAATGCACAGAATTTCTTTGTGGTACACCAGTTTGTTATGATTAACTTAAAAAACAATTAATATACCTATTCCTTTTGTGTATTATTTAGTATATATTGTGAAAATAATTTATGTTTTATTACCTTAGGAAATGGTAGGATTGGAATATGTGTAAGTGGACAAACAATCTCGGAACTTCACCGAAGAGTCAAAGAGAAGTTTTATCCAATGGGGCAGAAAATAATACTCATGATTGGAACAAATGATTTTTTAAAAGTAAGTAATCTACCTTATCAATAAAATAGTTTTAACTTTGCAACTTTTCTATAATGACTAAAGTTTTATTACAAGAGTTTTTTACCCTCAGGGGCTCATTTTTAATAAGTACAACATGGCAATCCCTAGGGATAATACCTGGATTTTCAATTTTTCATGTCTTGAATTAGATCCCTCTCATTACATCAGGTTTCTCTTGACCAACCCTTGTTCTCTTCCAACCCGAATGGTATTACAGTATTCAAGGACTAGAGGTCTTTTTTTATCTTCTTTTCTTCTTTTTTTGTAAGGAGATAATGATTACGAGGATTTTTGCTTTTAAACAACAAGAAAAAACCTTGATAGTTTTGAAATTATTAGATAATGATCGATCATTCATATTAGTCTAGTTTATTGAGACATTTGCCATCATTTGTTTACATAAAAATAAAATACACAAATATTGATAGAATGGATGAACTCTTGTTACCAAGTGATATATTTTAGAACATAAAAAAGCATTGCGAGTGTAACCTTTTAGGGGGACGTGGATCTGCTTTTATTATGTGTTGCTGGGTCATCAGATCGTGTGCTATATTAGTATATGTACACTGGGCGAATCTCAATCTAGGTTAGCCATTTTTGACAGGCTTAATTCTAAAACTAAAGTATTTAAACAACACCAATTTAGACTAAAACCAAATGTTAATATAAACTACACTGTATTGGCACATGTCGGACTAACACGAAAGGCCTAACATGGCTGTGTGTTAGTTCAACTAATACTAATACGATTCCAAAAACCTGATGCGCCCAGATATAAACCCTAGGACCATACCGCCCTTGTTCTTGCGGGTTTAGCAAGGCATACTTTTATATTGGGGTACTACTAAAAAAGAAGTGACGAGTGTTGTCTCCTACGGGAGGGGGAGGCGAATGGTGGCTAAATCTCCACAGTATGTAATGGGGCAAGATAGGGTAGGACTTTGTTAAAAACAAAAACTAGTAACATGAAAAAGTAGGGCTTTTATTATTATTATTATTATACTGGTTTTGAGCCTACAGCCGGATGAATGAACCTAATCATGAGGTCCTCTGTGTCCCATGAACCAGGCAGCAGTTCACATCAAACTCATCCTTTTAACAAAATGGAGAAGGTCTTAGAGACCTTCCTTTAGTTTATAGCTAGTGTGGAGATAACCTTGATTTTTTATTATGTATTTTGAAGGATGTTGGCATTGTTGTAAGGGCTTATGTATAATTAATCCCATTTGAATTTTACTTTGCACTTGTAAAATATCACCAGAAGTAAATTATTATTATTATTAGGAAAATAATAACAATTATCTTAAAAATTGGCATATATAAATTACATCAATTAATGGAACACAAAACTAATACATGATCAACAACAAACAAAAGAAAACAAACCATTTAAAAGATGCTAGCATTCGCAAAAATACTCTTAATTGGTAAATACATTTGAATACACAAAACATAAAAAACTATAAAATATTATTTATTTATTATTCTGGAACTTGCATAAATAAATTAAAACATGGGTGCGAAATAAACTCGTCCACTGAGTACCACGGGCCTCTCTAATAGAAAATATTTGAATTTTGATTTGAAGCTTTAAGGTATTTCTTTCAGTGACTTTGGGAGTTTATAAAATAGGCCAATTCCTATTTGATACATGTAAATTGTATAAATGGTGCGTTCAGAACCATGCCAAATATTATAAGATGCTTTAAGTATCATTAAAATCTTTACTACAATGACAGTCCCTCTGGGAGATATGTTTTTTTAATTAGATGTAAGATAAGATTGAACTTTGTAATGTTTCACATTTCTGCGCTTATCGTTTTCAAAGTCTAAGTCAGAGTGTAATCAAAATAATCTGATAGTTGCCATTTGTGACATATATAACCAGTTGCAATCGATAAATTGTTACGGTTCATCTGTGGATACATCGGCGAAATATTGGACTTGGATTGACTACTTAATACGGTGAGATGTGAGATATTCAAAATGAGAGATATAAAATTAACTATTTCAACATAAAATGGTGAGTAACAAGTGTATAATTTTAAGAAAATTTTAGGTTTAAGAGGTTAAATATAAAATAGGTTAACGAGGTTAAATATAAAATGAATAATATGGTTAATCTGACAACCCCGTTAGTTCAAATCTAAAAAAGAGATCTGACAACACTGTTAGATCAAATTATTTGTATTCCTTCTGTCAACTAAGGAAATAACCTTCTAGTAACTTGAAATCCAAATTACGTCATACTAGGTCAGCTAATAGATAAAAAAAAGTAGGAAATTCATGCCTTGCAGAGAAACGGGATTAAAGACACTTCTTGAGAAGACTCCAACCGATACAGTCTGTCTAAGTTAAGGCACAATATTGCATGGTTGGGAGACGATTAATTTTAAATTCTTAGAATAATAACGCAAGTTCTTATTCTAAGAGAATATCCAAGTTCAGTATTCCAACTAAAATAATCATTAAATTTGGAGCAGTTAAATTCTATTAGAAGTGAGATAAATTCAGTGAATTTGTGTTTGGTATAGCACATGCTAAGTTTTACATTAACTATCTATTCTTGCAAATGAATGATTTATTATGGAAATGATTTGTCTATGAATTCAAGTTTTGATTTAGAGACAATAATTAAAATGATTATAGGAATTATTGAGATATATTGGCTTTTCGGAAATTTGTGTAGACATTTTAAAAAAGACACGAACATTTATTTTGATTTGGTTAATATTTTAAGAACATTTTAATTTTATTTTATTTTATGAACATGTGTTTCAGATTAGATTAATGTTGATATTAAATATATTTTCTATTCTAAATCTGATAATGCATTTTAGATATTATGACTGTGTTTTAATTTAAATACATTTTTGCAAAGAATTCGTGCCCTGGGATTAACTTTATTTATTTAAAAAAGAGCTCAATCACATGTTAGCTCCCTATATTTCTAATTTCAATAGTATGAGTACGGTTGTATAGAAGTAGAGCAAGTAATCTTAAACCAAAAATTTGTTGACCAGAATAAAGGGAAAGATTACAACTATAGTTTTCAATGTTTAAACATAATGTTTCTGAACTAGTTACTTAGATAAATAAGTTTAAAACAAATAAACAATACTATTAAGTCATCTTTTTAATATTGTACAAGCAGAAGCAAAAAGTGATAAGTATTTATTTCTGATTTAGAACTCTGAGATCTCAACAATGTGCCAACAGCTGACGGCTTTAGTTCAAACTTTGAAGAAAGAGACAACATGTATTATATTATTGACTTTGCCGCCTGTGCCTAAGTTAGCACGTAGACCAGACCATTGGATTCGTCTAGAAAAGTATAACAAACACATTCATAGCCTGTGCGATGGTAAGTGGGTATTAAACATATGCTTTATTTAATTCAATTGTTATGAACCCAGAAATGGTTTTATATTTTTTCCAATGACTGGATGAATTTATATATAAATTCATATAAATTTATATATATATATATATTCAATTCACATATAAATTGAATATATAAATTCATCCGGTCATCATTGGAATATATATATTGATTTCATATTATTATTTTATGAATGCATCATTTTATATAATCTTTATTTTCTCATTTAAAGATATATATATATATATATATATATACATATACTAATTATTAGTTACTGCGTCATTTTATATGTCATTTGAATGTAAGTGCATCCGGGTCGAGTTATTGCTTCCAGTTATAGTTACTGCTTCCATGGATGCAATAACTCATAATTCAAAACATGGTAAATATTTCTTTGCCGCTCTGAGATGCAGAATGGATATATATGAATAAGGAGTAGTGCGCGCGCAACATTGCTTTACGCAGGTGTTTGGATTATCCCCCACCAGTTCTATTTTTAGTCTATTATATTCCGCTTACACAACACATTAGCCCTGCCACAGTTTAGAGATTACAGTACTATGTACCGTATACATATAGTCTACATTCAATTGCTTATTAAAGTTTGTTAAGAGTATTTGTTCTTTGTATACTTATGTTGATTAATACATTATAAACAAATCTTCTTAAATGCTGGGGAAAACGAATTTATTAACCGAAATTAAATAGCCTACAGTTATTGTTTAACTGTTTAAAACGATTCGTAGTGTTTTATAACGAGAGTAGATCCATAATTAATTTCGAAATGTTGTGTATTATTAGCTATACGTAAATGATGACAAATGTTCTGTTAAGTAATAATACTTATATTTCTTAGTCTGTTCATTGTCTAACTTTCGTATATTTATAAAAAAAACATCTCTTCCTTCTCAATTATCGGATGAGTAAAGCTAATTTACCTATGTATGTAAATAAATCGTATTTTTGGTTCCTGCGATGATTGAGGAAATATTGTTATTATATAAAATTCAAACGGGATATTATAATCAATATCGACTCTATTATCACTAAAGAGTCCAAAAATTTCAAAAGTGTGTAGCCTATGGACGTTACGCCAGCTGAGTAACTCTGTTGCCAATGATATTGTTGGCCTTTACTTTGGGATTAAGGTGTATTTTTCCAACTTAAAAAAAAATTAAAGGTTTTGGGGTCCATAAAATAATGTTTTCACATAACTACCTTGAACGATTTGGTTAAATTTTTGCAAATTTAGCCCCTTTTATTAAAAAAAAAAAATAAAAAAAAAAATAAAAAAAACTTGTCTGGGCCGATTTTCTTTGAATAAATCGGACAAATTGGGGAAAAAAGACAATAGTTTTTTTTTTTTTTAATATAGGTAGGTTAACCATATATTGTAGTCTAATAATCAATATACGTAATCAATATCATTTTATCGAATCAATACCGGTACAACAAATTGGTAAGATTTTCATCTCCTCTGTAAATCCTTTTTGCATAAAGATGTGGAAGGAGGTTTAAAGGATTTATACTAGGGGCACCGCCCCCCCCCCCCTGTGGCCTCCTTGCTTAAATAAAAGTGCCTTCTTTCTTTTAAATAGAATTTCTCTTTTATAATACAAGACATAGGCTACACAAGAATTAATTTTAGAGTTTTTCCTATGGCAAAAGAAAAAAATACAATGATCCGTGGACGGTTCTTACTAACAATAACGGACGTCCCGTGGCCAATTCACGCTCTTAAACTCGGACAACCATAGTCAAATAATTTACTGTTAATTCGTTGCCATAGATTCGGCCCCAGCGATAACGGTAGCCACCTTAGTGACAACTACTCTCCCATAGACATAAATACCCAGAGATACGTTACCGGTATTGGTATAGTATCGTATTTTTTACGTTTGTAATTGTAAACATTTGTAGTTGCCATGCAAATAAAACAACAACAATTTGCATAACCAATTATTGATTAACACTGTTAAAAGTGTTAAAAACACATAAATTTGGTTACAATTAATAAATTTTTATTAAAGTAAAAAAATGTTATTTGAATGTGAAACAAGGTGGTTATTACTGACCTTGGTGGAGGATGGGGAGAGCTTATACAAAGGGCCGGTACAGTCCAAACGCAAACGAAACAGTACCAGCCAAAATTAATTTCGCCTTCGTAAAAATCACGATAGAATACCATTCCAGGGTTAAAATGGTAAGCGAATACTACACAGGTCACCCCTCCGTGTGCGCACCAAGCGGCGGGCAGTGATGTATTCTTTCGACCGTCACAGCTGATGCAGGCAGCTTAGAGAACATTGGATTTTTTCTTTTGCCATAGGAAAAACTCAAAAAACATTCCCGATTCTGATATAACCTGTGTTTTATAAAATACAAAATCTATTTACAAACTACAGTTTGTCCAAACAGCCGTGAGCCCTGGAGGATTAGGGCGACCCTAGCTCCCCAACGCGCAGACATACTCACACGCGCGGCTTGGCCTACCTGCCGATAATGGTTCTTCTATGAATCACCAACTAGCCCTTATGCTACAAAATAATTTTTTTCTAGATTTTAACTTTACTTAATTTTTACTCTAATTACTGAACTCTAAATATTATTTCTCGCAAAAATGAGTCCAAACACGGTACAATTGTGACAACTCTAAGCGGTTTTATGGTCAGTAGGTTACAAAATCATAAATTTGACTACTTAAAAATGATTATAAACATTTTATTTGAATTAGCACGATCACAATAACATACATAATTACAGTAATTCTAGTAGTGATTTCAAACGTATGCAAAAAAAATAAACTAAATCAGAATCATTATAACAGTGAACGTATACTGAGTTAAATAAAAATAATTACAAATTAATTTTGTAATGTTACTGTACCATAACTAATAAACCAATAGAATAATATTATAAAACATAAAACTAATACAAGCATATTTACATAACCATCCTATGTTAAGAAGGCCTCTTCTAAAATTTCCAACGTACGCAAAAAAAAATATATATATATAATCAGAATTAAGTGTGAGTCACGGCCGGAATTTAGCACTTTGTGTTTTACAACTATTTACGAGTAACAACAAACTAGTTTGTAGTGTAATTAGTAAAATTTGTTTGATGTTACTTAATTTATTTTTTTCATAGTTTCTTCCTTATCTAGTAAATTAATATTTCAAATTTTTCCTTAATTATTAATTTATTATATGTTAGAACTACGGCTATTTTGCAAACAATGTAAGTCACCCCTAGAATAATTGTAAACAGTTTCCATGTTATGGATCTGATTACTATTACATTAAAGACGTCTGATTATTACAATATAAAATACGTGATAAAGGACCGGTTTTATTTATTTTCTCGTTTTTAAACTCACTAAAACCGCTTAGAGTTGTCACAATTGTACCGTGTTTGGACTCATTTTATCACTTATCACTGCGATCGAAATGGATCTTTTGTAACTACCCAATTAATTTTGTTTTGACCCTGCCAAGATTTAAGCTTTCTAAGAAACTTAAAATGGTTCTAGGGGACATGATTGTTACCTCTGCAATGGTGGGGAATGGAATGCTGAGGTAAAGTAGCCTTTTGCATGTTAGAGATTCACACACACACAAGCAGTGTTTAGCTGTTTCTTTATGTGTCAGGCAGAAGTGGCTTGTACCCACTGCAGCCTTCCCCATGCGGTTTATATGGTAATTCACTGGACAGTGTCGGGATAGAAGGACAATATCCGGTAATCCAGTAATCCAGTCTGGTGAGATCCAGTAATTTTTTAGCCTTTGTCCTTGAGTAGACTATAAACTTTTTGGCTTGTCTTGGACCAGGGTCGATGGTCTAATACTTGATCTTTTGATATTGTTCTCAGGTTTTCATTACATGAAGATATGTTTTAGGTACCCCAAAGAATGTTTCGGCCCCAACAAAATCAGCCTATGCATCCTCCTTCACAAGATCGATGATCTGCTTATTCATGTCCTGGCATCCAAAGTAAGGAGATATTGTTTGTTTTCAGTTGATTGATTTTTGTAGACATCCCCAGACCCATCTGGACTCAAAAGTGTATGAACTGAGAGCCTTAAGAGCTGTCTGACCGTCTGATATTATATAAATTTGAGACCTTTTTTATATTCTCTCTAGTGCAGAGCTCTATTGCATGTATCTCAGCTTGAAATATGGATGGAATTTTTCCTAGAGATCTGCTAAGGCTAAAATTTGGGTCTTTTATCCCCACCATTCATTCTGAATCTATCATTGTACCATTGGAGGGATCGCTCCATTAGTTTTGGTTCATTTTCTTTCCAAACTTGTTGTTCTGGGAAAAAGATTTTAAAATTCTTTTCAAAAGTTATTGTCTTGATCATTAAGTACGATTCTGTTGTGGTTAACTGAGTGGTATCTTGTTCTTGCAGGTTTTACAGCCAGTATTTTTGGCATTAGTCCCCTACTGCCAAAGAGCAACAGTGTATGTACACCTTTTCACCAGTAGGTTCATTGGTCGCACATCCAGAGCCACTTCCATGGCAGCGGTTGGACAGGTACCCATACACCTATCATTCCTAGGCAAGCCTGCCTTTGAAGCTTTGTCGTAGATTTTTGTTTCATTTTTGGCCATCATATTTCTGAAGCATAGGTGACCATGGGTCTAATTATAGCCAGGATATGACCAGTAGGCCATCTGGGTTTACTCCCCAAGTTTTACCATTTAGGCTCTCATATTTAGGCATGCTCATATAGCCATTATTTCTCTTTTATTGGTTTTATCAATGTGTTATTCCAGGTGAGTCTGATGTAGAACTAACTACACCCAGATTTTACTTCTTTAGAAGCAGCAAATTCTACACCATCTATCATTAAAGTCTGAAGAATGAACAATTTCCTTTTGAAAGGAATAATGGTTGTCTTATTAGGGCTATTGCTAAGGTATGCCCTCTTTTGACACCACCTTTGTACCAATAGAAGAGCAATCTGGATGAGGTCAGATACTTTAACGATGATTACCAGATTGTCAGCATATGCTATTACTTTAAAGCCTTTAGCATTCAGCAACCCAAGCAGTTCATCCATCACCAGGGTCCACATGAGACGGGAGAGTGCCCGTCCCTGTGGGCACCACATGACTGCCAACACTGTTTTGGACTCCCCACTCAAATTGGCTGTCATCCTAACATTAACTCATTAACATAGATCTGATCTATTTAATTATATTGTGTTCAATTTCATATCTCTAGAGGTTAGGAGGTAGTACTGAAAGCTCCTCCAATATCTCAAAAGGCGCATAAAGCTATTGACTTGTCAACCTCCGCAACCTATTGTAGTGCATTAGAGGTCAATTGCCCATTTGATAAGCGTACTGAGCATTATGGAGTGAAGCATAGTCAAGGGTTTTACTCCGTATGTGCTTGTCTAGTATTTCTCCATTGTTTTAAGAAAGTAGGATGTTGGGCTGATTGATCTGTATGACCTAGGCTCCACAGTGTCTCTTCTCCCGGTTTTTGGTATAAAAATCACCTTACTTCCATCCATCTCTTTGGAATATATGACAGGGAAAAATTAGCCCTAAACAGTGATTCCAATAGTTGCAGTAGCTACTCCAAGCCCTGCTGCAATAGGGCCGAAAAAACCCAATCTCCACCTAGTGATTCATATGGTTTATGGTTCCCCATTCCCCATCTAACCTTGTTTTCAGATTAGATGTTATTTTCCTCCAGTTAAGGAAACAAGGCACAAGATAATCTTCAATACTGTAGTGGTTTGTGTGGAATTAAACGTGATAGAGCCGGGGAAATGTGTCTTTAACAATAATTGACTCATAGTTTCCTCTGCACTCTCCCTCTAGGATCTATTTTATATCTTTAAGAAGCCTATACGGAGTGAGTGATCTTTACTTAAGGTCTTGTGTAGTTACCCACTGTTGGGACATTGTTTATCCCTTCACAGAACCCCTTCCATGTCCTTTCTTTTAGACTTTCTCAATTCCTTATTATATTCTGTGATGGCTGTCTCCCAGTTCCCATTAAGCTTTGCCCTGTTAAAGAATTTATGTACAACAGCTCTCAATTTGGAAAGCTTTATGTTCCACCAAGCAGTGGCGGCGATAAGAACCAGCGCCCCCCCTCAAGCTTGTTCATCCGGCCCCCCTCTCCCAATAATCTTCAAAAACATTATTATGGGTATTTCCACATAAGCTTGCACTTGGGCTTGGCGCGGCAGTGTTGGCGGGGGTGGGTGGCTGCTAGACAAAACCTTTCTGCGAATATTCCACTACTGCCTCACAACATACTAAGTTTTATTAGTTTTAACTACTGATGTAGACATCACTTAATAGAATTTCGTATTTCACCTATTCTAGCGCCTACACCGCTGTCGCCGCCACTGCCACCAAGGTATCTGTGCCTACACTCTTCTTTTGTTAACAGGGCACCTACTTTCATAGGGATTGATAATTATTGCTTGTAAGGTTTCAGCAGTTTTCTCTAGCTCTGTTTCCGTTTCTAGAAGGCTTTTAATTTGTACTAACTTAGATTGTTTTATATTTATCCCAATTGGTTCTCTTTGGATTTGGTTTTTTACTGTCTGGGTCCGAGTTGAATTAATTTTGAATTTAATGTACATGTCATCAGACAGTGTTGGTATATCTGATTCATGCCAAATAAGGATATTGTCCCCCTTAAGTCAAGTCTATTCAACCTTTATGTCCTGCTTTGTTGAAAGTAAGATTGTCCCCCCTCCCCCTATTACTTATCTCTTGTCTCACCATAGTTACCAAGTCTTGTGTTAGAAACTCTGGAATAGGAAGAAATATGTCATTACTGTTTAATAATATAGCTGCCCCATGTATTTCTACCATGTTATTGTCAATTAACTTACATTTTTTGGGTTAGACAATATAAAGGACTCTCTGATGTTTTCTACTTCGACCCATGGCTCTTGGGTTAGAGGTATATCTTCTGTGCATTCAGTAAATCACTTGCCGAGGAAGCTGTCCTGGCATTGTTGAGATTTATCTGAATGACATTCAGATTTGTTGGCATTTTAATTATTCTTATCAGGGACTTGGTTTGCCCCTGATATAGGAGTATCCATCTTCAGTTTAGTCTGTATTAGACCACTCCTTTGGTTTCCTTCTAACAAGTTATACCTGCCAGAATTTATCTTTGTGGCTGGTGATGGCCCTTTAGGTTTTGTAACTTTAGAAGGAAGGAACTGCCAGATGCAGTACCCCAACCATTCCCATTTCTCGGACAAATCTGCCAGAAGCCAAGCATACTGTGAAAGCCTGCCACTATACCTTTGGAGGGAACTTCGGCTTGCGATACAGCGACAGCCGTCATATCCTTGCTTTGTGGAGTGGAACTAGGCTGACTAGAAGTTTCAGCTCCTTAGCAGCAGATCCGCCCCAAGGCACTGGCACAGGTTCCGAGGAGTCTTCTGCTATCGAACCAGAAGAACTACCAGTATTTTTCAGATATTCCAGTTTTCTTAAAATTGTTTTTCACTTTAGGCATGCAATTATGGAAAAAACTAGTTCTTAAAAAGTTTTGCTGTCATCCATGATTGTTTAACCATGTGTTTAAAACACTTTTAAAAGCTCTCGGCCTTTTGTATTTTCCAATGACGAAAGGAGTTAACTGATGGTCACCAGAAGCATTTGCACAAAGTAAAGCCATCAATCTCTTTGTTTTTCTTAAAACCCTTAGCACATTTTTCGTCTAGCCTGGTAGGGCTGAAGTGGCCAACAACACTACAGTAGGCAGATCTTATCCACATTGTAAATTTGACTTGGGGTTAAATTATGCTCTAAAACAATGGTGTTAAAAGTTCCAATGTATTCTTCAACTGCATTTTCATCAGACGATCTAGTTTCACTACTCACATCTAGCCTACGGATTCAATGGCAAACTTTAAATTTTTGAACCAACCGTCCAAAAATAAGGATTCTTTATCTGCAAATCCATCTTACGATGAAATTGTTTTGTCTTGTCAATTACCATAAGGCTGGTCACAGGTTTACTTTGTAATCTTAGTGCACTGAGCCGAGTTAATAAAATAGTCTGTTTCAGTTTAGGATTTTTAAACGTATGTCTAGACTCAATAGTTTTTCCGTTACAGCCTGAACAGCAAATTTGTTTAGTTCAACTTTTTGTTTTTTTATATATAAATCGCTGATGACCCTATAGTATAATCACATATAATGCAGTTTCTGTTTTCACCTTTTTCAAGAAGTTTGACTCTGTCCAGTTTTTGCTCGATCATAAGAGTCGCTGTTCCACAAAAATAAGGATTAAAGTTCCACAAAAACAAAATAGAATCACAACTACTGTACAAGGAATGTGTGTTTTTGCCGTTCTGTCTTTGGCACCCTCTTTGTTTACTTCTCTGCCACTAGCCTAATTCACCACTTGCTCAGCTACCTACTCTTCCTTCAGGTTTCTTCACGCAACAAATGAGATATATTTAAATAAAGCCTAAGTTTGCTTCACTTGTGCCATAAACTTGTAAGAGTAAAATCATATTTTTTGAAATTAAGTCTTTGATAATAAATAGTCTTTAATAATAAAACAAGCTTCAATTTTGTTTTTTTGCTAATTATTCCTGAACTGCAATTATTTGTTACTTGCAATCTGGCATACTGTTTTGGGTTGTTAATATCTATATTTTATCAGCCATTTTCAAGTGTTATGCTGGGTTTTCCCGTTGTCTTAGTTTAAAATCACAAATTACGAACACACGACACATAACAAACACACAAGTTCTTTAAACATTTAAAACATGATGCAGTAGGCCCACTGTCACAACGCCTACTCAGTACTGGAGTACTCGTTGTGACAGTGGGCCTACTGCATCATGTTTTAAATGTTTAAAGAACTTGTGTGTTTGTTGTGTCGTGTGTTCGTAATTTGTGATTTTAAACTAAGACAACGGGAAAACCCAGCATAACACTTGAAAATGGCTGAATAGCCGAAATGGCCTTAGTGATATAACTACAGAAAAATATAGACTATTGTGACGGTAAGTCTTATTAATATATCTAATTATATATATATATAACCAAAAACTTACGACAATTTACAGAATTTTGATTTTTTTTTCCATTATTGTTTGTTTTAAAATGTATTATTTCGGTTTAGTCTGGATTCAGAAGAAGCCCATTTTCTGTAAACCAAGAATCTAACTCTTCTAGTAATTCAACTACTACATTGTTCAAAGTTTCAAAAAATTTTGCTTGATAACTGCTGTGGTGTCATCTGCAAATAATATTAATTCTAAATTTGTTGCCGGTGAAAGATTATTTATATAAACTAAGAACAATGGTCCCAGTATGGATCCCTGTGGTACCCCAAATTTGACATAATCCAATTTAGATAGATATCTTTCACTAGCACTGTATAAAATAGTCCTTTGTCTTCTATTCCGTAAATTAGATTTTATCAAAGATACAAGATTTTCATTAATACCACATTTCTTCATTTTCTGAAGCAATAGAGAATGATCCACACAATCAAATGCCTTGGACAGATCACCAAAAATACAAGGATACAAAGAATTAATACTGTGTTCTACATATCATATCCAGTAAAACGTTGTAATTTTTTTAATTAATCAACCGAACTGAATCTTATGGTCGTGAGCACAACTCATTCAATAACTCATTGACTGTTATTTAGTTGCTAAAAAGATTTTGGTTTTAAAAACATTGATATTAAAAAAATCACCATACCAGACAGCACAAACATACTTTCATGCAGACAGCACATGCTCAGTACATTCTTTAAGAAAATGCAGAATGTGAAAAGCACATCCTGGAATATTCCAGAATATGCCTGGCATATTCCTAGTATATACTCAGGAAAAGTGAACGACAGCGCTCACAAGGTGCCTGGGACATGCATGAATATTCTCAGAACGTACTTGGCACATTCCGCCTTTTCTCAAAAATAATCGTATTATTTTTTTCCTCATCATAACCTGGGCACGTTTTATGATCACAATATGAACTATGCACATGCTACACTTCTAGAGGACATGCCTAGCATATTTTGGGCACATTCAAGTCAATATGATTTTTACACATTATACACACATGCTGGGCACATTTGACTATCTTAATATGATGAGCTACACACACATTCTACACACATGCTGGGCATATGCTACACTTGTATAGAAAATGCCTATAGAAACTCTAACTTTGCTAACCACCTTTTGGACTCAGGTCATAGTTTTGATCCGAAATTGAATGTTAAACTCTTACATACAAAAAATAAAAGCAATAGATTAAATAATTTAGAATGTTTAGAAATAAATAGATCTATTTCACGTAGGCCTATTTTCAACTTAAATGACCAAATTGTATTAAATTCTTCACCCCTTCTAAAACACATCCTAACATAGTTCATCAACCTTTATCTACCTGCTAGGTCATTCTCCCTACCCTTCCCGATTTCTCTATTAGTATTTTATATAGTTTCCTGTTACTTGTGTGTGTATAAATAGTTGTCAATACTTGTATATTATCAGTTGTCTGATGATGCCGCAAAGCGAAACAATTGTAGCTCATTTATATTATTAAATAATTTTTGAAACTAGCTTTTTCGCTTTATTTTATTCTTGTATATAGAAGATGTCTAGCATACTCTGGACACATTCATGATCTTAATATGAAACTTGTATAGAAGTCCCAGAACTGGACACAATGAGATCCAGTTCATAAAGCTCTAGCCTATATATGTAGTATTTAATACTCCATGTATGTGTATGTATGTCAACATTTAGTATGTCGGTATAGTCGCAGTTTATTCCGCCTAGACAACTTAATGTACAGAGTGACAATTCATCATTCATCAAGGGTTGGTTGCACACACAAAATAATTCCATATTATTATTAGATATAGGTGATTAAAATTTGTTTAAATCTTGGCAATTAATACAAACTTATATCAAATACTGTAGTTTTTTAAATAAGAAATGGCTATTTAAGTTAATAACATTTATTGAATTTTGAAACATTGTATGACTTTATACAAATTTTGATATGTATTTAGGGCCTAGTTCTATTTAATAAATCCATGAAAATAAGTTTAATTAGCCATAGTTGTCATAATATAATTTTATACCAGTCAAAATGCATTAAATGTTTAGACTGTAAAACATCACAGTTTAGAAACTGTATAAATATTATATTAAAATACATTTTACCATAGGCCTACGTATACAGAAATATCAAAAAGTGTCTTTCCATGGTCACGCTGAAAGTAACTAAATAGAATAAAATTACTTGTATCTTCTATAGTTTAATTTGAAAAAAACATACTTTGACAAGTTGGTTCAGGTTAGCTTTTTATTATACTTATTTCTATCTAATGATTACAGATAAAAGTAAACCGTTCAATTAGAACACAACAACCTTTGTTGACTATTATGTATAAACAGTTGCATAAAATTCCTTTTTTTATAGAAAACATATACAGTATTAATATATATCCAAAGCTAATCTGACCTAACATACCACAGTATATTTTAAAGTCAAATGCTAGTTTTGTAGCTATCGATCCTAATTTTATTGGTAATAGGACAGTTAAGCTTGACCCCGCCTTATTGTGTAAAAGACACAACACTTCACTTATCCCTTTATATATAAGGGATCTATATACTTTACTGTTGGCGGAAATCAATTATAAACAATATACAAGTAGCCTACAACTTAAGAAATTACCAAACCAAAAATGTTTATAAAAATAATTAACCTTGAAAACTTTAGCCATAATTTTCAGGCAATCGCCAGATAGACTAACAACTGTAATACAACATCGCCAGATTATTTCTATCTGGAAATAAGAAGTGCTATTTATATATATGTTTAACAACTAAAACTAAAAATATACTGTGATCGCATATGTTTTATGTATAGAATAAAATACTTTAGCAAAACGCCAGTATGGCTTATTTATTTGAGACCAATAAACTTATTATTTCACAATGATGTTACATTTAACTTGGCAACGTTAATCAAGTTGAGTTTTTATTGTGTCTTTTCATAGCATTTATTATTGTTTTTTGTGCAAGATCATTTTTAGTTTTTCACTTTTTTGGTAATTAATTAATGACCACCACTAATTGTATTTAGATTTTACAAAACTATTTAGACCAACAACTTTGCAATACATATAATTTGCTGAGAACATGTTACAAGTTTTGGTAAATATGTAGTGTTCCTGTTGTTGTGATTTAATAGCAAAATTTATGTAATTTGTGTTCTACCTACCTCCTTTTGCAACAATTAGATCATCCTTTATTATTCAATTCACTTTTGATTTACCAAAGTCCATTATTTCTGTCGAACGCAAGATATTTAAAAGGACAATATCATGGGATTTTGAGGTTAGATCAGGATATTGATGTTACTACTTATGACAACTTGTGAATCTATTGTATGTCTCATCCCTCGATATTTAAGTTCATCCGCATAAGTTGGTCTGTTTAGAGATTTGTGAAACTACCTAACCAGACCTAGTTAAAGAACTAGCCTACAGGTCTAGGAAGGTCAATATTATTTATCCTTTACTAGGTCTGGCAAAGTAAACAATTACCAATGATATATATATATTCACCTTCCGAAACCTAGTTTTCATGATTCTTAAATCATATAGCTTAATAATATTAACCTGTGAAATGTATTGTAATGCACATTCACCCTATAAAGTCATTTCACTATGCATAATCTATGAAACCTAGAGGCATAAAGCAATTACGTTCTTTAGAGTCATGAAATCTCGAATGTTGCTTATTTTTAAGTGAAATAATGTATTGTGAAACATTAAAAGTGTAGGGCGTAATAAAGGATTATCTAACTGTTCCAACAAAAGGTGTGTAGAATATGAATTGCATAAATTTTGCTAGTAAATCGTAAGGACAGTAAGACTACATACTTAACCAAATTTGATCAATATGGATTTTACACATTTTGTTGAAAAAATAGTCCTGTTATGAACTTATCAGAAGATTTGTAGGTTTAGCCTAAGTTATCAATATTAGAATTCCACATTAAAATAATAGGCCTATAGGACTGGGTAAAAGAATTTATTAGATTATTGTAATTAAGGTTATGCCAGCTGTTATTTGAAAATGTAAGCCTGGCAGTTAGATAACCTTAAATATCACCTTAACACAGACACACTTTACTATTGACAACAGCTAAAGAAAGTATTCACAAAGTACACAAATTTATTTATTTTCATGATCTTGTATCAATGAAATCTGCGTTCATAAACACCATACTAAATTCAATAACAAACATTAACCAAAACAGTAAAACAGATGGAGTAGAACGATTTTGTCTTCTCTTAACATTTTCTAAATTTTGCTTGATTATTTTGGTCACAGGGTCACAGGGGCGTACTTGCATTGCACAGGTTCAATTATTAACTTTCATGTCTTGGCATTATTTGTCAAAATCATAGTACAGTATATACATGTATGACAGAAGTAGTTAAATTGTACTGGAAGCAACCACATAATTCGACCTACGTAATATAAAATATAAATATATTCGTAATATATCAATTGTTAGAATCTACCTCCGGAAGCAGTTATTAAGGATTCACATAGATGGAAGATGGAAGCAGTATTTATTAAAATTTACAGATGAACAAATGAAGAGTATAAATACATTTTATGGAATATAAACATCATACAGTGCATTCTAGAAATATATTCCAATGGGAATAAACCCGTAAAAATAAATTTAATAGGATATATTCCACTTCTAAAGTGGAAGCAATAACTCATAAATTTTTAATGTGAAGCACTTACTAATAAATAATATAAATATATATATATATATATATATATATATATATATATATATATATATATATATATTTGTATTTTTTGTTACTTTGTTAAACAATTTATATGGAGGAAGTTTATGCCAGACTGAAGGAATGTAATGAATGATAATAAGTAACATTTCTCCATCATAATAAACAGTTTTCTTTTGTTTTTGTTAGAAAGAAGAAATAATCCTGCATGGACCTCTGTGTTTATTCTATTTCTGTAGCTAAGATATCGTTCCTGTTCAAACTTTTTATCATTGAGGACCCTCAGAAGGTATGATCACACACTGTTCCAACGATCCTCTGCTGTGGAACATTTTCCTCTGGAGTGATGTCTCCTATTTCTGATTCTCTAAGTTTCTCATCTTCTACACTCAAAGAATGTGTGGTTGGCATTGTCCTTCAATGAGTCACAGTATCAACAGGCTGAGCTTCCCATCTCCATCTTGAAGAGGTAATCAATTAAACTGCCGTATCCACTAAGAAGCTGTGTCAGGTAGTAGTTTACTTCTCCATGTTTCCACTCTGTCCATTCTGCCAGATTGACACGTAAGTCTTGACAACCATCTACCTCTTGTCTCTCTAAGCCATCTATGGTTTTTGTTTTCTTTGGCTTCTCCTGTTAGAGCTTTATTTCCACAATTGTCTGTCTTTTATACACTCATTTCTTCTTCATTTATATCAGATCGATGGGGATTATTTTAGTAATCACTACATGTTCTTAAACTGTCAGATCAGTACTTGCTATGTGGAGTAGTAAGCTTCTCTGTAATGCTACCATTTTTGCTCTATACCTCTTCTGTTGGGTTTTTGTCCAAAATACATATAAAACCGTCACGTAAATATGCAATAAGTCAACATCAATATGCATATTACAATAAATTATAATACATTATTATGGAATTTTAATTATTTAACAATTACAAAAACAAAAGAAACATGAATATAACAATTGCACTGATAAATGTACAGTCATAACAAATACATTATCCATATAAGTTGAAATAAAGTGAGGGCAAAAAAACTCCATCCATAGTGGCTGTATCCAAACTCATCTACTGAATACACACTCCTTAGCAACTAAGAATGTTAATTTTGATTTAAATTTGTTTTGATTGTTATTACCTTTGGAGGTTGTGAGAATTTAATAAATAGAATAATACTGGTTTGGGCGTGTAATCTTTTATAGTTGTTCAATCTATGGCTGATCACATCTAAAAACTCCCTCAGGGGCTGATTTATGAGTCCTAAGGGATTCTAGCTGGAGTTACACCATTTTTCAAGTTATCTTAGGTTAGATCCTTCTCTTTAATCTTTCCTATCAACTCGCTCTTGACCAACTCTTGTTTTCTTCCGACCCTGACGCAGTTAGAATATTCAATGGTTAAGGGTTTGTTTTTTTCCTCTTTTTTTATAAGGCAGATATTACCGAGAAGTTTTTTGCCTTTAAATATCAAGAAAAATAAACAAATCTAAAATCACTTTTTTCTTTGCCTCAAATGAAAGTTACTATTATCAGCTCTTATGCTCTTAAATGAACAGTATAATATTACTTTTAGGTTTTACAATTGATCAATTATTGTTCATTTATAGTGCGTGACTTGTATGTTTCAGGTGATTCTATTAAAGTGGGAGACATCAGTCATATGTATCAACATCCAAAAATTAACAAATGTCAAATGTATTTATTTGAAACGTAAGTATAACGAATATTTGGTATAGATTTAAGTTGGGAGATACTGGCTTTTCAGATTCTGGAGTATTTGATGAGGAAACTGGATTGATGTCAGGATTTTGCAGAACTGTTTTGAGTCCAAACTTTTGCAGAACTTAGTGAGTATAAAAAGTGGTTTTTAGATAGATGTCTGTTTCTCATTTGTTTGTCTATCGTATGTACAGTGCTCTACACCCCAAAGGCTTGAAACAATTTTAATCAATTTGGTAATATTTTGGTTATATCTCTGGATCCCCCCCCATTTTTGTTGGTAGCTCAAAATGTGGAGGTTGCTGCTTTAAGAAAATAACACAAAATTTTGTGGAAGTGTAGCATCTAAGGATCCAGCCATTATTGGTGCAATGTTAGTGTTATTTAGGTTTAATTATATATCAGACGCTTTTATTATTTATTAGTGTTTGGTTATTTATTAAAAAAATCATGACATAAAATTATTGAGGTCATTGGTGTGACAAAATTCAATGAGAGACTACCAAAAAACTTAGTTTTGAGATTTTCAAAATTTAAACATTGCAGATTTATAATACTGAACATGTGTTTATATGGATGTTATTACAAAAAAAGAAAATATATCTATCTAATTTAATAAATTTATTATCAATTATTTAGATGAGTTTTTTAGTGAGCAAAATAAAAATTATATATTTGTAGTTGATTTTTTTCATTTTTAGCATTCTCTGTTAATAATATATATAATCTAATTTTTTATTTTTTGATATCACTTTTTCGTTTTTTGAGGGGGGGAGTATCTGTTGAAAGCTAAACTCATATACACACTTTATGTACAGGCTATGGTAAGCTGATTTAATATTGTTATAATCTTTGGTTAAATCAATTTAATTTAATCTAAGAATGCTTTACTTATCTATATAGAGTTACTTTGATTTACTGTTATTTAAATTGATCTATCTCCTTTGAAAAAAAAAAAAAATAAAATAAAATCTTAAGTTAATTTATAGTAAGAAATAAGCACCAAAATATGTTTTACACAATAACCATAAAAGAAAGAAAACTTTAATGACATAAATAATTATGGTTCACAAATAAATTCAAAAAACTTTACAATTATTCTAAAATCTATTATTGTCTCTTATCCCTTCCCTGAATGTTAGTTTGGTTAGCTTGGGATTCTCAATCACTGAATTATACATAAAATTCACTTGAAATTCTATTAAACTATTATCAATATCATTTGTACAAATTGGGTTATTAAAAGAATAAATTATAATAGTCAGTCGGGTTTTGTTTGTATTTAAAAACTTAAATTACAAATCTCGGGCTAGGGGTATTCGGCCGGATCCATCCACACCTACAGTTAATTACAGTTTGCATTTAAATCTTAAAATTAACTATTAACTAACTTAAATCTAGTGAGAACATTAAATGACAAGGATGGTTATTAAAAGAGAGAGTTCAAAGGTGTCTTATCATTGTAGGCTTTGGTATTCAAAAGTTTGGATCAGTATGAGATTTTTGGGTTATTAATTTTGATGAAAATAGAAGTTTATAACCATGAAATGTTCGTATAATTGGTTTTCTCTCACCCAATATCTGTTGTCTTCTTCCTAGTAATGATTCCTGGACGTTTTGAAGCGTTCTAGCAGTCAAAATCAAACGAAGAGAGCCGACGTGGATTTTAGGCGTCCGTCCGGGTCAAGCGTCTGCTTAGGAATGAATATAACGTCCTTTTATCAAATTAATACATAAATCGGAGTTCACTTTTAATCTCATTATCAAAACGTTAGTACAACGTTGGATACAATTTTTGGTGACTGAAAATGATTTTATGATATGATCATTAGGTATATCCTAATTTACATGTTCTAACTAATTCTATTTAATTTAAAACTAATTTTTGAGAAACAAACTCTTTATTTATGCCTGAATTATTAATTTAGAAAAATTGCGAATCTCTAAGATAATTTGAAGATCGCCGCCATGAATGGCGTCAACCAATCACAAAGCATGCTGGAGGCTTCGTCTGTAACTTGACTTGGTAAATTTCCCTGAGTTCATCACCTTTGAAGACTTCATATTTTATTAAACGGACCTTTACTAAAATTGTGAGGTGACCATTTGAAAGATAATTTAACTCTTCATCCCACAGTATATTTCGATATTTTGGGATAATTCGCTATTATGCCTTATTTGTACTGGCTAGGTCGTGTTGTCATGGAATATTTGCTTCGCTGGTATCGTGTTTGTCAACTTATCCCTTTATTTATTTATTTAACGGCTTTGGTTTATGTTTCGGGCTTTTTATGGTAGATAGCCAACATATTAGTTTCAATAGGCCAGGTTTTCTTTTATCGGTTTTCCCTTGCGCATTTATTATTAATTTCCTTCTGATGGGACTGAATCATATTTCCTATATTTACAATGTTAAAATTGAGTTGTCAACTTCCGCGGATAGATTGCGCTAGTGTTCTGTTTTTGTGTAAGTTGGGATTTGTTTATTAATTATTTGAAATGTAAATACTGAGCTGTTTCAAAATACTGAACTGTTTCACTGTATATATCATCATATTAAACAAAATGATTGATCAGATCATAATTAATAAAAAATAAATAAATTCTTTTTCTCAACAAAATGAATTTTACGATTTTAGCTTAATCTTGTATCAAACACATCTTGTATAAGAATAAATTAAGTGTATATTAAATACAATTAATTTTAATTTTGGTTTGAAAATTTCTTAAAATAAGTTGCTTGGTTTCTTTGGTATATTATATAGAAGTTTTAAATATATTTATAATTGTTTTAGATATTTCCCTGGACGAGACAGAAGATTTGACATGATTCATCTGAACAAAAAAGGTCTTGAGGTTATACGAAATTACATTCTTGATAATTTCTAATTTTAGCGTAGTTTGGTAAGCCTTGTTTGCATGGGTTGAGTTTTTTAGACGAAAGCCCCGTCGTCATCGCCTTGTAAAGAGAAGAGGATAAATTAAAGACTTGTAGCTTTGAATACTCCAATAGCATCAGGGTAGGAATAGAACAAGAGTTGGATCTAACCCAAGATTACATGAAAAAAGGTGTAGTTTTAGCAGTTGAGTAGCTTAGTAATTTATAATAATACAAATTACTCAACTTTGCTAACTTGTCTAACTTACTCAATCATTGCTACCCTACTAAAATTCTCCACCTGTGCAACCAAGGTTATAATTCCATAATTTGAGAATTTACAAAAATTTAGATATTAATATTATTTAATATATCTGTATGTCGGAGGTAAAAGATACCATGTATGTTTCAAATTCATATTCAAATTTCCTTGCTAATTATGGAGAGTGCTCTATGAAATTTTTATACCTAATCCTTTTAACGCTATAGTACACATAACTATTTAAAGAAATTTATTTTCATATCATTGTGGGAAATTTTTTTTTGACGTAGTGTTGTACACCTCTGTCACATTCTTTTGAATATAGTGTATGTATTTTGATTTGGTAAATTCTTTGGGCAATAGAATTTTTTAAGAAAATAGGAAATAAGAACAAGAAAATGAAAAACACAATTACTAAAGCGTTGATTATTTTTTAACAAAATTCTGTTTAATAATAACTGTAAAATGTATCAAGTATTACTGAGTTAGGCCTACATAGTAATATATGTATATTCGTCTTTTAGAACATTATATAGTTGTGTAACACACGTCAAAGATAAAGAAAGAAAAAGAAAACCAACAGAAAACTGTGTTATGGTTTTGAATTTTTTAAAGCTGTCTGGGAGTTTATTTATTAATGCTATATTCCTAGATGCGATGGTAACTTTTTGTGATAACTGAGCCTGTTTCGACTTAACTGTAAAATAACTTCTGAATTGGGTACCATAATCATTTAAGCCCTTATTCAAAATAATATGAGTCCTGTATTTAATGTACAGTATGTCAACATATTGTTTTGGGGGTACAGAAAACTTCAGACGTATACAAAGTTGTTTATATAGCGTTTTATATATCTCCAAATGAAATGAAAGTGGCACATGATGTTTTCAACCAGTTATTGATTTCGCCAGTTATTGTGATAGGACATATAACCTATACCACCAGATAGAGCCAAAAACCATGGACATGGTTTCAGGTCTATTTCATAAAAAAATAGACATGATGTCTTTTACTTTCGGACATACAGATTTTTTTTTTTCTTTCTCAAAAATACTAGCATAAAATATAATAATAAAAATCTATAGAATTATTTTACATTGTTATAGCTTATGATATTATTTTATTATAGTTAAACCACAATAAATTAATCAAGAACATATTTAACCCTTTGGCCGCTGCAAGTGCAGCACGCCTGACTAGCCTAGACCGCCGTGGCTGAAATCACTGTTTTTATAGTACTCTATATAAATCGTTTTAAAAACCATGCTATTGAAGTTAGAAGAATAATTTTTTTGTGTTATTTTTGTTTTTAGCTATACTATGGGATAAACATATCAAAACAAAGTTTCATTATTCAAAAAGTACTAAAACCTAAAACAATTTTTTTTTTTTTTTTACAAAAATATTAAACAATATAAAGAAAAAATATTTTATACATAAAATTAATTTTTTTATTAAAGTAAATGTACTAATGGAGACCTGTAAAAAATTTCAAGAAAATATAATGATAAACAAAAAAGCAATAAACTATTTTCTAAAACATGGAAAAATCGATTTACAACATATTTTTACCTTATGTAATACAGAGTCAATAATGCAGACTCTGTAGATGTTTGGACAGATAGTTGTATGGGTTTGTACACTTTTTAACACACGTAAATAAGTAACCTAGAAACATTAAAAAAACTGGAAACTAAAAATATTTACACTATTATGTGCAACATTATTTGTGTCAAACACTTTCTGTTTTTAGCACCTGTGCTTAGTCAAGCACATGGGATGAACTCCTTTGTTACAATTTTTGCAACCATAACGAGTTTTCTTCCTTTTGCCTCCAGAACTGGTACTTTGAGCACTACATATTGAACAATTACGCTGTTTATTTTCTGCTAAAAGGTAAAAAGGCTTTATCACCCAAACCTGTATGTTGTGCTGGGTGGGAGTCGCCGAGCCATTCCTCAGTGATCGCTTCAATAATTGAAATTTTTAATTTTAGTCTAGAAATAGGATTATAATCTGAGTTATAATCTGATTATAATTATCTGAGTTAATTTTATAAAAAATGTACAGGTTCACAATCATCCCAGAAAAAATATTAGGCTTCTCTATCTGCTTAAATAACAAAAATATAGCCATATTACGAAACGTCATCATTTTAAAAGGACGTCGGCAGTTTTCGGCCAAAAAGTCGACGTCCCTTTAAAAGGACATCAGCGGTGAAAGGGTTAAAAAACAAATTATTGATTAAAATGTAAATACATATTTAACAATCACAGTTGTACCTTTTTTTAAATATTTTTTTTATTAAATCTACAAGTATTAATAATATATTTTTGACTGACAAACCTCTAAATGGTAATAACTAGTTAAGCATGCCCTTTGTTATATGTTTGTGTTCCCTCAATTTTATCTGATTTTGCTATTTTCTATAATGTATGTTAGCCAAAGAGTCCAGCTACAATATGATATACAACATGGCAAAAAAATTAGTTTTATTTTAGATAATATTCATTTTTGTTTACCTAGTATACGAAGTTTAGGGCAAGATTGGTAATGACAGAAAATTTTTGATCTTCGTTTATAACTGATCTTCACATTTCATGTTTTCAGAAAGTTTCATTGTTATTGTCTGTACGTAAGCTACCACAAAAATTAAGTTAGAACATGAAATTAGGTATAGGCGACTATAGTATGCTCATATAGATCCGAATTAAATATGTAAAAATGCTCACAATTTTGTTCATATATAGTTTGTTATTCAACATAATAACACACTAAAGATATACACATAATAATTAGATAAAGATATGCAGATTTCACGTCTGCTTGTAGTGGTACCAACCCTATCTCTACGATGACTATTAACCAAGTTATTGGTAAAAAATATAATTTTGAAAATTGACCTCCCAAGAAAATGCGATATTTGTATAGTTACGAATATGTAACCATGGTATATGTAGAGCTTCGAAGCCCACAAGGGCTGAGATACTAACATGAGTGAAGATAGTAGAGATTATTTAATATATAAATATCTACATGACCTATAAGGGCCTAGCCGATGTCAAGAAAGTTGTGATATATACAATTACGAGGTTCACAAAACCTGTGTATCAACTATTTTAAAACTCTTGATCTAATAATACAATTTAACATTTCTACAAGGCCCAAGAAACCAACTTGGGCAATTACATTTAGAGGATCTGTTGGGGGGGGGGGGGGTACTATAATCAACTTGTTTCGAAGCAGGGATGGTACAATCTTGAGATCATATGATTAATGTATATATGTTTTATATAGTTTACTCAAACTCTAAATATATTTTTTTCATATTTTATGTCATTGTAAATATTTTATATAAAATTATTTATTGTGTTATATATTATATTATTTATGAGTCTTGTGAAATTAAGGAAAACTATTAAAACAAATTTGTTGTGACTTTAAGTAATAAGTAATTTAAACTTTATTAATTACAATAATGAAAATAGAAAATACTTATAATGTAAAACTGTAATACCAAATAAAGTATAAAACATACACATTTAAAAAATGTCTAAATAAAAAATAGATTCTACTGTGTGAATAAAATCAAATTTGTTAATGCCATACTTTGCTACTGAACTCGGAGCAGAAGGGTTCTGAAGCTGTTCTTATAATGTGCATCCTACAAAGGTCTTGGTTTTCTTGTGTTATAATCATGGCAATCTTTGTTATAAAAAGATTTACTTTTTAATTTTGTAGTGTTTTCAAAAATATATTTATTATATGTGGGAAAGTTAATATTTTAAAAACTATAAATGATTTCCTGCAGGATTCCAAATCCAGTCTTACCCCTAAGTTCTTTTGAAGCATAAGACTCTTTGTATTTCTTGACTTGAAGAGATCACTCCTGGGGTAGATACGTCTATAACAGGATATATGAAGTGCAGTAGCGTGTAATGTTTTTCACACTCCTCACAGGCTCACTTTCAGTAAGTAGAGATGGAGCAATCTTGAGGTAATTAAATCAGTTATGTAGACCTGACAATAATATATAAAGTGGTTTGAAAGTCGGTGCCAATGGGTTAACAGCCAATTAACGAAAATGCTAGGCTGCTATTTTCTGTTCTATGGGATAGAGAGAAATGAAGTTTGGTTTTCTATTAAAGAATGTGGCAAATATTAGCTTTGTACTGGTATAAACAATGCAGTCAGCTGCTTGCAACAATGAAAGTTCTTGGTCTCAAATATTGATTGTGCATATTGGGTTAGTTTTAAGCTATTCCATGTGATAGTTGTGTAAATTGCAGTAAAATGATTATATCAAAACAAAAGAGTTTTGTGTTTTAGAATTTGCATGAATGGGATCTGTTATGATTGCAGAGCAAAACTTTCACACTAAATCTGGAAATAATGTACATCACAGAAACTATATTTTTGGGTATGACATTTCCAAATAAATTGTTATGTCCTGGTAAAAGTTCAGACTGCCCATAAAAGATGGTGAACAGAGTTCAAGAAGTCTGTGCTTGCAGTTCAAAAAATTCAATAATTCTGGCTAGTTTAGAACTTCAGGTTTCACAGCCTACTCTACTGTATGGCGATTTTGAGAAAGCATCTTTATTTTAAGCCATATATATTTAAAATGGGTGCAAGAATTGAAACCAAATGATAAGCCCAAACACTGGGACCTTTCAACTGAATTGCAGGGCCGATTAGAAGGATGGATTCACTGAGCTACACATTTTCAGTGATGAGGCGATTTTCCATCTAAGAGCAAAAGTTAACTGATACATAAAGCTCTTGAGTACTGAGTATCCACATTTCATTGTCGAACATGTGAGGGACTCTCCTAAAGTAAAATGTTTTGTGCTATGAGTAGATCCAAAGTGTATGATCCTTTATTTTTTGCCGAGAAAACAATCACTGACCATGTTAATTCTCTGGCAGGTAAGCTGATTTAGACTAGGTGTGCTAAACTGAGCAAACCATTTTCTAACAAAATGACACAACTTTACATTAACGGTTGTAATTATTTTAATAATGCACTAAATGAAATGAAAAAAAAAATCACTTACCAAGGAAATCCTGCTGAATCTGATGGTGTTTCTAATATATATATTTTTTTAGTTAAAAAAATATATTTAAGGAAAAAAGTTTGTCACTTGCAAAATCTGACTTTGAATTAGAACAGTTAATTTAATTATAAGATAATACACTTTGTTTTTATATGACTAAATCCCAATCAATTCTGACAAAAACACTGAATTATGTTAATATTTACAAGTTTTATTGCCGTTTATATTTCATGTCAGCACTCATGTTTTGGAAAGCATTCCTAATGAAGCCCTTTGTTACACTTGCAGCAAACAGTTCTTGATCGTCTTTTCAATCCTGCTGCAGTACAAACACAGCATCAAGACTTTTCTTTCTGGTAGTTTCCTGAGTCCAGGTGAACCTCGATTATCATCTGGGATGTCCTTTTAAGAAATCCATACTGCGGCTAATTCATCAACTACTGCGCTGTTATAATCGTATCTAGACATTATTTTATTGGCACCAGTATTATATTCCTTATAAAGTAGGCTACATATGAATTTAACACCATTCTGCTAATAATGTTAAATACCACTTTTTTCCAATATCGAAGGGACCGCCGCTCATCCAAATATTCATACAGCATTATATCATTTGTGTCAATCCCTCTCATATACTTGTTATATTCTGCTATAACCTCTGGCTTTGAAGTGGTCTCCTCAATACCCCTGTGGTTAGAAGTTTTTACCACTTCACTTGGTGGTATTTTGCTGGACAATAACAAAACAGGAATTTTCTGGGATTGTTTTTCCCTATATGCACATTCAAGAACAGGCCCTGACCAACAATACATATTTTCCCCAACATTAAATTTTTTTCTAAATTGTGGAGGCAGTCCCTTACTATTTCGCCTTACAGTACCTTTATATATTCAACTTGAATATACAGTTCTTTCAGGAGAGGATTATACAGATAAAAAAAAAAAATTATCTACAAATATGTGGTAACCTTTTTGCAAATAATTCCCCAATTTCAGTAGATTCTTTACCGCAGAATGCCCCAGGCCATTTGTTTTTATTTCATGTTTGTCCTCATTTGATTTTGCACCCTTGTTTGTGTAAAATCCTAAACAATATTTTATAATGGAGTCACATAACATCCAAAATTTTATCCCCTATCTATGATGTTTCTTGTTTGGCTAATACTGAAGTATTGAGGTGCGACACTTTGTTCCTACAAGACTTTCATCAATGCTTAGGGATTGATTTGGAACATAATGCTGGCGAAAAACAATATTTGCATGATCAACAAGAAATTGAAACCTTATGCATGGATCATACTTTTCATGTCCAGAGGGTGGACACTTGTTTCTATCTACCAGGTGAAAAAAAAATCTGATTAATTTGAATCGTTTTAGTGAAAACATTTTGTTGAACCATGGGGTTGCATGGGAAGATAATGTACTCAAGTAAGACTCTAAAGTAGGTTTTCGTAATAAACCCATATTTATGATGCATGCTAAAAAACCTTTCATTTCTTCAACTGAAACTGATTTCCATTTTTGTAGGTCTAAAGGTAAGTTTCCAGACAAATTTAAAATGCAATCTTGAGCATACCTGTTTGTTTCTTTCACCATTAATTCAATTAGACTGTTTGTAAAAAAAAAAATTAAATAAAAATAGGAAATTATTGGGGAATTGATAGGTGGCATTCATTTAGGATCACCATTTCCTAAAAATTGAAGAGGTAACAAGAGAGGTTGTTCTGGGGATTAACAATAGTGTATGCATCTAACCTATTTAGACCTAGGTCACTATTACCACTAGGAATCATGTCATTATCACTATTGACAATATGAATTAACTGATACAAAATCAACAAACTCACACACAAACAACTTTACACAATACTTTGTGAGCTTATAACTCGATTGGTTCTTTAAAATATCGCTTTAGATGTGGTCCTTTATTCATTAGGAACAATAGATATATTTGCAAGCCAATGCCATCTAGTAGAGAAATACACAACTACGTTCAGTTAAATAAGGTAAAGACAGATTGTTACATTGCCTGTTCTCGTAATAGTACTGGGTAACGATAAATCGTTACCTTGCCTGCCAAAGGGTTAATGGAATGATTTATGCCTCAGATGGAGAAGGATATGCCAAATGTAGTCTTTCAACTGAATGGCATTCCATTATGTTTCCATCAGGATGTTCGAGTGTACCTTAATAATATCTTTTAAGGATGTTGAATTGGGCAAGCTTTGGAAGACAATTCACCAATGCTAATTTTGCCTTCACCTTTGGCTTGACACCATGAGGTTTACTTTATGGTGGATACATCAAAGACTTAGTTTATGCCCCCTCCTCAATACTTATATGACCTTAAAACACCATCACTGAAACAGTGGAGTAGATATCTGGAGATATTGTGATATACACAACAGAGCTTGAATATTTGTTGTTACCAGTGGGACTCACATCAAGCACTAGTGATAAAATTTTATATTATACCTTTTAATGAGTTTAATATAACTTTTAAGATACAAAATATATTACTATAATCATGCACCTATGAATGAAAAAAAAAGCTTACTTTCGTATCATTCTTTTTTAATAACCCTGTATTTTGAAGGCAATTTTTTTAACTGTCACTTCTTAAACTATGGTTAAATAAAATAAAAAAACTCAAGAATTAAACTAACCTCAATGAAAAATTACACTTATTTATTTTCATAAAATCAACAAATATATATACAGTAAATACAATGTATAAAGTCTTTATTTGACATCTGTTATAAAAATAATGCAGAATGTTTACTGTAGTTTTTTTGTTTCAATACATCTAGATTTGTCACCACTCAAAAGGAATAGAAGGCAATAGACGTTGCTCATCATTTGATTCCCAAATCCAGTCTGGTTTCACAGCTGTTATTCTGAAGTCTTTCTTAAACTGAAATATAGAAACAGTATTGTGTAAGTTTTATGTTTAACATACATATTGATAGAAAAAGAAATTAAAAAAATTATAGCGAAAACTCATAAATTTTAATATGTTGAATACTTTACTGTCTTGTATAAAAATAGTTAAACATGTTAAGTGCTGCTAATCGAACCAATGTAGATAACTGTTTCTGGAATGCTTAGGCTCAAAACACAATGCGGTTTGCGTCGAGTTTACTGTTAATGTGACAAATTTTCAATACAAGAAGCCGTGAAAGTCGAGGCAGCTGCTACCACCTGGTCAACTCGACACTATTACACTGTCGCCTAAATACATCTTACTAAAACTGAGTTGCCCAGTGAGAAATTCTTTAATTTCCAAAGATGTCTGAAACAGCTTTTATTAAATTATTAATATAATCTGAGGTCAATTAGTTAAAAAAAAGTATGTTGGTGAGAGTTACCGAGAAATAAAGTAACTAGGCCTATATGATATTTCTAAAAACTAAAATAATAACTGATAACAAATTAAAATTTCAGTGTTAGTCCTATATAATACTGAAACCAAACAGTATAATTATTATAATAAATTATGTTTATTTAGAGAATTAATAGGTCACATTAGACAGCAATGGGTTGTGAAAAAATGACATGAGTCAACAGTTGTTCGACATGTCAGATGTTGCTTGAGTGTAGTATATTGTAACCATTGTTCAATTAGGGTTGATATGTTGGGTCGACAGGAAAAACAAACCACCTCATGTATGTGTTTTTTAGCTTCATTCAGAAACTTGTTTGTAGTAATGCTGCTTTTGTTCTGAAGTGCAACTAGCATGATTTCGAAACCTTTATTCATACTATTTCAATCCTTGATAGTGTGCACTAGATACAGTAAAGTTTATCAATCCCCCCCCCCCCAATATAATAATACAGATCAATATTACTTCAAATGTTGCATCATTTTTTACTTTTTTCCTCATATATCTAACCAAAATGTTTTATATTCCGTTCATTTGATCAATAAATTAAAAAGTTTTAATACGTAATTTTAAGTTCAATTTACAGTTTTCTTTATTTAGTGTTTGGCAGGGGCTCTTATGTTTGTTTTTATATTTATAACCACTACAAAAAATAAAAATTTGATTAATTTTAAAGCAACAGGATTCACACGTTATGTAGTAATATATGAAGCATATTAATGTTTTAATTCTAGAAATAACATTACGAAATAAAATTTGGATTCAAAGAGAGTAATGGGATTTTACATACAACACTTCAAGTTGGAATGGATCGACATAAGTTTAGAAATCATATCTTGAATATCAGTCATAAAATTGGCTCTAAGATGTTGATTAACCTTTTTTCTCATATTTTTACAGTTTTATTATTGTATTTTGGAAAGATAAAAAGTGAATTGTTGCGTTTAATTATGTGTAAAGATTTAAGTGGCCATTTATCAAATATTTTGTTCCAACTATAATCATAAATTTTCTAGACTGAAATAAAAACGACAATTACAAAAATTACATAATTTTTTTTAATGATTTAAAATGACAACTTTTAGTAGTTATTTTTATATAATTAATGTTAACAAATCAATAGACAATAATGTAAAACAACTAGACAACTCTAATGACTACATTTTAAATAGTCCAACAAAATTTTCATTCATAATGAAAGAAATGTTTTACTTTTATGATTATATATTTAATTTATTACTAGTTTTGTTGTAACTTAAATCAAAAATTTAATTAAAAATGAATTACAGCCTAATCTTGTTTATTATTACAACTTCCAACTGAAAAACTTACACAATGAATAGTTAATTACCTTATCAGCCAATTCTTTTTTATCAGTGATGATATATTTCACTTGACTTGGTAACGAGTCCATTATTATCCTGTAACATGAAAAAGTACTTTTAATTTAAAAAAGAGCTTATTGTTAAAAAAAAAAATACTACATTTCATTTAGATTTGTTATTTCTATGTTAAGAATACAAGGTGTGGTTATAAAAGAAACTTGATTAACCGCCAGTCTTTGGACCGTACCGATGACGGTAACAGAAATACCAGCCTTCCGGTGCGGTGACGGATGGTTGAGTGATAAGGAAGTGCTATTGTCAGTGGAGCATATGTTGGATACATTTTATATATACAGTAGAACCCCTCTTAACTGGTCTAGTCGGGACTGACACTCGGGCCGGTTAATCCGAGGTTCTCGTTAAACTCGTCACAAAGCTTTACTACAGATTCTCCTGTCAAGTCTTTTTAACACATTTAACCGCGTCTCAAACAAAACCAACACACGCTTCCGTTTTCGTAACTCGCTCATTTTTATTTACTGTATTAACTGTACGTAGATCATAACCAGTCAAAGACAAGAAGAAAACTGAAAAGAAATGTTTTATTTTCCATAACGTATATTAAATTGATTCGTGGAAAAAAAGCAGCCCATCAAACGTTTTGGCTAGGGTATGTCTGCTATACCGACTGGTGCCAATGCCACGTTGTTTTTACGCCGACAATGGGATACCGCTATCGACAACGTCGTTTGACTCGCTGCCGCTTTGGTACCGCGGTGTTTTTACGATGCCGACAATGAGATACCGCTATCGACAAAGTCGTTTGACCCGCCGCTTTGGTGCTGCGGTGTTTTTACGCCGCCGACAATGGGATACAGCTATCGACAAAGTTGTTTGACTCGCCGCCGCTTTGGTGTTTCAATTACAATGTCTTTTCGGAAACTCTCATGGAACTAGTACACTACGAAATAGGCCGGTTAATCAGAGGACCGGTTGATCCGAGGCCGGTTAACAGAGGTTCTACTTTACTAATAATAAACTCAGTTTTAAAGTCTTTAGTTTTATAATTTTTGCGCTTTAATAACATTTTCTTTACAAAACATTTATTTTTGTGCTAATTAAAAAAAAAAAAAAAATTAAACAAAATAGTACATACTATGATAAAATTTAAAGAGTATCAATTATTTTGTAACATAACAAAAAAACTTCATTTGACTTCTTTCTGAGGCATTTATTACAGTTGTATAAATAATTTTTGTATAAATTGTTTAAAGAAAACTGGACAAATTTTTATAATACAGATATAAGACTGTTGTACAAACACCATGCCTTCACTTCCTTCACCTGTCACACATTTAGTATACAGTCAAGAAATATATTTAGGCTACTTTTTTTTTTAGGTTTTATAGTATTTACTTATGTACATATTTAATATTTTCCTATTGTATATTTCATTCAATAATGTGGACAACAAAATATATTGTTATACAACTAGATTTTTCTCTGACATGGCGGTTAATAGAAACTGACGGTTAAAAGGGGGACTATAATCGAGTTTCCACTGTAATAAAATTAAAATTAACTAAAATTATTTGACAAATTACATAATAGAAATATTATTCTCTTCAATATACTTCTCTTCTCAATCCCTACACTGTTCCATGTGAATCTTCCACTGTTGGAATCATTACTAAAAGTCATGTTATGATAGGTTCTTTATCAACTCGATAGCTTTTACTGGATCTACGGACTTAAAATGGGTTTCTTTTAATGTAGACTAAATCTTGGAAACAAAACAAAACTGCATGAGGCTAGGTCAAGTGGGGGCTATGGATGTTTCAACAAAGAAAAGTTACATGGGGTTAGGTCAAGTGGGGGCTATGGATGTTTCAACGAAGAAAAGTTACATGGGGTTAGGTCAAGTGGGGGCTATGGATGTTTCAACAAAGAAAAGTTACATGGGGTTAGGTCAAGTGGGGGCTATGGATGTTTCAACAAAGAAAAGTTACATGGGGTTAGGTCAAGTGGGGGCTATGGATGTTTCAACAAAGAAAAGTTACATGGGGTTAGGTCAAGTGGGGGCTATGGATGTTTCAACAAAGAAAAGTTACATGTGGTTAGGTCAAGTGGGGGCTATGGATGTTTCAACAAAGAATAGTTACATGGGGTTAGGTCAAGTGGGGGCTATGGATGTTTCAACAAAGAAAAGTTACATGGGGTTAGGTCAAGTGGGGGCTATGGATGTTTCAACAAAGAAAAGTTACATGGGGTTAGGTCAAGTGGGGGCTATGGATGTTTCAACAAAGAAAAGTTACATGGAGCTAGGTTAAGTGGGGGCTATGGATGTTTCAACAAAACAAAGTTAAATGAGGTTAGGTCAAGTGGGGGCTATGGATGTTTCAACAAAGAAAAGTTACATGTGGTTAGGTCAAGTGGGGGCTATGGATGTTTCAACAAAACAAAGTTAAATGAGGTTAGGTCAAGTGGGGGCTATGGATGTTTCAACAAAGAAAAGTTACATGGGGTTAGGTCAAGTAAGGGATATGGATGTTTCAACAAAGGATTCCGTGCTTCTCCAAAAATGATCTGACAGTCTAATGTTGTGTGGCTAATGAAAATAGAAAACCACTATAACTGAACAAAAAAAGATTTGATTTAAACAGAGCTCAAACCTTAATCCGAAACTCCTTATTGTGATGAACTTTCAAGACCTCTTGATTAACATGGTGCCTGCTAAGTTTTATAATGGTTCCTTAAAAATAATAGAAAATAATGAAGAGGCCTATGGATCCTTTTAAAAGTTAATTTTGTGCAGTTTCGTAATATCACCAAACCGATTCACAAATACCACTAAAAGCAACCTATTACATTAAGCAGGTTTTAATAAGCTGTGTGTTAAGTTTTATTATAATAAAATTCACTAAATAGAAAGACAGGAAAAAGGTAATGTTGATAAAATCAGAATTACAGTTTAAAATAAGTATTTCACATACCCTTTATAAGCGACAATGTATCTTTGTAACCTCATGATTTCTTTTTTATCCATGTCATCAGAAATATAAAACCTGATATTATCAAACATATCTAATAAAGGAGGCAGTGGAAGTGCAGCAGTTGTTTTGCTTTGTTTTGAATAATCTTTGTTTGAGTCCTCGACATCACTCTCCAAATCTGTATCATCATTGTAGAGATCTGACAGTTGTACTTCCTTTGTTTTTGGTTGTGTAGTTGCGGTCTGTTTTTTCTGTCGTGCTCTTACTCTAAACAAATTATATTATAATCGTTTATTAGTTTTTTTTACATAAAGTGAAGTCTTTTAAAAAACGAATTGATTACAATTTTTTATATTACTATCCATTTTAACTCCTTTTGATTTGAGACTATAAATAATGAGTGGATGAATATAATTTTTATTTGATGATTTAGTACTTACTCCACCCTGTCATGGAAACCCACCCTTAGGATATGCTACAATGGAGGCAGGTTGTAAGACTCCAATTAATTACCTTCCAGGAGGGTCTTGCTATGGTTTCCTCCAGCTGGTATAGTAGTTATCACCCTGGAGTGTGACATTCCGGGTTCAATTCCCTTGGGGATCAAACTTTACAGAGTTGATCCAGTTTAATGAGGAAAATTGAGAAACTACAATTAGTAGGAAAGTCTAGTTAAGAAGGCTAGAACAACAGTGACAGGAATTTCGATGAGCTAACCACAAATTACCTGATTGAAAAGCCATCTAGGCTCTTCATGGGCTGTTTCACTGTGGAATTTAGTTTTTAATTTAGGGCCGAACTGTGGAGATAAATAGATTAGAAGCACCTTGCCTCAGCCAGTCATGATTGATAAAATATGTTAACATCTGAAGAAGCTAAATGATTACTAATTTCCTCCAAGAGTGTTACTCAGTGATTAGGAAATTAATGAATTACATGTAGATTAAGATCCCTTATCCCTCAATTAAAAGCAGATGTGAAATGGATTTTTAGATAAAGATAAAACGGTCAATAATAAAACATTTTCTACTCCAAAACTGACAAAACTTCCATCAGGAAAACTACTGGGACTAATAATTGTGTAAGCTTAAATGAACAGAATAATATTGCTATGAAATTGATCCGTTTTGTGATGTTTCATAATAATATGTCTTGTGTGTATTTTAAAACCTGACAATTACCTGAGAATGGAGTTTATTCTTGAAAAATCTGTAACACAATAAATAAAGAAATTGTTCACACTGGACATACATTCACTAGATTGTTAGGTTATATATTTATAATGATAATTATTTCACATTTCCACAGGAAAATTTGCTTACAGCTCAAGATTGTATTTTAATACAAGCAGTTAAACAATCCTTGGTGAGTTTTATGAACCACAGTAAAGTTGCATTTTAAAAGTTTATCACTTTTCTTGAGCAACTACTATTATTATTTTTATTTCATTTAAGAGAAATAATTGCTATGAAACGAATACATTACAACAGTATCAGAACAAGTATAGGGACGACATAACCTGTAGAGGATAGTGGGCAAGAGAACATGGGGTGCGATATTTGTGTTTGTGAGATAACTAACTCTGCAAAATGTATGACCACAAATAACATACGGATGTAAAGTTTAAGGAGGTGCAGCTTTGACATAAGAACGTGCCTACAATGTCCCAAAAAGATATATAGATTGTTTATTTTCCATGTCAAACATACATAAATATAACAACTTTGTATTTACAGTAAATTTTACAAAACAAAATAACAAATAAATTATAATAATTCTTCTACGTAACGTAGTAATTTTTAACTTATATAAAATTATTTCAATTGTTTTTTTTTATTTTAACATGGAAAATTAGGTAATTGTTTAGGCGTGGCAAAAATTAACGCAAAATAGGATGCTAAAGCTAAGCAGTGGAAGCAATAGAATTTTTTTGTTTTTTAATTTTAACTAGTGAACTTAGCACCCTAACCGCGTCACTAGGAATAATGGAAGGAATTAATTAACTTTGATTCAGCAATGTATTCCCAAATGTATAATTCATAGATATTTGGTTATAAAAGATACAACCTTATTAAAATAAAATAAAACAAAACATGAAATTAATAGGAGCTCCTTTACATAAATGATTCAACTGAACTTTACTTTCCTCTAATTTAAACAGAAATAAAATGAATTCACAATGTTATAAGAAGTCAAACAAAACAAACTTTTACAATTTAACAGAGATAACATAAATAATTTAGTACTGTTTATGATATAATGTTTTAAAGAGAAATACCAATGTTCCCCGGGGATGAGCCTCAAAGATAAGAAAATACAGTCTGACCTTTTATTGTCATCGTAACCTCATGAGTTAGTTATGATGCCGTTATGTGTGAACAGTAGGAGTACACTATTTACACTTATTAGAAAATAGTAGGTTTAACTGATACTGACGACAGTTAATAACTTGAGTTATAATATAAAAAAACATTACACTTGCTTGATAATGTGCAATATATATTTATGAAATATAGTTAGAACGCGCAATTATTTTCACAATGAATGTCCTTTTTATAGAAAAAACAAAATCCATCTGACCAGTCCATACAACCACTTGGAAGCCAACAAAACTACCGGATTTATCTGTTTGTCTTGTTAAACAAACAAAGTACTTGGATTAGGCCTTCTTGAATCCAAGCTAGATGTTGACCTTTATGCCTTGAACTGTAAAGTTTGTTTTAAGATAAGAAATATCCTGCTTGTTTGTGCTTACATAAACAGTAATCCTTAGGATAAACCTGTTAGGATCTACCATCATTTGATTTTTTATGCCTCTTGAGTTAGAAGAAACGAAAGAAAAGAAAAGAAAAAAAAGGGGGGAAAAAAACTAAATCCTTCTGAGATGCCATTTACACTTGGAAGAAGAAATATAATAATAACTTTTAAGGGTGTTAATAATAATACAAAACACATAATACAAATTAACTTCTTGTGCAATAAATAAATAATAATAAATGTACAACTTTATCTGTATAACAATTAAACAAACCTTATTCCTACTTACAATATAAACATTTATTTATAATACTCATATCTAATCTTTTACAAAAACACACCATTTCAATAGCCTACGTCAATAAAAAGACAGTCACAATTATTAAAAACAATATTCAATATCATTTATCTGACATAGCCATTCTTTTACTAATTTTGAGAAGTGAACATACGTACCAAACAACTGGATACATTTTGGTAAAAGGTTGAACATTTTAGCCCCTCTAAATAGGTTAGAAATCTTGAATGCTGTTAGTTTTTGGCAAAATACAAAGATCTAAGGGGGCGTATACCCCCTTAAGAGGCTTAAGTATACCCCCTCAAGTGGCTTGATGGCACGCCTCAAAGGCACCCCCCCTAGTTAAAAGGTCATATTGAATGCGAGATTGTACAAGGGGCAAAATAAATTTTCTTTAGCATTTCAGATGGACACATTGATCGGAGAAAGTCAAATTTTCTAATAATTGAGTTCATTATTCTTTGCAAGTTATCAATGTGACTCCTCCAAGTCAAATTTTGATCTAGTACAATTCCTAAATATTTTACTTCATCTATATTACTGGACATGGACATTTATTTATACTATTCGCTTCCAAGCACGGCAAATGGTGATACACTAAGCTATCCGGTAATTCATCTTTTCTTTTAAAGGAAAAAATAAAGTTAGATTTCTCTTCACTTAAAACCATAAATTTTTTTGAGATCCACCAAGGAGAACTTGATGTGCCACCAACAGGATTGTTTATAAGGAAGACAAGCTGTATCAAATTTTTTAACGTCAAAGCTGGACCATTTGGTCACATCTTCTCAAACAACTTTACACCAACTAACATGTTTAGAAGCAGTCACTTGCCTATAGAACCAGTCCTTCTATTCAGAAAATATATAAACCTAAAGAAATTGCACCAGTTAATCCAATTCTGCCTTGGTCCTGGACAGTATACAGTGTAAATAAATGGCTTAACAAAAAAAGAACCTGTAGAATAATTGTGGCACATCATCATGAACATTATCAACAGTATCTTCTCATTAATACAGATATCTAAATGGACAGAATTAATAATCAATCTGGCTCTGGTGTTTGTCCCAGATTTGGACCTTGAATTTTGTTCCATTGACATCATCATCGAGCATGGAAGTTGAACAACTAAGATTATACACTGCTCTACAGTTTTGGATCGTTCTGTCAGCTCGAAGATTTCCATAACGAGTGACTCTAAATTACCATTACAGGTAATTTCATTCTATAAGCGATCCTATATTTTTACCATGTTTAACATTTATCTTCTACATAATTTTAATAAAAAGATATGCTCTTAATGGATTCCTGGACATTAATACATAAGAAGGAATGAGAAAGCGGATAAAGTAGCAAGTACAGCCAAATGGTGAAAATTTTAACATGACATTACAAAAATAAATAACAATATTTGCAGGGAAGACTGGAAAACACCTCTATGGCAGGATAAAAATTTTACATTATCCAACTGGTATACAAAGATTTTAGAACAAGGAATATCATAATAGAACAGCACTTGCACAGATTCAACTAGACCGTATCCCCTTTGTACAAAAATATAATTTAAAAATCAAAACCCTTAAACACATACTACTGGAGTGTACACATACAAGAATTCTGGAAAACACAAGTTGACGAAGATCTTCAAAACTTGAAGCAGGAGGTGAAAATAAGAACTAAATTGAGTAACAAGAGACTGTTTATGATGACGGGTCAAATGTATGAGATGAACCGCCTCATCAATATGGGATGATATTGGACGCATGTAACAAGAAGAGAAATATTTAACCTATTAACTCCCACATCTAATGTTTTTATATCAGGGTAGTTGTCCATAATAATAAATCTGTACTCTCAATTTAAAACGTAAAATTACTGGTTTGGAAGTACTAATATTGACATTCCTTTAACTATGAGGTCTCTCCCTTCCTCCCTAGTAATAAAGGGAATATTAATAAAATATGTACAGAAAAATTAGTATATATTAAAATATAAAATGTTAATGGTAACAGTAAAATACCGATGGAGGGGGGGGGGAAGGAAGAATGGTCGTGTTAATTAGGTAAGTTCCTCAGGCCTACATTAACCCCCACTTCAGAATGATAAAATTACTAAGAAAGGTTTTTATAAAATACCAAGCAGTATTATTATTTTTGCAACTATAGCAATCAGATTAATTACAGGTTAGTATTGTAGTAGATTTTTTATGTTTAATTTCTTTTTCCCCTCATAAATGGAAAGCTAAGGAATATTAACAAAAGTTGAATAATGAAAGCTAATAAAAATTGAGTTAACGGCAAGATTTAAACGTGCATTTGACTGACTGCTGGCTTTATGGATTTGAGAATCATGATCTTTCAATTAAATTCTATGAAATATCGTGAGATTCACAGCTATCGAGGATTGTAAGATCCACCCTATTAGTTATAATTTATAAGGTTATAGCAGCAAAATTTGTATATACCTTGTTTTTTTTAAAGTCTGAACAATTTGAATTTTATAGTTTAAAAATACAACACCACATGGCTGTTTTGTCAGGTGCAGTTAAGTCACTTAAAACTTACATTGAACATAACACAATACATAATGAAACACGAGTAAACGCTAATACAAATTCAGAAAAAATCTAGCTATATAGTCGGTCCATCAGTACGGCTCTGCTTAAAGCAGATAATTAAAGATTAAAATAGGAGCTAATTTATTGTTATTTCTGTCCATTTTTAAAGGTTGGATCTTCACTAATGTTTATTTAGGTTTTAGAGAAACATTTGATCCATTAAGGCTATTCTAGGTACTATAGCCTAAAAGTTTTCTTAAATGATTATTAAATATTCTATTACTGATTATTCATTTATTTTACCTTTCAATCTCTTCTTCTGTATCAGAACCACCCGAACTTTCCGACACAGTTCGTCTTCTACTACCCCGCTCAATACTACCATTGTTGGTCACCTCTTCACAGATTTCTTCTTCACTTTCTGGCTTTCCTTTATCATTTTTATCAAGAGCATATCTGTAATAAAATCATAGAATATAAAAGTAAAATGTGTTACTTGAACATCAACAAATAACAACACAATCAAAACGATGTTTCAACAACTAGTTAGTTGTAATGAGACTTTGGACAGGAGATTTAAACTAATTACTTGTTTAGCAAATTACAAGAATAATTTAAATATTAAAAACCAATTACATTCTCAATTATGGTGGTCATGAAACCAATGATTACTTTAGTTTTTACTTTCTCACAATGTAGGTAGTATACGAAAAGTTATGTAATGAGTCAAAAAATTGATACACAGTTTTTTGAGGATATATACGTTTCAAGATTTCCTAAGTTTAAAAAAAAGTTTTTAAAATGATGTCTGCTGTTGTATGCACAATACTCTGCATCTGAAATGTGTGGACAGATTTAAACAATTTTGGTATATGGTCATATCTCGGTATGCTTTTTTTAACATTCTTTCAATAATTAAAAAAATTGGGAGTAGCTGTCATAAGAAAAAAAATACAATTTTCTAAATCTGGTCTTAACAATTTTAATCAAATTTTGCTCATGTTTACCCTCTAAAGACCCAAACAAAATATATTAGTCGTAATTTCTTCAAAAATATTAGTTTATGAGTTATGGTAAAAAAAACAAAAAAAACAGGGTATCGTAAATTATAAATTTTTTCAAAATTGGTTTAACCGATTTCATTAAAAATTTAGTGAAATGTAAAGATTAATAATTTAAACCTGTGTGCAAATCGAAACTAAAAAATTATGATTCAGGAATAATTCTGACCTGTGTCAGAAAACCAAAATCAACCTGTGCGGTCATTAAAATCTCGAGTTTAATTTAATATGATTTACGCTGGGGACGTGTTTATAGCACAAGTGAAATAAGTTTACACTCTATTTAAATATATAATTATTGGGTACTTAAGTAACACACGGACCAGTATAATAGATTAGATTTAGGCCAGGTTATTAAACCTAATTTAATATGTAAGTATAAAGATTAGATAAACTTTAAGATTCAATATTTTTATTTATCAAAAATTACAAAAAGATGATGGTTTTGAAAGCAGCATGAATTTTGCGATGTCAGCCAATATCGTTTTAAAACAATCACTGTCCTCCTTTTTCACCATTAACTGTCACATGAATTCAAACAAATATGTATCAAGATGATGTCGAGCAGTGCTAAGATGTTTTTTATTTCTCCATTTTGCAAAACCCCACATTCTTTTTATAAGTTGCGTGTTAGAGGCAGTGCAAGATATAAAGTTATATTTATGATTGACCTAAAAATGTGCAAAGCCACCCGTGTTCAATTCTTCTGTTTTATAGCCTTTTTTAACAGTCAGATTTTATTGTAGAACCAGACTCAATATAGCTGCCATTAATGTTTGTGATGTTTTGTCTGGTACCTTGAATAAAAACCGAGCATTTGTCTCAAAATATAAACCCTCAAAAACCCATTTTGGAGGTAAAATTCCCCTGGTATTATTTTTTCCTTTTGGTAAATAGGCTTTTATCTATTTAAACTATTATTCCGAAACTACCAATTTTGCTTTTCAACTGCATCAATACCCACTTTCCTTATATAATTATTCCAATTAATTGACGTTTACTGCAATTAAAAAGTCCTAACTGCAGTTTACAAAAATCAATAAAAGTAAAATCCTCATACCAAAAGTACATAAACTGAACAACTTTAGTAAAAGGGAATTTTACTAACTTCAAATCAAGTACCAACTTGAATGCCTAATTTCTTCACAGATTTATTACACTTCCAAAATGGGTATTATTTTCCAAATTATAGGTTCATGACATGATCATTTTCACATTTTTTTCCCGTCATGTCAAGCCTTTAATTAAAAAAAAAAAAAAAAAAAAACTTATAATCAGCCTCATTAGATGGTAAGTCCCACAACCAACACTGTAGCAATTTTTAATGAATCATCCGAATGTCTGACTCGTAAGTTACGACAAAGTCCACCTCCATGATAAACATTTTTGTGAGTGTTTTAAGCAATAAATGACCTCCGAATAGAGTGAAATGTGTTTTGTGTAGTATTGTATGTTTGTAATTGTTTTAACTTTATTTTCCTGATGATGGGTAATTCACAAACTGCAGTAGAGTTAAGGTATATCTAAATTAGAGGATTAGTAGACCTATTTTAATATACCGAAATTAAACAACATTGAGCAAAAAAAAAAAAAAAACAATACTGTGCAAAATTATTAGCTATAATAACCTGGCCTAAGATAATCTATTCGACAGGTCCGTATTGTTTCAAATACGACGTCTATGTTTCATTTACACTTCATGACCGACTGACAGTGTTGCAGCAAATAGTTTTGTTTCGTTAGTATTTCAATTTTGTGAGTGGGTTTGTGATAAAGTTTGCACAATTTTTTGCATCATTTATTTTATAAAATACTCAAAGTTTTATTTAAAAAATGTTTGTTACATATTACTTACTTTAAGAAAACCAATATAATAAAATTCTACAGACAAAAATTGAATTGTAATATTTAAAATTTGAAGGATATATACATTATACATCTGGGCATCAAATTATTGTTCTAAAACAAAATACTTACCTTAAAAACATAATTACCTTATTAAAAAAAATGAATGGCTAAAATTGATTTAATGGTAGTATGGTGATTTCAACCTGTACTTACCTTCGCCAAGGCAATCGCTTCCGTCGGTCATGACAGTCTTCTACCCATTCCTTCCGCACTATCTTGCCTCTGCCACGTACTTGGTTAAACTTTGGTGTATTTGGAAATGCACAACTATAAACAAAAATTAAAAACAGACTTTATGTATTCTTTGCAGAAAACTTTTTCTTTTTTTTTTAATTGGTGATGGGTTATAGTTAAAAATAGAGTCAAAATATGACATCAACTCTTAAACTGACAAGATTTTTGGCTCTTAATTAGTATAATTTTGGAAAACCACACTTTATTTCTAAAATTTTACTAATAGAGGTAGAATATGATTACGTTAAAGAAAATAGGGTGTTACAGTATAGAATTATCAGTTATTGTAGTTATAGTAGGTTAACGAGACATTCATATGGGGATGGGGAAGGAGCTAAGCTTTTCATCTCCAGAAGCTAATATATTATTTATACAACAAGACTCCCTAACAAGTTTGATCTCTGTTTTGCGACTGATCGCTTGTTTCAACTAATATAGTGATTTTGGACTTCCCCGTCCATCTAACATATAAGCAAGATAGTGGACACAAAAATGATTATAGGAACATGAAATTTGGTATAGAGGACTATAGTAAGCTCATAATAGGACCCTATTGAAATTAAGAAAAATCGAATTAGAAATGTCGATCATTTTAAACAGTTTTTTGTTCATATCTAGTGTGTTATTCAACTTATATTGTACCTAACTAACCACTCGATGAAGACAAATAGCGAGTTATGAGAAGCAGTAGGGCCGAGTCACTGACACAAGTATAGTCAATACAGACTCGTTCATAAATGTAGAGCTTTGAGGCTCACTATGGCCAAGTCACAGACACGAGCAAAGCAAGTGGAAACCTTTTCAATAAATACATATTTATGAGGCCAGCCAAGGCCTAACTGACATCAAGAAAGTAGTGATGTATACAATTAATTATACGAGGTTCATCTGTGTAACAACTGTTTTAAACAAACTTACCCTAGTAGATAAGACATCTTGATCTACTAAAAAAATTAAGATTTTTTACAAGACCCAAGAAAACAAGTTCTCTCGCTCTCTCTCTCTCTCTCTCTCTCTCTCTCTCTCTCTCTCTCTCTCTCTCTCTCTCTCTCTCTCTCTCTCTCTCTCTCTCTCTCTCCACTGTAGTGAGATCGTTAAATGTTAAAAATTAAAAACATGAAACGACACGTTTCAACAAACACTACCTTACCCAGGCCTATCATACAATGTAATTCTCAAAGGCTTTCTTGAGTCTTGTAGGAAATGTTAAATTGTATTGGTAGATCAAGAGGTCTTACCTAATATACATAGTATAGGGTAAGTTTATTTAAAACAATTGTTTTCTGAACGTCGTAATTGTGTGTGTGTGTGTGTATATATTAAACAGTCTTCATTCGAGTCAGTGTCTTTATCCTGGCAAGGTTCGAAAGTGTACATATGTTAAAAAGCCTCCTGTCACTACGTTCTTATCTGTGACTAGGTTCTACCGGATCTCATAACTGTACAAATAACATATTTTCTTATGAGGTCAATGTTCGAAATTATATTTTTGACAATAACTTTACTATTTGTCATAGTAGAGAGGTGTCATGTAGATGTGGTACAATTACATACATAATTAAAATCTGTAAATTTTTACCTAATTTTAAGTTGAATAATGCATGAAGTATGAACAAATTTTTTTAAAAATTCCTGGTATTTTTACTTTTGTAATTAGATATTTACAAATTTTAATAGGGTTCTTATATGAGTACACTATAATTAACTATACCAAATTTCATGTTCCTATCTTATTTTTTATGGCTGCTATAGTGTTTACATAAAAACAACAACAGACATACAGTTTGAAAAAAATCATATTTTTGGTTGACTGAGGCCATGAAACGTGAAGATCAATAAAAAATGGAAGGTGAAATTTTTTATGACTACTACGTTTACTGGGTAAGTAAACACAAAAACTGTCTAAAGAGTTAATGTGTATCTTGTGTTTTCTCATAATTTATTATTTTTTAAAAATTAATGTTTAGAGTAGAGTGATGATGTTCTAAATAAAACCTTGAAGGAGAATGCATATGTAACTGCAGTAGAGTAGTTTATCAACAGTAGATCACGTGATGGAAGAAGATCAAGGATTAAGGAGGAATTGAATTGTGAAAAAAAAAAAAATGTTTGCCTGTTATGACAAACAACAAATTACGGTATTTAAAAATCATGTAACAAAATAATAAATATAACTGACAATTCTGCAAATTTATAACGTTCTACCTTTAGAAATTACCCCTTCCCTCATCTAAGGACCAATATGTGTTCAGTCAAATGGAGTTAGACTTTGATAAAGTTAAAGATGCATCCTTCAACAATCTTAAATTATTACAAAACCACAAATTATAGTTTGGGTTTGTAGTGATTGTGTCCAAGTTATTTGTTTTTATAAAAAAGTGATAAATAGTAGATGATGTCTTGAAAATCGTTCAATACAATCGAAACCATGGTCGTCAGAGAGAAGTTCATTACAAAAACAAAGGTAATACATTTACTTTCTTAAATAATATTACTTACATGAGATGGGTACAGTTGTTGTCCCAATCTGCTTTGTACTTAGAACCCATACTCAGAGCCTTATTTCGAAGTTCTCCTCTTAACGGATTTTGGTAACCACTTATTACAAGAACAACGCCCTCCATCAATCTATTGAATGGTTTCTGTGGTTTCACTGTAGGGTTCATTTTTTGCCGTTTATCACTATCTTCAGATTGGCTACTATCCTTGTTACGTTTTACTACACTGTTGGTTTTAGAAGTCGCTGGATTTTTTGACGTAGAAGTTGACGGTTTTGTATTAACTTTTGGTTTATCAATAGTTGGTTTTCTTTTTTTCTTTATGTTTTCATCAGTGTCATCAAATAATGGTAAACGACTGTCTTCGTCTGCAACATAAATTATAAACAGCATAATCTAACATAAATAGGTTTAACTGGCAATTTCTATTTGTCGATAATTAAATTTTTTTTTATTATAAGAGTTGACAAAAACATTTAAAATGTAGATAAATTAAAAAGCATACCTATGAAATTAAACACTTTTATCTCTATGCTAATTTAAATATTTTAGAAAAACATAATCTTTGAACAAATATTAGATCAGAAAAGCATCTTTAAAATACTGGAATATCCGTACGCATATTTTTTTATGGTTGAATTTGATTTTTGCAACTATTTTTAAACCATAACACAAAATATTTGTTAGCAATTGTGCAGGAAGAAAAGCCTCATCTTCAGAAATGTCAACTGTGAGGGAAGGTTGGCATAAACATTACGAGTTTATGCTGGATATGGCAGACACGATTGTGTCCTGACTTGACAATAATATGAAGAAAATTGAAATATGTCCTTCTGGTGGAACTAAAAATTATGTCCGATAATATGGAGATTAAAAATAATTTTCTCCATCTATTTCATATTTGATACCTAAAACTTCACTCAAACCATTATAATAAAATAATAACTCCTAAACATACAGTATCTCCCACGAAGAGGTACATGCGTTTAATTTTTATTCCTCAACAAATTCTTTTGAAACTTTACATAATTTTTAATAAAGTTACCAAAAATGTTGTGTGAAAATTTCAACATTCTGGTGTTTATAGAAAGAAAATGGCGAAAAAAAAGAAGGGGGAAAAAAAAAATACAAACGTAACTGATACAAATATGATTTTCTTTTAAAACAAACTAAAAACTAATTTTTTGTTTTAAAAACCAATGAATATAAGATTAAAAATTTATTAACTGAAACCCATAAACAGGGGTACTAATAGCAATGCCTAATAAATGACTAGAATGCCCTTGTAAAGTAATTTTGTAGACTCCAAAGAAGTTCCTCTTCGATAATGTTCTTCAAATCCTCATCATTGTGGAAACTATGTGTGCACTCCTTTAAATAGCCCCATAAGAAAAAATCACATAAAGTTAAATCAGAAGATCGGAGTATCCAATCTAATAACCGACTTTTATGAACAATCCAAAGCCCTTGAAGATTGTTCTTTAGTAATTGTTTAACTGAATTTGCACAGTGGGGCGAAAGATCATCTTGTTGAAAAATAGCTTAGCTCATTTCCGGAACCGTAACATGGGGCAGTACTTGTTCATTTAAAACTTCTTCATATTTATTTTTAATCATGGTGCTGTCTAAAATGTCATAAGACAGCACACGTTAGCAGTCACCGCTGCCCAGACAGTAATTCCTTTTGATTTAAGAACTTTCTGATCGACATCATCAGGGTTTTGGGTGTTGTAATAATTAAAGTTATGTCTAAACTATTTATGCTAAAGACTGTAACCATAATATTTTAATTGAAACTTGCCGACCATGCTGTAACTAGCGAAACCATGGTCGGTAAGTTTCAATTAAAATATTGTCGTTTATACTACTAAAATTGTTGTTTTAATTTATTTAGAGTTATGTCTATTTATAACACAATTGTGGAAAAAAGTAGACTATTCTGAGAAAAAATTAATGTCAGTCTCATGAAATTTAATGATGTGGAACACAGTGGCAGCGATAGCGGGCCCACGAGCCTTGACCGGGATTTTTCGGGAAATTTTACCGGGACCCGGACCCTGACGGGCCCCCCTATCATAACAATATTTTTATGAGTATTGTCAAGAAATTACTAAAATAAGCTAAACTGACACTTGACCGATCGATAGAAATTCTCTACTAACCTAGGTCAAAAACATTGTCTGCAGTCATGCGGGTTGCATCAAATGTCCTTGCGGCCTGCGTGAAGGCGCTAGAATAGGTGAAATACGAAATTCTATTAAGTGATCTCTACATCAGTAGTTAAAAATAATAAAACTTAGTATGTTGTGAGTCAGTAGTGGAATGTTCGCAGAAAGGTCTTTGCCTAGCATCCACCCACCCCCGCCAACACTGCTGCGCCAAGCCCAAGTGCAAGCTTAGGTGGAAAACCCGTAATAATGTTTTTAAAGATTATTGGGAGAGGGGGGGCCCGATGAACAAATTTGCGGGGGGGGAGCCCGCAGGTTCTTATCGCCGCCACTGGTGGAACAGAATTCCACTCTTCTGTCTGGATTATCTTCAAGTAGGTGACTAGTTGGCTTTTATAAAATTTAATTTTGGTTTTTTTACAATTCTTTGCACTGAAAATTTGGGCACTTAAGTTTTAAGCTTTACTCTTCTAGATAATTTTGGTTTAACGTCGAGAATGAAGTAATGAAATGGATATCAGTTCTTCTTTTATTTAATAAGGAAATCGAGTGTACTATTTCACTGCACGTCCTGGTTCCAACAACAAATCTTTCCACTTAATTATTGAGTGAGTGGTTGGTGGATCAACACCTGGGAAGGCAATCTTAAATTGTCTATTGATTCTGCAACGTTATTAAAAACAATGGCCCACGCATAACCCTTTATCTTTGTTCAACTGTAAAAATCATTTTGCAACTACAAAGGACAATAAAATTGTATTAAAAAGAATTAGGTTATAAGTTTCTGTTTTAATGCAATTGCTGTTTAATTTGTATTGAACAGCTGTTCCAACAACCTGTAAGAATAAAAGGCATAAAAGTGTGGAGGCATAGTTGTTGTTTTTTTGTATTGCTGCCATTTTGATTCTATAAACACACAGTGTGTTGAAATTTTCATACAACATTTCTAGTAACTATATAACTTGATTAATAGTTATATTATAACCACAACTCACTCTCCCTTAAAATGATGTTTACATCTTTAATTGTTATGTTCCTTCCACTTACCTTCAGATCCACTACTCTCCATTTGATAATCAGGATCCTTATCACTATCATCTTGGTCTATGTCATCGGCCTGCATCATTTGTAAAATTTTTTTATCTTTCTCTGGTTTCTTTGAACCTTTGAACAAATATACACCAATTGTCATAAAAATAATTACTTTAGCATTGTAAACATATTATTAACTTAAAAAATAAATGGACACGTTGCTTCAAAACACATGCTATCGTGGAAAAAAATACTAACATTCATAAATTTCTAATGGAGTATTATGTGTTTTTCCCGATTTTATTTTACTAATTTAGAATGCAATAACATCTACGAGGTAGTTTTAAAATAAGGTCCGTTTTGAAATTACTCCTGACTATGGTAATGCACAGAGTTTTATTATGATATAATAAATAGTATTGGTCATTTATTTGGTACACAATTGTTGTGGCGTTTGAACTAATTAAAATGAAAGCTACAATAATCTTAGTACAGCGATACATTTTTAACAAACAGCAATAGTGCTGCTAATGTTCATAAGCAAGTAGTTGTCTGTTGTTGGACCAGACATTATGAGCAACAGTAAAGTTAAGTAATAGTGTTATTTGTTTAGTTTTCCTTGTTTTTTAAAGGTGAAAAACCTCTCGGTCACCATCACCTTCATAAACAGAAGAAAAGAACATTAAATAAAGACTCCCTTGCATACTCTAATAACATCAGGGTCAGAAAAGAACAAAAGTTTGTCAAAAGAGACCTGATTAAGTAGACAAAAGAAAGGGATTTAAACTAAGACTAAATGAAAAAAAAAATGTGTAGATTGTTACGAATTAGACCAATGTGTTCGAAGTTCATTAAATAACAATAGATTGTTCAGTTAATTATATGCTTTTAATAGAATCATTCCAAACTTTATTAATACAATTTATTATGTTTCTAATGCAATTGATGATTCAATCACTTAAAATTAATTACAATTGTTTTATATCTTTAATCCAGAGTGAAAACAATGTTGCAACAAGAAAGTTAATTTAGTTCAATCTCTCTCCGTATACGCTGATCTATATGAAACTAATCATAAGAAAATAATACACACAAAGCTTGCTCACTTCTGTTGCTAAAGCATAACGCTGTGATGCGTCCTTGGTTCCCTGGCTGTTCTTCTGAAGAACCCAACAACGTCAATTCCACTCGACGGTCTCGCCTTCTTTAAGCAGCCTCACTGCCTACCTTCGATCCGTTCTTTAATCGATTGACCTTGATTTCCCTTGGTTTATATATTTTTGAGTACTGTGTGATATGTTTAATGGTTGAAAGTTCAGCGGTTTCCTAAGTTTTTACATCTTGTCGCAACTATTGTTATATTCTGGTAACAGTTCTGGGACTTACCAGAATGAAACCTAACTATTTAATCTAATCCTAACAATATCCAGCTAGAGTCTTTCATGTTTCCAAGCAGTACTCACTATAGGGTCCGTCCGTTTCAAGTGCTCCAGAAAAAAATAATTAGTTGCTTGACAATTTTAAATTCAAATGATTTATTTTTGTGGATTCCTACATGATTACGAAGTTCAAGTGGTTGCCACTTATTCCTGCATTTAAAAAAATAACTTGGATTGTAAATATTTTAAAATTATAATGAAGTAGGCTGAAAGTTTATATAATTATAAAGGCTGGTTTTACTAGCTGGTTTAAAAAATTAGTGATAGAGTTTTATGAACATGGAGTAAGAATGATTCATTTATAGTAATGACTTGGATTGTAATATTTTTTTAAAATTATGACGATCTGAAGGCTGGTTTTACTAACCGGTTTAAAAAGCTAGTGGTAAACATTTACAAAGATGGAGTTAAGAAAGATACATTTAAAGAAATAACTTGGATTGGAATTTTTTTAAAATTATGACAACTAAAGCTCGGTTTTACTAACCAGTTTGAGAAACTAGCTCTAGACTTTTAAAAATATGGAGTAAGAAAGACACATTTAAAGAAATGACTTGGATTGCAAAATTTTAAAAATTATGATGAACTGACGACTGTTTTTACTAACTGGTTTAAGAAACTAGCTGTAGACTTTTTTACGAAGATGTCAAAAATGTGTGGAAGTAGATGGTGATTATGCCAGATATATATATGTATTCTTTTTATCTTTTAAATTGTTGATTTTTTTTTCAAAATTGACCTTATTAAAAAACAACTAATATTTATCAAATATTGTGTTCATTACTTTTCTAATATTGCTATAATTGCTATAAAGTTTTAAGCATACCATTTAGTAAACTTCCAAAAGCTGTTGGAGTTTTCTTATTTTTCCCCAGTGCTATACCAATTGGAGAAGATGCTTCTCTAATGGCTGCCGCACCTGTAACAAAACTGGTTTAGCAAGTTTAGAATTTCACTTTGAATGTTACAATTATTTTTTGAAAACTTAATTCATTATACTTTGTAATTATTTTTTTTACCATTGTTTCAAATTAAACTACTTTTAAAATAAGCTCTCATATTTGAAAATATTTTGTTTAGAAAATATAATTTTATAATATGTTTTTATATATGCAGAAGGTTACATAATAGTTCAAAAAATTGGTGTCAAGTTTTTCTTGTAGATTAAATCTGTTTTTTTGGAATGATATACTTTTGGACTCTGTGGAGTACTCCACAGCCCAAAAATTTTAATAAAACTTGGTATGTAGGTATATTTTTGACACATTGGGCCTTTTGTTCATTTTCCGATAACTCACATATGGTGCCATAAGGGGAAAAACACAAAATTATGATTCTCTCAAAATCAGCTCTAATTATTTTGATTTAATTTCGTTTCTATAGACCCAAAGAATTGGTTGCATATCTCCAAAAATATATTATTAAAAAAAATAAATAAAATAAAATAAAAACACAAAATTAGCCAATAGGCTGTTAAAAGACATAATTTCTCAAAATTGGTTTTATCGAATTTGTTCAAATTTTAGTGAATGTGACATTAATGACCCAAACCCAGTTGGCGAATTATTGATAAAAATTAACAAAAATCGACCATGGTTAAAATAAATAATTTCTCAAAATTGGATCTACCGAATTCGTTCAAATTTTACTGAAGTGTGAAAGTAATGACCTAAAACCGTGTGAAAAATTAAAAGTAAACAAAAAATATAGTTCGGGAATAATTGGCCTAGAAAAAAAACCTTGATGTCATTAAAAGCTAAATTTTAATTAAATATGATTTACTCTAAGGACGTGTTTATGGCACAAGGATGTTTAGACTCTATTAAAATATGTACAACATTTTTCAAAGATGGCTTCCAGGTTCATTTACTTTTTGTTTGACAACTACAGAACAGACATTGATGGTGACGAATAGTTTTGGTTGGTGAGTAAAAAAGTTTGAGCAATGTTTTTGCACAGTTTATTTTGTTTGGTTTTAAAACAGTTATTATATAGCTTAAGAGGAAATTGTTTTTTAATTGTAGGAGGGATTGCTGTGTGAAATAAAATGGCTGGAGAGTATCATAAGACTGTCAGAAAAGGAAGACTGCCGCAAAGGTAAAGTTTTTATAAGGAGTTGTGAATTATTTAGAAAACTATTTGCCAGATTTATTCTATGTTTTGAATATTGGATTTTTTTTTTTTTTTTTTTACACGTTTGGAGGTCATCTATCCACCTTTAAAAACAAAAACAAAGTCAAACAAATCATTACCAGTTTGTTAGGAATAAAAAAAATTCAGTTACCTGTTAACGTTGGTTTTTCAATATCCTTCCTTTTTGCAAACCAACTTCCAACGTTGATGTTGGTCTCGGGTTCATCTTTTTTTAAACTAAACCGACCCAAATTAACATCTTCGTTATTCGAGTTTGACGGTCCATGTAATACAATGAAAGATAAGCCATACTGAACATGTTTGTTGAAAGGTTGAGTGCAGACAATCTTAATTCGGTCCCATTTTTCATCCAAAGTAGGTTTTAATAAATCAGTAGCTTTGAAAAATCTTACGCTATTAACATTTGTTCCATCTTTGGCTTCTTTGAGAGTCATTAAAGAAGATGCAACTAATAAAACCTAGACAGAGGAAATATTATTATATGTTTTAAATTAAATTGGGTGTGGACTTCGTTCTCTGTACCTAAAGCATACAGCCATCATCTAGTGCAACACAGTTTACTGCAGTATGTTATGAAGTACCATGTTTATATACAAGGTTATAATATAGCATATTCATCAGTAGCCAAGCTTTACAACACGAAACATATAATCATGTCAATTGTTTGATGTAAACCACTATATTTGTACTCTTGTTTTACAGTTTATACCAAACAATAACCTAAGTTTAATTAGAGTTCACAGTTGGTTTACATAAAATAATTCAATTATTACAATTTAAAAATAGTTTTGCTCATTTTGTAAAACGTTCAAATAGTTTTGAGACAATTCTCTAACAACAATAAACAATCTCTAATTAATATTTCCTGTAGATATTATAAGGATACACCCGAAACTTCTTTTCTATTTTTGTTGATAAATATTATTCTAGAACAATGTGACTTCTTGATTAGGCTACTTGTTGAGAAGACTAAGTATGGGGAGGGGGGGAGCCTATCCATTTATTGTAATAATTTTTTTTTTTAATTTCCAAAATATGATTTCTTGTTAATGATGTTACAGTAGATAATATAGGTAGACAATATTGTGTTTTTCTCTTGCAGTTTAAAAAACACAATCATTGGAAAAAAGGGATATTTTTTTCCCCCAAAAGTTGGTTAAAAGATGTGACTGTGTGATGTTTAAAAAAGCCAATGGGGTTTGATCCGAGTGTTTTTTTACAATGTAATTGGTCATGTGTTTGGTTATACTCAGTATAGATCCCAACTAATAATGTTATTATGAGAATATAATAGTTTTTCACATCTAAAATAAATAACTGAAACAAAATTTTAGTTTAAAAAAATTTCCTACACAGCCTAATAATATGAATCCACACATTTGAATATATTTCTTGAAAAATGTTTTTTTTTTTTAATTTGAAAATTCGTGATTTTCATTTATTATTATTTTTTACCTTGTTGTTTAAAAGTAGCATCTACTTAAACAACAAGTAGATGCTTTTGTTGTTAATCTACTTTTACCTTGTTGTTAATATTCTAGTAGCATCAGTGTCAGAAGAGAACAGACTGGTACAAAAGATGAAAGAGAGGGATCTAACTCTTAGACGCCATTAAAAAAGCTGCCATTTTCAAAAATACTAACTGATTATTCTGATTAATGAACTATTCAACGATTCATGAAATCAAAGCTACCGTACATAAGAAATGTAAACAAAATTTAACACAAATATTAATCTCCAGAACATTTAAGTATATTACATATATGTATTATCAGCGAGTCAAAAATTGTGCAAAATTTTTCTATGGATAGGATCGGAGGACATTCCAAAGCCTAAGAATTGGTGTTTCCATTAGGGAGATAGTAATAATTATATCACAATTTATGTTTTTTGCCATACCAACTATTGTTATAAATTAATATAATAGGAAACTTACCGTCACCAATAGTCAAGAGTAGCATTATTTAAACGACGGCCATTTCGGCTATTAGATCCCCCCTCCAAAACTTTAACCATATCAAGATTATACTATCAGTGAACAGACCAGTACAGCTCTATACAGTAGGCATACCGGATATGCAATCGTTTTAATGTGTGACGTAATGTATGTATTTATTTTAGATGCATGTGAAACTATGTGTTTAAGTGTTAAGTGTTCATGACAACGGAGTGACTTCTCCTGAAAACTTGATAATGGCAGAATAGCCGAAACGGCCGTCGTTTAAATAACGCTACTCTTGACTATTGGTGACGGTAAGTTTCCTATTATATTAATAATTATAATTATTACTATTTTACAAATCCGGTAAAAAATGGGTCTTCTCCATGCAACATTCAAATATTTAGTTAAGTTACAAATATGGATGAAAATGATAAAATATTAAAATAAGCTTACTCTGTAAAACTTACTTGGAAATTATCATTTGCAGTGCTAGACTTTCCAACCAATACTTCGACAAACGCTGAATGTGCATTTCCTATATCAATCGCACTAATAACAGTAGGCTGCATTAATTGTAAAACAACTGTTGCATGTTTTTCTCCCATTTTACACTTCCATTTCTTATTAGAGGCGGCATTTTTTAATAAATTCTCTGCTGGATGAGCCTTTAAAATAAATATTCAAAATTATTACAAACTCCTCTTTCATCCTTCAATTCTCTATATACTATATTTGTAATATATGTATTTTCATTCTTTAGCTTTGCTATATCACTGCCATGTTTTATATGTTTCGGTTAGATTCCATCATCAGAAGCATATCTCAACACTATCAGTTTTCCAAACCTCGTTTGTAATGGAATTAGGTGGTTAAAGATAATAAAACACAATTATTTATTTTGTAATATCCACTTTTAATTAGTCTAGCCTGTAATACAGCCTCGTCAATGCTTTAGCAGGCGAAACCATTGGTCGGCTAGACTAATTAAAAGTGGATATTACAAAATAAATAATTGTGTTTTATTATCTTTAAACATGGAATTCCACCAAGAACCATCGGTCTCAACAGTAATGAGAATTAGGTGGTTTTTTTTGTGGTTTTAAGGTAAAAAACCATTGCAGTCATTATCACCTTCACAAAATTGAGCATGAAGATGCTCCACCTTAACACATACAAATGTCACAAAAACAATAACACACAATTTAAAAAACAATAACAAGATTAAAACTAATTAACAAATGAAAATAAACAACAACATAACATGTTACAAGGCTGTAAAATGACCTGTAACAAGTTAAAAATGATAAACTATGAAAAATACAACAAAAATAAAAACAAATATTACAGGGTGGTAAAAGGGTGTCCAGAAATAATATGAAGAGCAGAGTTATGTACCGAATCAAGCTTCTTATTGGCTGATGATCTTGTGGATGAGTAGACTATAGAGCCGTTTTCAATTCGCGATCAAATAGGAGCACAGTAAAATTGCAACATACAAGTCCTATTAGCTCTTCATCGAGAACCGCTGAGAACACATAACATGTCAAATGTTTTATTACACTGAGTTTTCAAATCAGATAGATGTGGAATCCAAGAAAGTCCATGATCAAATATTTGGCCTAAAAATTTAGCAGTTGGAGTAGTTTGATGTCATGTTCCGTCAAGAAATGATTTAGACTTTGACGACTAAAAGTAATACATTGCGTTTTTGAAGCAGAGAACTTAAATCCTAACAGTCTTGACCCAGATTACAATCTATTTAAATCGAGCTGAAGAGTTCTTTCGGCACTTGCTATACCTCGAGAAGCCACATATATAGCAAAATCATCAATAATAGAGAACAGAATAGAGGGCACTGCACATTAGTGGTAATGATGTTGATTGCTCAGCACACTACCCTGAGGGACACCATTATCTAAATGATAACGATCAGACAACTTAGTTCCAACAAGCACTTTAAAATATCTGTTGCTAAAGAAGTTTTTTTATAAAACCAATTACATAACTATTTATACCCCACAATTTTAAACTATTAAAAAATCCTCTTCTCCAAGCCATATCATAGGGCTTTTCCAGGTCAAAAAACACTGCAATCAGTGTCTGATGCAAGAAAAATGCATTTTGTATGGGAGAATCTAGAGAAACCAGGTGATCAGTAGATCACCTACCCTGCCTAAAGCCATACTGTTCAATACAAAGCAGCCGGTTACTTTCGAGGTAACAAACAAGGTGGCGATTGACCATTCCCTCTACTAGCTTGCAGAGCACACTAGTGAGAGAAATGGGACGGTAACTTCCTGGTTCGGTTTTCTGTTTATCTGGTTTTAGAAGAGGAATTACTGTAGCCTCCAACCAAGCATCAGGAAAACATTGCTCCTTGTATATATGATTGTATATTTTAAGGAGAGTCAGCTTCCCCGAATTTGAAAGGTGATTAATCATAGAATAAACAATGTTGTCAGGGCTTAGTGATGAATCCTGTCCCAACATAGCTGATTCTAATTCCTGTAAGGAAAATAGGGTAGTTATAAGCGATTCTTCCAACAGACCTACTGTGAAAGGTATTTCTTCTTGACACCTCTTAAACAAACGAAAGGCAACGGTGTAAGGAATAGTTGAAGATAATTAGCAAATGATGAGCTCAAAACATTAGCAATTTCATAGTTATTTGTAGTTAAAACTACACCCCACTGCTTAATTCCCAATAAGAGAGCAGAAGGAGAATTTAACACAAACAGAATTTAACTCTTTTCACCCTGTTGACGTGGGTATGGTTCTTGATATTGTGCCAATGTACTGGGCTCTTGATTCTTTCTTACTCTGACTAAAACCTCAACGTACTTTGGCTCGTAGAATTTATATTTTTCAAGATTTTCACAACTAGGTCTACGGTCAAACTTCCTTAGCTCACAGCGTAGACGGAGAGCATCATTACATTCATCGTTCCACCATGGTACTGGTGGATGTAGTAGTCTCATCCACGATTTCGGAACCTTGTTGTCTGCTACTGTAACGATTGCTCCTGTAAACACATGTACTACTTAATTTATAGGAACATTATTATTGTAAATAGGTGATACAAATTAATTAGTGAAATTTTCCCATTTTGCTTTGCGCATATCCTCCTGGGAAGGCGATCATTACAATGAGAGAAGTCAGAGAAAGTAAGCATCACAGGAGCATTATCACTACTGCATGTGTCAGATAGAATGTACCACTCAAATTTAGTAGCCAGGCCAGACACGGGCTACAAAAGGACTAATCGACAGTTGTCCAACCACCTGTAGAAGCTGCCAGATGAGTTGGTGAACCGTCATTGAGCAGAATCAAATCCAAATTGGATCAAATTCTGTCAATACTGTTTCCTCTAGGGCTGCAGGTGTTTGATCCCCATGAATAGTGATGGCATTAAAATCGACCACTAAAAGAAATGGGCCAGGCAACTATCTGATAAGGTCAACCACCTCCACTTCTTCAAACCTAAATCAGGTGGCAGGTACACACAGGAAATTGTCATTTTGTATGGTGTAGTGATCATTATTGCTACGGCTTGCAATGAAGTCCTATGGTTCAAAGATGTACCACAGATGGAGTTTTGGGCAATTATTACTACTCCACCCATAGCTCTGTCTGCAGTGACTTAGTCATTTCGAAAAACTGAAAACCCTCTCACAATAAAGGAGTGGGGTTGATGGAGGTGAGTCTCTTGCAGGCAAAAGACTAAAGGAGATGTATCAATAACTTTAGATCTTCAATGTGACTTCTCATGCTGCTAATGTTCCATTGAATTCAAGTTTAAATTCCTGGCCATATTTTATGATTATAATATAAATAATGAGGATTCATTAACAATTAAAAATAATTAAATGGGGCTTGGACCTGTATTATTTTTTCCACCTGTCTGGCATGGAACAACATCAGTAGTTTAATTTTAGTTGTAATTTTTGAAGTTTCAGGTTCGAGCTCCATAGCAACATCACCAACTGGAACGTCACGTGTTGAAGGCTTGGTAGATGCCTGAGGTGATTTTGGGAGGAGTTTAGAAGAACCCGCCTCTGACTTATTTTTATTTTGTAGAGGCTTGGCGGTTACACCTAGTGGTGTACTGACCTTGGCTCTATTATTTTTGTTCTGGACTTTAAAAATGATTTAGTTTAAGATGATTTATTCAAAACAGACACTGATTGCAATTTTTTATTAGCTAGCTGCCCAGTTATTGGTGGTAATTTGGTGTTCTTTAGTGGCGAAGGCGGGGATTTGGATAATGCAATATGTTTTGTTGATTTATCAAGACTTTAGAAGTAGATGGGATGTTAAATGATGTACAGCTTTGGACTGGTATTAATTGTTTAATATGATCAGCAAACATATGAACGATCTCACCCCTCAGTTCCTTATACAATGAACATGTATTCGAGACTGAGGCTAATGTCGCATTTGAATACGATTTTCCTACGGTAAGAAGTAAAGCTGTTCTTTGTCTGTACACTTTCCTAGCTTCAGGAAAGAAAAGATTTTCTTTAACAACAATTTTTAAAATCACCTTCTCGATTTCATATTTTGGGCATTTTGGTGGGATGATCACTGCCGCAATTTACACACTTGCCTCAATATTACATTCCTCACTTTTGTGGCTTTTTACACCAGACTGTGAATTTATATACCATTGGTGCTTGACCGGCTTCTAATTTGAGATGCATTTTTTTGTAGCAAGTCACAATTAAATCCTATAATAATAAATTATCTCATATGGTCCGTCTAGTGACTTTAGTCAATTTCTACAATATGACATGTTTCAAAGTCGTAACTCCATCATCAGATATACATTTAATTGTTCACTCAGAAAAGCTAGTCGTAAATTAAAATGTTTACAATAACACTTACACTAACACAAATATTAATTAAAACAATGTCTTTCACCCTGGTATGTTCGGCGAAGTACTGTCAGTATAAACATATTTGTGAGAAATTGTGTTCATGTTTTATTTTAATTTATAATCAGATATGTTTGAAAATCTAAAACTTGGGGTTTATAAGCTACACAAAAAATATTTGGCTTATAGATCAGACTGGTTTTGTTTCTCTATTTACACATTAAAACCATTATAATATTAATATTTCATTAAAAACCCTTGATTATGTTCTAGCACATGGTTATTAATCATAGCAGCTATTTTGTCAAAAATTTGAATTAATTGCAGGTTTGACACTAACTCATCCAGTGTCAAACCTGCAATTAATTCTGAGGTAGGTACTATATCACCGTCACTAGATAATGTAATACGCTATATGTAACTTTATTTTTCGATGTACTCGGGTCAACTAACTTGTATTGTTAGTCATATAGGTTTGACTACTAAATTAATCCACCTAGTTCAATTAAATTAACTGCTGATATATTTAACCTAACCTTCACAGTGAAGTTATTTTAACAACAAGAAAAGAATATATTAAACAGTCGAATGATGTAGGACTAGGTAAAGTAAATTGAAAATTTTGAAAAGACACATTTTTTTTATAGAATCTTGTTGAAATATATTTTTTAAGATGTCTAAAAGTAATATATTCAATATAATAGTTGGTAAATTATAGATTTATTCTATTTTAATTACACTATACATGATGAACTATTTCTTTTCTTTAAAGTAACAATTGCAATTCCTTATATTAAGTGCTTAGTCTCCACCACATTGTACACGTCGAAAACAATGTCAAACATATTGATATTTCAGAACATGACAATATACTGTAATACTGCATAGAATAAAGAATTACAGTCACATCGTAAGAATTACTGAATGTATACTATGGCAACTGCCAAAACACATAGTAACTAGTAAAATATCATTTTTGTTTATTCATTTTTAAATATTTAGAACTGTTTATGCCAGTTATGTCTGTTGATTATATTACATTCAGACATAGATATAAAAATAAAAATAAATAAAATCATTAAAAAATGTCTTTTCAGAATTAGGCTACTAATAAAATAGACCATTGAGGATAAAATAGTTCAGAATTTCAAGTACATAGAAATGTATTTCTAGAATATTTATACATGTTTTTCTGAATGAATACATGGTAGGCTAACAGTTTAGACACATAGCCTTCAAGACTAGGGTAATTATTATGCATTGAAGCTCACCCTAGATTTTAGTTACTAAAAATCATTTAAACTTAAACTATTTACCTTGTATGTCATTAATCAGATATTTTTTAACAACACGAAACAATTTTAAACTCTAAAAATCCATTAATATTGAAGAAACTGACTTTTTGATACAAGGAATTAAGGCTTATGACGAATGTGTACAATGGCAACGTGAGTCAAGTTTGTGGCTGCATTGAGTCAGTATATGTTTACAAAGGTCTAATATATATATTTGTCCATTAATTTACACACCATGATTTATACTAATGTAACATACACAGACTGGTAATGTAGTCACAAACATGACTCATATTGCCATTGACACAATCGTCATAAGCTAAAATTCCTCGTGTTTACAATTGTAAGTTTCTTCAATATTAAAGGACTTTAAAACTTGAAAATGTTTCGCGTTATTAAAAAATATCAGATTAATGACAAACAAGATAAATAGTTTAAGTTTGCATCGTGTTTAGCGACTAAAAATTAGTGTGACCTTCAATGCATAATTATCTGGCCTAGTATAGGCCTACTTAGAAACATTGTCTATTCTGATCTACAATTAAAATGTTAAGATAGCTATTAGTAAACTCCTATAAATTTCCTTTACATATGAAAACTAGAATCACATAATAGTTTTTAAATATGTTCAGGCATGATATATTAGTAAATATTTACTTCAAGTTATTAGACTTGTAGACATTTCAATTAAAAATAGTAAATTTTGGGTTGTTCATGCAGGAGAGTTGTCCGATTGATTTAAGTGCGAAATCTCAACAATTAGTCAATCGGACAACTCTCCACACCAAATTTTGTATTGGCCTTATGATTTAAAATTGGATTTAACAGTAGCTTTCAATAATATTTATTCTGATGGTTTTATGCAACCTAATCCATATGGTAAATATCGGTTGTACCTCGTCCTCCGATTAAAAAAAAAAAAGATTATAAAAATATAAAGTATTTAGGCCTACCTTGTAATCAAAGGATCAGATCATATTATTAGTCACAATAAAAGTTTCAAGTCACTATATATGATCGCTTGTTGAATCTCACATCCCTCCTTGAGACCTAGTAAAAGAACTACAGGTTTGGGAAGGTAACTACATAGTAAATATTTTGGGAAATTTAAAAAAAAATGATATTCTAGGCTACATATATAATTTCTTAATAATAAAATAAGTTTTACACGTGGAGTTCACGGGGGAAAAAAAAAAAATCAACTTTTCTAGGTTAAGGTCTATCAAGTGAATTACACGTTAAATAGGTTTGTACACGAATTTTTACCTTACAAGGTCAAGTAAGGTGGGTATATATACCTTATCTGACCTAAGCGTAAATTTGTAAATAAAAGAAGAAACTGTGCATTATTTCACAAGCAGTCACCCATCTAAGTACTAACCACTGTCAATGTTGCTTGACCTGGGTAATCTATAAATGCATTGAAATCTGTAGTTTTGAAATTGCGATTTTTCAGTGAAAAATGAGCTCTGCATTGAAAACTTATTTCATTATTAAGAAATAAGGTACCCCTACTGTATGTAGAACATGATTAAAATAAATTCTCTAAAATATCGGTAATTTTCTTTGAAAACAATTACCGGTAACCATATAGGGCCTATATGGTTACTTAACCAGACCTTGAAAAGGAACATATATATGAACCAGTTCATTTACTAGGTCTGGTTTGGTTTAGATCAATATATATACACACAGTGACCTGCCGAGACCTAGTTCGCATATTATGAACTATGAACTCATACAGCATAGTGATATTTAACCCGTCAAACACATGTACTACGCATGCGTCAAATTTGCCACGATAAATAATATTTATTATTAATATTAATAATAACATATAATATTTATATTGTTTTAATAATAAACATTGATCGATGGCACTTGACGAACATTGTCTTTCGTTATCAGAGTTATATTTAACTTAACAGCTAGATTCCCTTGTTTTCCATGTGTTATTTAACAGTGAAGAATTGCATTTTGGGACTTGAACTGTTTATTGCGACAAATAATATGATCTGATCCTTTGATTACAAGGTAAATACTTTATTTATATAATTTTTTATAGAAAAATCGGAGACCGAGGTACAAACGATATTTACCATTCATACTTGGGAATGAATACAATTAATATAATCAATCCCTCAGTGCTACTAGTATAGAAATAGTGTAAATTTGTGATTTAGGAGTGAAATAGCCTATAAAACTACATTTTCAATTTTGAATTTCCTGAAAACTAAGACATAGGCTACACTAAGAGTGTGACTGTTATTTTGTAAATAGACTTAGATACAAATTGTATATACAGGAGCTACTTGATATATGTTTTCAAATTAAGATAAAACTATATATATATATTAAAATGTGTTTTTCTTACTGTCTTTTCCAATGTGTACATAACCCAAGTGAATCATAACCTTAAAATCTATAACAAAATGTATATAACAAAATCTGTGTGTTATTAAGTGTACTTACAGGATCTTCACTATTTACACTCACTACTCGTTCAATTGATATTGGTGCCATAATAAGTAAATCTGGAATAAATAACTTATCACTGAGTAAATAAAAAAAAGCAGTATATAAGTGTTAGTCCCTACTCTACAATCTTAGCGCCATTTCATGTGCCATCAAATTATTCATGAATAATGTACAGTAGTTGTGTGTTATATACTTAAGAGCGGCTAAGTATAAATTATCACAATTCAGAGGTGAATATTTTTGGGATAAAAATGTCGACGATTTAGATAACCTATTTAGAAACCCACGAAATATGTTTAAGTTGAAAAGTAAAATAAATATCTGTTTAGATTTAGAAAATATGATTGGGTTACTGGTTAGCTAGCAGTGACTTTTGTGTCATGAATTATTACAGAAGGTACCTAAGTACAGTATCTACTATAATATTATATAATAATTCAGTTTTAAAAATCTTTAGACAGAAAAATCTACAGTTCTACTGGACCGATTTTATTAATTAATGTGTCGTTGGAAAGCTAACTCCCTGTAGATTTGCAAATAATTATGAAAGTTTGTTTGTGTTAGGATTTATGGTGAAAAAGTTAAAAAAAAAAAAACATATTTTCCATAAGAAATACATTGAAAACGGATTTTTTTTTCACATTTTTTATTTGGAGCTAAGTTTTGGCTGCCTTTATTGAGTATTTTCAAGAAATGCATAATAGTAATTTGTAGGAAAATTTAATCTCTTTCAGATTGTCACCTTCCACTTTGGTCGATTTCCTCACCATTTAAAAGTTATTTGCAAAAAAGGTAAGCAACCTCCAAAAAATCTTTATCTAGGTACTCTAATTTTGTTTCAATTTACGATTTTTATTTAATTTTGCATTTTAGCATTTGATAGGACATTTTTTTATCTTTCAACATATTACCTTACACTTTGATCAAGTTACCTTCCAATCAAAATCATGCATAAAAAGCAGATACAACCTATACATTTTTATCTGTAAAACATTATTAGTGAAATGGGTTTACCGGTGCATCATCTGATCATATGGAACATGATGTGTAAATAATTTAACAGCTGATTGTTGTACAGTATTGTTATTTCCTTGATTTTTCTTTGCTAACATTTTGGATTTGTGGTTAAAGTGTGTTCCTTATTGTAATGTGCGTGTTTCGTAAGTTATGTGCTTAATCTGTATCATTAATTAATTATTAGTGAGTAAAGTGATGTATGGATTTCACAACCATAATTTTTCATTTTGAACTGTGAATTATAAGAGTAGATATTTTATATTAAATTGAAAATGAATAACTTTACTATTCACTATAGCCTATTGTTGGTGATGGAAACTGTTTCTTTGTTAAGAGTATCTCATTTATAGACTACTGGTACAAAACGCAACAGAATACAGAAATCTAATGACTAAAGATGTGGAATATAATCTGTACCATTAATTAATTATTAGTGAGTAAAGTAGTGTATGGATTTCACAACCATAAATTGTCATTTTGAACTGTGAATTATAAGAGTAGATATTTTATATTTGATTGAAAATGAATAATTTCTCTATTCACTCACTAGGTCTATATTGTTGGTGATGGAAACGGTTTCTTTAGGAGTATCTCATGCTCAAAAATTGGAAATTGTTGACCGGAAAGGAAAGTTTTAAGACTTATTTCGAACTTTTTACATTATTTTTGTGGTAAATCATGTGGAAGAGGAAGGAAAAGTTCTGCCACTATTCTAAAATTGAATTGTTGTTATATTTTTATAATGTTCTGTAGGATTTTTAGTTGGCGTAGCAGGCTGTTTCTTGATTTGACTTCACTATTCAATTAATAATTAATTGTTAAGCATAGTAATTATATTAATTGCACTACAGTATAAGTTAAGTAATGATTGTTTTTGGTTTTTGGTTATTATTATTTTTAATGTTCTCCCCCCCATTTTATCGAAATTATGCCGCAGTGCTTTTATTGTTTTTCAAGGTTAAATTAAAAAAAAAATTCTAAAGACACTGTGATTGTATTTTTAAACCTTATATCTATTTTAAGTAGTTTAGTTTTTGAAACCCATTGGCTGATGCTTTTATTTATTTTTTGTTTTGTTTGTTTCGGGGTTTCTGTATTTTCTCCCTTCCCCTCTGAGCATATATTATTATTTTTTAATTATATTCATATACCTACCTGAAACATGTTTCAGCATCTAGTTAAAAGAAAATTGTTTCCTTTTACATGTAAATTTTGTTTCGATCTATTAGCCTATGTGTTCTTTTTAAAATACGAGATTTAAATATCGTAAGATTAAATTGCACAGAGTTAGATAAAAATTTTAAGTATCTTTTCAGAATTCAACTCCACTTTAAAAAAATTGAATCCCTTTCATTTGTCATAAAATGATGATCTCAATTAAAAATTAGTCGAAGAAATGAGTTTATTAATGAAATTAACAAAAAGCGAATGTTGCCGATTCCAAGGTTTATAAGACAATAGACGTTTGTACTGTGTTCAATCTGACTTGTTTTCGGCATTGGTGAATATAGAATAAGGAAATAAATAAATAAGGAAGTAAACAAAGTACAAAGTTGTTATGACATTGTTTATACACCTTATCTGCATATTAACTCACCTTATCGTTTTTTCGCGGATAAGCACAGTTATACAAAGTGGTTTTTTAAAAATAGGACGCCAAAATTCTGAAATGAGTTCCTTACAAAAAAATAAATAAATAAGTTCCTATAAATTTGTGTCTATAAACTGCTTTGTTTTCAAACAACCGCCATTTTGTATTTTTGCAAAAAAATTAACGCTTTGGAAGTAGATAAGCTATTGAGTTCAGATTTACCATACACAATTTGTATGTAATGTTTTAAAAGTGTATAAACATAAAAACTGTATTTGTATTATTACAAAAATGGCAGCCATTAAAAATTTTTATTGTTGAGTAACATTAAAACTAATAATTTTATAATATTAATAATAACAATCAGAGACAAAAAAAAGTTTCTTTTTTTTAACTACAAATAAAATGATTGTTTTATTTTGTCTGTAACTTTAAAGGATGATCGAGTTATTGACGATAAACTGAAAGTATAATTTCTTGGTAGTTGTCTATAACACATAAGATTAGGTTAGAAGCAACTTTATAAAGAATAGGCTACCAGAATTCAAAGAAATAATAATCAAATCCATTTCTCAGATATCTTCAAATATGATATGCAACCCGTTAACCATTTCAAAATAGTAAATAACTTACTCGGGGGGACTTCAAAAACAAAAATACCAGCAAAATCACGAAAATGATTTTTTTCCCCATTATAATTTTAAACTACATAGACATATCGAGAACTTAAAAAGAAACATTTTATTCCTGCAAATTGCAATAATTAACAACTGTATAACTAGTTAATTATTACGCTACTAGATGTCAGGACAGTCGCGATTCTAGAATAATGATTGAATTCATATTAGGGGTCTACAGATTTTTCAATGACAAATTAAAAGTCTAATAAGCTTTTGGGATCTTCCTCATGGTAAAAAAAAATCATTACTATTTCCTTGTATTTTGATTGAATTTATACGCTTAGAGTAAAATTTTGTCTGTCTAATAATTTCGACATTTATTATATTTTACTTGCGATTTTGCACCCTGGTTTAAGTTGAATGTTTTTTTAACATATAAGAGATGCTTTTTTTTTCTTCTACTCTAACTACCAAAAAAGTTTTGAGTAATTTGAAAAAAAACAAAAACAAATCAAACCTGATGGCTATCAGGTTTTAGGTTATTTATGTATTTTCTAAAATAGGCGACACTTATTTTTTTTATTATTTATTTTTAATTTTTTTTTTTACATACAGTTTGTTTGTTAGTTTACATACGGTTTGCGTTATGAAACTTTTCGTTTCACCAATGTGTCATCGAAATCGCTTCGCCGATTTTGAGAAATTCAACTTATACTGTGGCACCAATGGTTTATTTTCCCTTCTTAACTGATATCTCCCTAACATGTATTTTAAGGTAATGACAACAAACGTCTGGTATACAGGTTGTTAGGGGCTGAATTTGAACAAATTCTATCAAAATCGCTACATCAGATATTGTGTTTTGGTCTTATGAAATTTGTGTAGGCCTAGCTTTCAAATTTCCCCACTGATGCTAATTTTGCTTCAAAAATAAAGATTTATTCTGTTCTATTTGTAGTGGAAAATTAAATACGATTTTAAGGTATCAAATTTTGAGGGTTAGGTTGAAATAACTTTTAAACTTCTAAGTGTAGAAATAAATTATACAGGATGTCCCACGAAAAATCGGAAAAAATGTCACTACGTATTCTACTGCTGAAAATGAAAAAAAAAAAGTTCATATGAACATATGCCCTAGTTGTCTATCTATCCGCCATTTTGTGTTTTGAACCAAAAAAAAATCATATTTTTTGAACTGGAAATGACGTAGAGTTTTGCATTTTAATTAGTACTACAAATTTAAAAACAAATACCAATCGATTTCCTTTACTCGTTTTAAATTGGTGGCCATTTAAAATATTTAATAGAGAATTTTTGGAAAATCGTTAATTTTACAAAAAATTTACAATAGACAAAAAAGTTTCCTTATTTACGACAAATAAAAAGTTTTAATATTTTTCCTGTATATCAAAGGATAATCGAATTATTGACAGAAAACTGAAAACATAATTTCTTGTAATTGTCTACAATACCGGTACCCAATATTAGTCTAGAACAATTTTCTGCGAGTTGTGCAATTCATTATTTAATTTCGAATAAATTGATGTAAGCAACGCCTATAATAATTTTTTTTTTAATTCGATTATCCTTTAAGACACAAATTAAAACATTTTATTTGTCGTTAAAAGAGGAAACGTTTTTGTTTCTTGTAAATTTTTTCTAAAATTAACGTTTTTCGAAAAATTCTATATTAAACATTTTAAATGACCGCCAATTTATGTATGAAAAAAATTAAAAAAAAAAAATTATTTTTGGTTAAAAGATTAAACTTTATCTCTTTAATATGTTTCTTTAAATGGACAGTGTTCGAAATATTTCATGTTGAACATTTTAAATGGCCGCCAATTTGAATAAAGGAAGTCGGTGATAATTTTTCTCAAATTAAGTTTTATATTATTACGTATTGTTCGTTTCTTCGTGGAACACTCTGTATAAAAATAAAATAAACAGTGCAAAATTTTTGCACAAACGTTTTCATTCCCAAATTTTCAGTTATACTATAGGGGCAGTCAAAAGGTAAATTTAACTAGCCTAAAAAAAAATTAAAAAAATTAAAATAATTAGTCATTTATTTATTTTGAAACTACAAATAAGAGTCTACTTTTCTACATAATCGCCATATAGATTCAGAGGTTTATCATATCGAGTGACATTTTTTTCAACTCCTAAAGAAATTGCAACCATTTATCTGACAACCATTATCTAACTGCATTTTTCACTTGTTCATATTACCGAATCATTCTTAGGGAAGAACTTCTTTCATTGAACTGAAAATGTTGAAATAACAAAGCACAAGGTCTGGACTATGCTGAGGATGTTCCCACTCTTCCCGTTTGAACTTCTGCTTTATGAGGCCTCTTGTTGAATAAGGGGTTGCATTGTCATGGAGAAGCACAACATCCTTTAACAGTTTTCCTGGGTAGAGGTCTTCAATTACCTTTCTTAGTCTGTTCAAGGTTACACAGTAAGCTGCTGTATTAACTGTTACCCCCCCCCCCCTTGGGATTAACTCAGTACGAAATATAACTTGATTGTCGAAAAAAAGGGTCAACATCACTGTTCCTGCTGATGGAACCTTTTCAATATTACAATGTTACCAACAGCTGTAATCAAAATGTACCTTTAACAATACAAACATATGCAACTTACTTTCCTTCGTGTAATGAAAAAAACGTTACAAGATGTGGGCAAAATATACCCACATGTCAAAATTCATTAAAATCGGTCCATACACGTATATATCCATGAAAAAACTTGATATAATTATTTTGACTAATCACATAACTTCCTCTATACTTTGTATATTTGTGAAAGTGTGACGCATAATTTGTACTCCTAACATTTCTCTATTAAAATAATCCTCGTTTATAGGAGTGAATCGTATCTCCTAATTTTGACTTCCAATATGATGAAAGGCACCTATGATCTATTGTCGATATTATTAAATATCCTATCTTTGTGCTAACAAAAGGCACAAACTTTCCAAACAATTGAACATAGCAAAGCAATATGCCTTTATGCACGTGCTAGTCTAAGGGACATTGGTCATATCTGTTGCTAAGGGTTGTTCAAATTAAAATAGAGTTAGAGGGGTGATGTTTTACCCTTGTCCTAACTTTTATTACAAACTCAAATATTGAATATAGGGGTGGCTTTCACAATAGGGGAGTGGGGGTTTTAAGTAATAGGATTAAACCGTAAAAGTGAGGGGTTGTTTAACAGGTGCCCTTTGCTAACTATTTGTTTTGTGGCGTAGGGTTGTTTTTCAGATTTTTGTTTTGTTTTCTGACTTAATAAAGATAGTGTTGTCATAAACGGTGTAAAAAGGTTGCACTAACTTTCTCACATACATATTGAGAAAAATAAACAACACAAAATAATATAGCCTACTTCATTATTTACCTAAAATGTCTATATACGTAATACTATTCATTGCTCATCTCTATGGTATAGGATGAAGCTCAGAAATTAGGAGCTTTAGTGCTGCCATCTAACGGCTCACAGCTGGTAACTCGAACACTTGCGCATTCTGTAGTTGAACCCACAAAACTAAACCTTTTCAATCCACATATTAAGCCTTACGTTATCGTATGTAATGAAACTTCTTTTTAGATATAAACTCAAAGATAATACCCTAATTATATATATAAGTTATAAATTCAATTCGTATAGTTATACGACACAGAGCTGAGTCATCGACACGAGCGTAGCGACTTTTGATCTAGCAATACAACCTAGCATATCCTACAAAACCCAAGCAACTAACTTTTGTGTATCAAAAGGATTTGATTGTAACGTAACCTAACATGGGGTGGGTAAGCACAACGATGGCCATCTACTTTCATATCGAAATTTGTGTTGTATAAAATGATAGATTGGGTTCATAAGCGTCCAAAATAACATTGTAGAAAATGCAATTTTAAATTGTCAGTATTACCTAATTAAATTTATAGATGAACAGGAAGGACAATACTACTTTAAAGCGGAATTAATTGATTATTTCCTTAATGTTTAGTTGCCGAAAAACCTGTTGGTCACCATTGCGTTAAAAAAGGAAGAGTATAAAATCAAAATCCCTCGCCATCGAAAGCTCTACAACCGTTAGTCTCCGAAGAGAATAGTATTTTTTGTTGATCAAGGGAGATGGGATAGAAAATATGTCAGAGAAGGATCTAACCTAAACTACAGGTATAAATGTTACCTTGTCAATAATTAACCAAACAAGGACGTGAACATTTTTTTTGATGTTTAAAGTAAAAAACCTCTCGGTTGTCATAACTCTATAAAAACAGGAAACAAAAAGCATAAAATACCACGTTTAGCTCTCGAATACTCTACTAGCGCCAGAGTCGGAAGAGAATAAAAGTTGATCAGAAAGACCTAAAGGGAAAGATGAACGAGAGGGATCTAACCCAAGACTACAGGATAGTTATCTGGTCAATTGACTAAAAAAAGTGTACATTTTATCTTGGTGTTTAAAGTCAAAATAGCTCGCGATCATCTTAGTCTTATAAAAACAGTAAGAAAAGAGCATAAAATAAAGACACCTATTTCTCTAATACTCTACTAGCGCCAGAGTCGGAAGAGAATAAAAGTTGATCAGAAAGACCTAAAGGGAAAGATGAACGAGAGGGATCTAACCCAAGACTACAGGATAGTTATCTGGTCAATTGACTAAAAAAAGTGTACATTTTATCTTGGTGTTTAAAGTCAAAATAGCTCGCGATCATCTTAGTCTTATAAAAACAGTAAGAAAAGAGCATAAAATAAAGACACCTATTTCTCTAATACTCTACTAGCGCCAGAGTCGGAAGAGAATAAAAGTTGATCAGAAAGACCTAAAGGGAAAGATGAACGAGAGGGATCTAACCCAAGACTACAGGATAGTTATCTGGTCAATTGACTAAAAAAAGTGTACATTTTATCTTGGTGTTTAAAGTCAAAATAGCTCGCGATCATCTTAGTCTTATAAAAACAGTAAGAAAAGAGCATAAAATAAAGACACCTATTTCTCTAATACTCTACTAGCGCCAGAGTCGGAAGAGAATAAAAGTTGATCAGAAAGACCTAAAGGGAAAGATGAACGAGAGGGATCTAACCCAAGACTACAGGATAGTTATCTGGTCAATTGACTAAAAAAGGTGTACATTTTATCTTGGTGTTTAAAGTCAAAATAGCTCGCGATCATCTTAGTCTTATAAAAACAGTAAGAAAAGAGCATAAAATAAAGACACCTATTTCTCTAATACTCTACTAGCGCCAGAGTCGGAAGAGAATAAAAGTTGATCAGAAAGACCTAAAGGGAAAGATGAACGAGAGGGATCTAACCCAAGACTACAGGATAGTTATCTGGTCAATTGACTAAAAAAGGTGTACATTTTATCTTGGTGTTTAAAGTCAAAATAGCTCGCGATCATCTTAGTCTTATAAAAACAGTAAGAAAGGAGCATAAAATAAAGACACCTATTTCTCTAATACTCTACTAGCGCCAGAGTCGGTAGAGAATAAGAGTTGATCAGAAAGACCTAAAGGGAAAGATGAACGAGAGGGATCTAACCCAAGACTACAGGATAGTTATCTGGTCAATTGACTAAAAAAGGTGTACATTTTATCTTGGTGTTTAAAGTCAAAATAGCTCGCGATCATCTTAGTCTTATAAAAACAGTAAGAAAGGAGCATAAAATAAAGACACCTATTTCTCTAATACTCTACTAGCGCCAGAGTCGGAAGAGAATAAAAGTTGATCAGAAAGACCTAAAGGGAAAGATGAACGAGAGGGATCTAACCCAAGACTACAGGATAGTTATCTGGTCAATTGACTAAAAAAGGTGTACATTTTATCTTGGTGTTTAAAGTCAAAATAGCTCGCGATCATCTTAGTCTTATAAAAACAGTAAGAAAAGAGCATAAAATAAAGACACCTATTTCTCTAATACTCTACTAGCGTCAGGGTCGGAAGAGAATAAAAGTTGATCAGAAAGACCTAAAGGGAAAGATGAACGAGAGGGATCTAACCCAAGACTACAGGATAGTTATCTGGTCAATTGACTAAAAAAGGTGTACATTTTATCTTGGTGTTTAAAGTCAAAATAGCTCGCGATCATCTTAGTCTTATAAAAACAGTAAGAAAAGAGCATAAAATAAAGACACCTATTTCTCTAATACTCTACTAGCGTCAGGGTCGGAAGAGAATAAAAGTTGATCAGAAAGACCTAAAGGGAAAGATGAACGAGAGGGATCTAACCCAAGACTACAGGATAGTTATCTGGTCAATTGACTAAAAAAGGTGTACATTTTATCTTGGTGTTTAAAGTCAAAATAGCTCGCGATCATCTTAGTCTTATAAAAACAGTAAGAAAAGAGCATAAAATAAAGACACCTATTTCTCTAATACTCTACTAGCGTCAGGGTCGGAAGAGAATAAAAGTTGATCAGAAAGACCTAAAGGGAAAGATGAACGAGAGGGATCTAACCCAAGACTACAGGATAGTTATCTGGTCAATTGACTAAAAAAGGTGTACATTTTATCTTGGTGTTTAAAGTCAAAATAGCTCGCGATCATCTTAGTCTTATAAAAACAGTAAGAAAAGAGCATAAAATAAAGACACCTATTTCTCTAATACTCTACTAGCGTCAGGGTCGGAAGAGAATAAAAGTTGATCAGAAAGACCTAAAGGGAAAGATGAACGAGAGGGATCTAACCCAAGACTACAGGATAGTTATCTGGTCAATTGACTAAAAAAGGTGTACATTTTATCTTGGTGTTTAAAGTCAAAATAGCTCGCGATCATCTTAGTCTTATAAAAACAGTAAGAAAAGAGCATAAAATAAAGACACCTATTTCTCTAATACTCTACTAGCGCCAGAGTCGGAAGAGAATAAAAGTTGATCAGAAAGACCTAAAGGGAAAGATGAACGAGAGGGATCTAACCCAAGACTACAGGATAGTTATCTGGTCAATTGACTAAAAAAGGTGTACATTTTATCTTGGTGTTTAAAGTCAAAATACCCTTCGATCATCTTAGTCTTATAAAAACAGTAAGAAAAGAGCATAAAATAAAGACATCTATTTCTCTAATACTCTACTAGCGTCAGGGTCGGTAGAGAATAAGAGTTGATCAGAAAGACCTAAAGGGAAAGATGAACGAGAGGGATCTAACCCAAGACTACAGGATAGTTATCTGGTCAATTGACTAAAAAAGGTGTACATTTTATCTTGGTGTTTAAAGTCAAAATAGCTCGCGATCATCTTAGTCTTATAAAAACAGTAAGAAAAGAGCATAAAATAAAGACACCTATTTCTCTAATACTCTACTAGCGTCAGGGTCGGAAGAGAATAAAAGTTGATCAGAAAGACCTAAAGGGAAAGATGAACGAGAGGTATCTAACCCAAGACTACAGGATAGTTATCTGGTCAATTGACTAAAAAAGGTGTACATTTTATCTTGGTGTTTAAAGTCAAAATAGCTCGCGATCATCTTAGTCTTATAAAAACAGTAAGAAAAGAGCATAAAATAAAGACACCTATTTCTCTAATACTCTACTAGCGTCAGGGTCGGAAGAGAATAAAAGTTGATCAGAAAGACCTAAAGGGAAAGATGAACGAGAGGGATCTAACCCAAGACTACAGGATAGTTATCTGGTCAATTGACTAAAAAAGGTGTACATTTTATCTTGGTGTTTAAAGTCAAAATAGCTCGCGATCATCTTAGTCTTATAAAAACAGTAAGAAAAGAGCATAAAATAAAGACACCTATTTCTCTAATACTCTACTAGCGTCAGGGTCGGAAGAGAATAAAAGTTGATCAGAAAGACCTAAAGGGAAAGATGAACGAGAGGGATCTAACCCAAGACTACAGGATAGTTATCTGGTCAATTGACTAAAAAAGGTGTACATTTTATCTTGGTGTTTAAAGTCAAAATAGCTCGCGATCATATTAGTCTTATAAAAACAGTAAGAAAAGAGCATAAAATAAAGACACCTATTTCTCTAATACTCTACTAGCGCCAGAGTCGGAAGAGAATAAAAGTTGATCAGAAAGACCTAAAGGGAAAGATGAACGAGAGGGATCTAACCCAAGACTACAGGATAGTTATCTGGTCAATTGACTAAAAAAGGTGTACATTTTATCTTGGTGTTTAAAGTCAAAATAGCTCGCGATCATCTTAGTCTTATAAAAACAGTAAGAAAAGAGCATAAAATAAAGACACTTTTTCTCTAATACTCTACTAGCGTCAGGGTCGGTAGAGAATAGGAGTTGATCAGAAAGACCTAAAGGGAAAGATGAACGAGAGGGATCTAACCCAAGACTACAGGATAGTTATCTGGTCAATTGACTAAAAAGTGTTCATTTTATCTTGGTGTTTAAAGTCAAAATACCCTTCGATCATCTTAGTCTTATAAAAACAGTAAGAAAAGAGCATAAAATAAAGACATCTATTTCTCTAATACTCTACTAGCGTCAGGGTCGGTAGAGAATAAGAGTTGATCAGAAAGACCTAAAGGGAAAGATGAACGAGAGGGATCTAACCCAAGACTACAGGATAGTTATCTGGTCAATTGACTAAAAAAGGTGTACATTTTATCTTGGTGTTTAAAGTCAAAATAGCTCGCGATCATCTTAGTCTTATAAAAACAGTAAGAAAAGAGCATAAAATAAAGACACCTATTTCTCTAATACTCTACTAGCGTCAGGGTCGGTAGAGAATAAGAGTTGATCAGAAAGACCTAAAGGGAAAGATGAACGAGAGGGATCTAACCCAAGACTACAGGATAGTTATCTGGTCAATTGACTAAAAAGTGTTCATTTTATCTTGGTGTTTAAAGTCAAAATACCCTTCGATCATCTTAGTCTTATAAAAACAGTAAGAAAAGAGCATAAAATAAAGACATCTATTTCTCTAATACTCTACTAGCGTCAGGGTCGGTAGAGAATAAGAGTTGATCAGAAAGACCTAAAGGGAAAGATGAACGAGAGGGATCTAACCCAAGACTACAGGATAGTTATCTGGTCAATTGACTAAAAAAGGTGTACATTTTATCTTGGTGTTTAAAGTCAAAATAGCTCGCGATCATCTTAGTCTTATAAAAACAGTAAGAAAAGAGCATAAAATAAAGACACCTATTTCTCTAATACTCTACTAGCGTCAGGGTCGGTAGAGAATAAGAGTTGATCAGAAAGACCTAAAGGGAAAGATGAACGAGAGGGATCTAACCCAAGACTACAGGATAGTTATCTGGTCAATTGACTAAAAAGTGTTCATTTTATCTTGGTGTTTAAAGTCAAAATACCCTTCGATCATCTTAGTCTTATAAAAACAGTAAGAAAAGAGCATAAAATAAAGACATCTATTTCTCTAATACTCTACTAGCGTCAGGGTCGGTAGAGAATAAGAGTTGATCAGAAAGACCTAAAGGGAAAGATGAACGAGAGGGATCTAACCCAAGACTACAGGATAGTTATCTGGTCAATTGACTAAAAAGTGTTCATTTTATCTTGGTGTTTAAAGTCAAAATAGCTCGCGATCATCTTAGTCTTATAAAAACAGTAAGAAAAGAGCATAAAATAAAGACATCTATTTCTCTAATACTCTACTAGCGTCAGGGTCGGTAGAGAATAAGAGTTGATCAGAAAGACCTAAAGGGAAAGATGAACGAGAGGGATCTAACCCAAGACTACAGGATAGTTATCTGGTCAATTGACTAAAAAAGGTGTACATTTTATCTTGGTGTTTAAAGTCAAAATAGCTCGCGATCATCTTAGTCTTATAAAAACAGTAAGAAAAGAGCATAAAATAAAGACACCTATTTCTCTAATACTCTACTAGCGTCAGGGTCGGTAGAGAATAAAAGTTGATCAGAAAGACCTAAAGGGAAAGATGAACGAGAGGGATCTAACCCAAGACTACAGGATAGTTATCTGGTCAATTGACTAAAAAAGGTGTACATTTTATCTTGGTGTTTAAAGTCAAAATAGCTCGCGATCATCTTAGTCTTATAAAAACAGTAAGAAAAGAGCATAAAATAAAGACACCTATTTCTCTAATACTCCACTAGCGTCAGGGTGGGAAGAGAATAAGAGTTGATCAGAAAGACCTAAAGGGAAAGATGAACGAGAGGGATCTAACCCAAGACTACAGGATAGTTATCTGGTCAATTGACTAAAAAGTGTTCATTTTATCTTGGTGTTTAAAGTCAAAATACCCTTCGATCATCTTAGTCTTATAAAAACAGTAAGAAAAGAGCATAAAATAAAGACATCTATTTCTCTAATACTCTACTAGCGTCAGGGTCGGTAGAGAATAAGAGTTGATCAGAAAGACCTAAAGGGAAAGATGAACGAGAGGGATCTAACCCAAGACTACAGGATAGTTATCTGGTCAATTGACTAAAAAAGGTGTACATTTTATCTTGGTGTTTAAAGTCAAAATAGCTCGCGATCATCTTAGTCTTATAAAAACAGTAAGAAAAGAGCATAAAATAAAGACACCTATTTCTCTAATACTCTACTAGCGTCAGGGTCGGTAGAGAATAAGAGTTGATCAGAAAGACCTAAAGGGAAAGATGAACGAGAGGGATCTAACCCAAGACTACAGGATAGTTATCTGGTCAATTGACTAAAAAGTGTTCATTTTATCTTGGTGTTTAAAGTCAAAATACCCTTCGATCATCTTAGTCTTATAAAAACAGTAAGAAAAGAGCATAAAATAAAGACATCTATTTCTCTAATACTCTACTAGCGTCAGGGTCGGTAGAGAATAAGAGTTGATCAGAAAGACCTAAAGGGAAAGATGAACGAGAGGGATCTAACCCAAGACTACAGGATAGTGATCTGGTCAATTGACTAAAAAGTGTTCATTTTTTCTTGGTGTTTAAAGTCAAAATAGCTCGCGATCATCTTAGTCTTATAAAAACAGTAAGAAAAGAGCATAAAATAAAGACATCTATTTCTCTAATACTCTACTAGCGTCAGGGTCGGTAGAGAATAAGAGTTGATCAGAAAGACCTAAAGGGAAAGATGAACGAGAGGGATCTAACCCAAGACTACAGGATAGTTATCTGGTCAATTGACTAAAAAAGGTGTACATTTTATCTTGGTGTTTAAAGTCAAAATAGCTCGCGATCATCTTAGTCTTATAAAAACAGTAAGAAAAGAGCATAAAATAAAGACACCTATTTCTCTAATACTCTACTAGCGTCAGGGTCGGTAGAGAATAAAAGTTGATCAGAAAGACCTAAAGGGAAAGATGAACGAGAGGGATCTAACCCAAGACTACAGGATAGTTATCTGGTCAATTGACTAAAAAAGGTGTACATTTTATCTTGGTGTTTAAAGTCAAAATAGCTCGCGATCATCTTAGTCTTATAAAAACAGTAAGAAAAGAGCATAAAATAAAGACACCTATTTCTCTAATACTCCACTAGCGTCAGGGTGGGAAGAGAATAAGAGTTGATCAGAAAGACCTAAAGGGAAAGATGAACGAGAGGGATCTAACCCAAGACTACAGGATAGTTATCTGGTCAATTGACTAAAAAGTGTTCATTTTATCTTGGTGTTTAAAGTCAAAATACCCTTCGATCATCTTAGTCTTATAAAAACAGTAAGAAAAGAGCATAAAATAAAGACATCTATTTCTCTAATACTCTACTAGCGTCAGGGTCGGTAGAGAATAAGAGTTGATCAGAAAGACCTAAAGGGAAAGATGAACGAGAGGGATCTAACCCAAGACTACAGGATAGTTATCTGGTCAATTGACTAAAAAAGGTGTACATTTTATCTTGGTGTTTAAAGTCAAAATAGCTCGCGATCATCTTAGTCTTATAAAAACAGTAAGAAAAGAGCATAAAATAAAGACACCTATTTCTCTAATACTCTACTAGCGTCAGGGTCGGTAGAGAATAAGAGTTGATCAGAAAGACCTAAAGGGAAAGATGAACGAGAGGGATCTAACCCAAGACTACAGGATAGTTATCTGGTCAATTGACTAAAAAGTGTTCATTTTATCTTGGTGTTTAAAGTCAAAATACCCTTCGATCATCTTAGTCTTATAAAAACAGTAAGAAAAGAGCATAAAATAAAGACATCTATTTCTCTAATACTCTACTAGCGTCAGGGTCGGTAGAGAATAAGAGTTGATCAGAAAGACCTAAAGGGAAAGATGAACGAGAGGGATCTAACCCAAGACTACAGGATAGTTATCTGGTCAATTGACTAAAAAAGGTGTACATTTTATCTTGGTGTTTAAAGTCAAAATAGCTCGCGATCATCTTAGTCTTATAAAAACAGTAAGAAAAGAGCATAAAATAAAGACACCTATTTCTCTAATACTCTACTAGCGTCAGGGTCGGTAGAGAATAAGAGTTGATCAGAAAGACCTAAAGGGAAAGATGAACGAGAGGGATCTAACCCAAGACTACAGGATAGTTATCTGGTCAATTGACTAAAAAGTGTTCATTTTATCTTGGTGTTTAAAGTCAAAATACCCTTCGATCATCTTAGTCTTATAAAAACAGTAAGAAAAGAGCATAAAATAAAGACATCTATTTCTCTAATACTCTACTAGCGTCAGGGTCGGTAGAGAATAAGAGTTGATCAGAAAGACCTAAAGGGAAAGATGAACGAGAGGGATCTAACCCAAGACTACAGGATAGTTATCTGGTCAATTGACTAAAAAGTGTTCATTTTATCTTGGTGTTTAAAGTCAAAATAGCTCGCGATCATCTTAGTCTTATAAAAACAGTAAGAAAAGAGCATAAAATAAAGACATCTATTTCTCTAATACTCTACTAGCGTCAGGGTCGGTAGAGAATAAGAGTTGATCAGAAAGACCTAAAGGGAAAGATGAACGAGAGGGATCTAACCCAAGACTACAGGATAGTTATCTGGTCAATTGACTAAAAAAGGTGTACATTTTATCTTGGTGTTTAAAGTCAAAATAGCTCGCGATCATCTTAGTCTTATAAAAACAGTAAGAAAAGAGCATAAAATAAAGACACCTATTTCTCTAATACTCTACTAGCGTCAGGGTCGGTAGAGAATAAAAGTTGATCAGAAAGACCTAAAGGGAAAGATGAACGAGAGGGATCTAACCCAAGACTACAGGATAGTTATCTGGTCAATTGACTAAAAAAGGTGTACATTTTATCTTGGTGTTTAAAGTCAAAATAGCTCGCGATTATCATAGTCTTATAAAAACAGTAAGAAAAGAGCATAAAATAAAGACACCTATTTCTCTAATACTCCACTAGCGTCAGGGTGGGAAGAGAATAAGAGTTGATCAGAAAGACCTAAAGGGAAAGATGAACGAGAGGGATCTAACCCAAGACTACAGGATAGTTATCTGGTCAATTGACTAAAAAGTGTTCATTTTATCTTGGTGTTTAAAGTCAAAATACCCTTCGATCATCTTAGTCTTATAAAAACAGTAAGAAAAGAGCATAAAATAAAGACATCTATTTCTCTAATACTCTACTAGCGTCAGGGTCGGTAGAGAATAAGAGTTGATCAGAAAGACCTAAAGGGAAAGATGAACGAGAGGGATCTAACCCAAGACTACAGGATAGTTATCTGGTCAATTGACTAAAAAGTGTTCATTTTATCTTGGTGTTTAAAGTCAAAATAGCTCGCGATCATCTTAGTCTTATAAAAACAGTAAGAAAAGAGCATAAAATAAAGACATCTATTTCTCTAATACTCTACTAGCGTCAGGGTCGGTAGAGAATAAGAGTTGATCAGAAAGACCTAAAGGGAAAGATGAACGAGAGGGATCTAACCCAAGACTACAGGATAGTTATCTGGTCAATTGACTAAAAAAGGTGTACATTTTATCTTGGTGTTTAAAGTCAAAATAGCTCGCGATCATCTTAGTCTTATAAAAACAGTAAGAAAAGAGCATAAAATAAAGACACCTATTTCTCTAATACTCTACTAGCGTCAGGGTCGGTAGAGAATAAAAGTTGATCAGAAAGACCTAAAGGGAAAGATGAACGAGAGGGATCTAACCCATGACTACAGGATAGTTATCTGGTCAATTGACTAAAAAAGGTGTACATTTTATCTTGGTGTTTAAAGTCAAAATAGCTCGCGATCATCTTAGTCTTATAAAAACAGTAAGAAAAGAGCATAAAATAAAGACACCTATTTCTCTAATACTCCACTAGCGTCAGGGTGGGAAGAGAATAAGAGTTGATCAGAAAGACCTAAAGGGAAAGATGAACGAGAGGGATCTAACCCAAGACTACAGGATAGTTATCTGGTCAATTGACTAAAAAAGGTGTACATTTTATCTTGGTGTTTAAAGTCAAAATAGCTCGCGATCATCTTAGTCTTATAAAAACAGTAAGAAAAGAGCATAAAATAAAGACACCTATTTCTCTAATACTCCACTAGCGTCAGGGTGGGAAGAGAATAAGAGTTGATCAGAAAGACCTAAAGGGAAAGATGAACGAGAGGGATCTAACCCAAGACTACAGGATAGTTATCTGGTCAATTGACTAAAAAGTGTTCATTTTATCTTGGTGTTTAAAGTCAAAATACCCTTCGATCATCTTAGTCTTATAAAAACAGTAAGAAAAGAGCATAAAATAAAGACATCTATTTCTCTAATACTCTACTAGCGTCAGGGTCGGTAGAGAATAAGAGTTGATCAGAAAGACCTAAAGGGAAAGATGAACGAGAGGGATCTAACCCAAGACTACAGGATAGTTATCTGGTCAATTGACTAAAAAGTGTTCATTTTATCTTGGTGTTTAAAGTCAAAATACCCTTCGATCATCTTAGTCTTATAAAAACAGTAAGAAAAGAGCATAAAATAAAAACATCTATTTCTGTAATACTCTACTAGCGTCAGGGTCGGTAGAGAATAAGAGTTGGTCAAGAGAGACTTACATATTGATACCTTAATTTAGGGTTAGATTTAGACTATCGCCTCAGGGTACCATATCATCAACCACAAGACTCGACCGAAATAATTACACACCTCAAACTGCCCATCACATAACCTTTTTCAATTCATGTTCCATTTCATTCATCTACCCATGTAAATAAAAAAAAAAAAAAAAATATATATATATATATTATATATATATATATATATATATATATATATATATATATATATATATAGCCATGAGAAATGGTAACTTGTATAACTTTAAAAATATCCAGTGCATATGTGTTTAAAAGTGTAGTGCTAATATTATATGATATTATAAGGTAGTAAAGAAAAAGAAACATAGAAAAGAGGTTGTTACAAGCAAGGGAAGAAAAAGAAGGCGCGAGCATTAGTATTGTTGGTGAGGATACAAAAGCCAGACATCTTTATCAAGGGCTCTATAAATATATCTCAATCATTTGTAGGGAGACATAAAATTGTAATACTAAACCAAGACACTTAATAGCAGTAACCAGTATCAAGACTAAATTGTTAAGAGAAAAGTTGGTAATTATAATAATCAGAAATTTGGTAAGTGGCCAATTTCAATTAAACCTCCATCAAATAGCTACTTTAAAGAAACATCTGGTGCACATAAAATAATATAAGAATAAAGGACTATAAACTGACACATCAATTATTAAATATTAATTTTTTAAAATTAATTTCTACTAATATCCATAAATAATTGTAAATTTATTCTTCTTCATTTCATATTTTCACCCAAGTAGATTTAAGCATCACATTCAATGTTATCCTTAAATTTTGATCCAAATCAATTATTATTGATTATATATATTTTTAATTTTAATTTTTATATTTTTTTAATGTAACAGCAGATATTTTTTGTTGAAACTCCATATTCAAGGATAAAATAAAGCAATAAAGCTTAAGGTTTCAAAATATTTTAATAATATAATGAGCTACAATTGTTTCGCCTTGCGGCATCATCGGGCAACTGATATACTTTTGTTAAAAATTGAACATTTTACCTTTATAAACAAAGGGGCTAACCACGACAGATTCAAAGACAAAAAATCGAAATCAAAGTAAATGTTTTAAAACTTATAATATAATTGCATTGTACTATATTAACAGAATTTTATTAATAGCCTAAATAACACTCATATTGTCCATCTATTCCGATTATTTATAGACTTTAAAGGAAAGATGAAAGAGAAGAACCTTACACAAGACTACATGAATAACATTTAAGTGCCCAATTGAGCAAAGACGTGTACATTTTTCCTAGTTGTTTAAAGGCAAAATAACCTCTTGGTCTCATCATCACCTTATAAAAACAGGAAGAAAAAAAGCACAAAAAAGACTCCAAAGCCTTCGAATACTCTACCACCATGAGGGTTAGAAAAGAATAACTGTTAATCAAGAGTGACCTTATAGGAAAAATGAAAGAGAGGTATCTAACCCAAGACTAACTAGGTAGATCCAGCTAAGTTACCTAGTGATTGCCAACCCTGAGGATCGTTGCAGTTGAAAACAGCATATTGTTGCAATGGTTTTTTAAATGTTATCAAACATTATAAATTTAATTTTTATTCATAATTAGTCTTTGCATACATGTGTTTAAAGTTAAAAGTCAGGTTGTCAGAATATAAAGTAAGTAGGCCTACCAACGTATCAACACTAAATATTAAGCAAACAAAAATATATTTCGCCATTTAATCGTAATTGGGTGAATTTATAAGGTATAATCAATTATTGAAGTCAATTTTTTGTGACAAGTAAAGTTATTAGCAACACGATTTAAAGGGCAAGCAAGGGATTTTATTTTTTTGGTCGTTGTAATATTAACTTGTTGTTTTATATCTATGGTAGTATCACACTTAACCACTACAATTAAAATCTAGATACAAAATTTGAATTTAGTAACTTAATCTGTTTCATCGAAATTGTACTTTTAAAGCTCTTTTGATTGTAATTAAAAAATTTCTCAAATAGTATGAAAAAAATAAGTTCATAAAAGAGTCGTGCAGACGACTTTTTGGAATAGACATTGTCTCCCAATAAACATTCCACCAAATATACAGAGTGTCCAAAATTACCAGAACAGCGTTATGTTTTTTGAACCATTGCAGATTAAGCTATAAAAGTTAGTAGATCAATACTATACCTTAAAATCTACTTGTTGAAGCAGCTATCATCACCTTATGGGGACGGCCCGCATGTAGCCAGAAGAAAAAGTCTCTGTTAAGAGAATACAATGCCGTAAATCGGACTTCAAAAGGTTTATCCCATAAAAAATGACTAGGGTTTAAGTTAAGGGAGAGGACCGATGGAATGGCCTGCTAGGTCACGTGTCCTTTGGGACAATTAAAAAGCAAAACTTATCAAACCAAGCCTAACGACTTAACACACCGAATACTACATGCAGCGACAGAAATATCTGCTGAGATGTTACGGAGGGTTATAGATTGTCTGCCAAACTGCAGAAGGAAAACAATTGGAATATTTATTGTAACAAAAGGTAAGCTGCAACGATAACCACTACTAGAGTTATTTAAAGTTGTTTTTTCACATGTAGTACATTTTTTTAATTTGAAATGGTCGTCATTTCTGACAGTGTCCCTTTTTTATATACTTTGCGGTATAAAGTTTTACTCAAATAGCACTTAAGTTTGATGTGATAGTTGTCCTAGGCTTACATTAAATATTTTCTCGTTGTTCCTCGTAGACCGTTCACACTGGATGTCAGTCACTAACTGTCCAGAAAAACTGTTCCTTACATCCAGCGTGAATTGTCGGGTTTTACTAATGTAACTCATACCAAGGAAGAAAATTAAGCTATTTTCAACAAGCCCAACATTGTAACTTTAAACTGCTGCCATTTTGTATAGGGTGAACATATCGAGGTCGGATTTATGGCATTGTTTTCTCCTAATAGAGACCTTAAATTTGATGTAAATCTCGACTTTTGCTCCTCTCATTTAAGATTTTCTTCTGACTCCCTGTGGTTCGTCTCCACAAGGTGATGAAAAATTGATAGTTGCTTCAAAAAGTAGAATGTAAGGTATAGTATTGATGAGCTACGTTTTATTGCTTAATCTGCAACAATTAATGTAGTAATAAATTACCTCATTTGTTCCGTCATGTGACTTTATTTGTCTTCTTTTCTCAAGACGCGTTTCGGAGTCGGGACTCCATCTTCAGTTATATCTCTGTAGTAGAGGTCGTCAAAACATTAAAACATTTGCGAAGACACAAATAAATATATAACATTACACACACACAAAATGCACATACACAATTTGTATACACAAATGTCAGTAACTGTGTATACATGTGTATGTGCATTTTGTGTGTGTGTAATGTTATATATTTATTTTTGTCTTCGCAAATGTTTTAATGTTTTGACGACCTCTACTACAGAGATATAACTGAAGATGGAGTCCCGACTCCGAAACGCGTCTTGAGAAAACAAGACAAATAAAGTCACATGACGGAACAAATGAGGTAATTTATTACTACATTAATTATTAATCATTATTGACTTGGACACCAACAATGAACATTAATCTGCAACGGTTCAAAAAAATATAACGCCGTTCTGATACTTTTAGGACACCCTGTATATTTCCATTACTGTGTAAATACGTATTTTATTTCAAAAATGTCAAGGCGTAGAAATATTAGATAGTAAAAATTATTTGCAATTCAAAAAATATTTTTCTACAATTATTATAATTGATCAAAATACTGATTAAAAATTCTTGAAAAATCAAATCCAATATATCTTAGAATGGTGGTCATTTTGAACAGTTAATCAAATTTCGTCTGTTATTCAAGTTATAACATACTAAATGATGTAAATTTGTCGATTTAAATTCTGCTTGTAGTGGTACCAACCCACCTCTCTACGATGACAAATGTGAAGTTAGTGTCAAAAATTTAATCACCAATCCTGACCTCTCCAAGAAAATGTAATATTTATATATTTACGAGATCCGAGTCACTACGAGCGTAGCTAGTGTATATGTACCACCTCGAGGCTCGTTAGGGCCGAGACACAGGCACGAGCAAAGCGAGGGAAGTTTGTTTAATATAAAAATATAAGTACCTGGTCGAAGTCAATAAAGTGTGATAGACATTATAACGAAGTTCAGAAAACCTGTAACTTATAACAACCGTTTTAAACCAAGTTACACCACTGGATAAGATTCCTTGATCTAACAATACAATTTAACATTTCCTTCATGATGTAGAGGTTCTGCTGTTACATTGTATGTGAACTTAATTCCTATTTGTGTGATATTCCTGATGTAAGAGCTGACAGGTTTCAAGGGCAGGCAATGAATTGTATAGGGAGCATTTTAGTGAAAATATTCGACCTTCAATTAAGTCTTTTTTATGCCTTATGTTACTGAAAATGATGATTTGTTTGAATCTCTAAAGCCAAAAAAACTCCAGGTTTAAATGGAATTAATGGAATATTAATTAAACATATACAATTAAAAATTCTTACAGTGTTAACATATTTATGTTTCAGTAATGGTGTACTCCCAGATCAATTCAAAACAGCAATCATAATACCATTGTATAAGAAAGGTGATAAATATGATTGTGGTAGTTATAGACCAATAGTTTTGTTATCTGTTTTTTTAAAGATTTTTGAGAAATTGGTGAAAAAGTCTCTAGTGAAATATTTGGAGAAAAACAATTTCTTTAGTGCTTGGCATTTCGGGTTTGGGGAGGGGCTAAGCTTGTAACTGATGTTTATAAATCCTTGGATGATGGATTTAAAACTGCCGCTCTTTTCATAGATATAAAAAAAAGCATTTGACACTGTAGATCATGATGTCCTATTGGAAAGATTATGGTCTGAAGGTGTAAAGAGTGCCTCATGAGTGGTTTGTGAGCTACCTCGGTGGTAGAACTCAACGGACCAGAGTGGATGGTATATTAGGAAATAATAAAGTGGAAGTAATAAAGAGTTGAAATATGGCGTACCTCAAGGGTCGGTGGTTGGTTCTATCCTATTTATTATACATATAAATGACTTGTGTAAAAGTAAATTTAATGGGGAAATAACAGCGTTTTAGGATGATACTGTATAGCGTTCCTGTATAGAGGAATTATACTTCAGAATTATTAACATTAATAAAAAGACCTTATTTATTTAAGGTTGTGATTCTCAAAATATTTTATGGGTTTTAGTGAAAAGAAATGTAACTTTGTTATTTTTGCTTTAAAAGAAAAGCTTAAAAAGGAGTGCTTAGTGTATCACCATTTATCTTGTTTGGAAGCTAATAATACAAATAGATATCCATGTTCAGTAGTAAAAAAAATATAGAAGAAGTAAAATATTTAGAAATTGTACTACATCAAAATTTGACGTGGAGGGGTCACATTGATAACTTGCAAAGAATAATGAACTCAATTATTAGAAAATTTTACTTTCTCCGATCAATGTGTCCATCTGAATTGCTAAAGCATTATTTAGTGTACTACCCCTTAGATATTAAGTATGTGTACAAGGTTCTTGCAGACTTCTACAGTGTTAGTAGAGCTATAAACAATGATTGCAAATCCTAAAGATACGCTAAACGTAAAATTGTTAATATTCTGCCAAAAACGAAATTAAGAGCGTTCAAAATTTGTTACCTATTTAGAGGGGCTCAATTGTTCAACCTTTTACCAAAAGAAATCCAGTTGTATGTTCTGTTCTCAATTTCAGTAAAAGAATAGCTATTTCAGATAAATGATATTGAATATTTTCTAAATAATTCTGACCGTCTTTTTATTGGTGTATTAAAATTGTGTGTTTTTGAAAAAGTTTAGATTTTGAGTATTAGAAATAAAGGTTTATAATGTATAATAATTACTTACTTATTGCACAAGAAGTTAATGTGTAATGTGCAATTTGTATTATTATTAACACCCTTTAAATTATTGGTTTTTTTCCAAAGTGTAAATGGTATCTCAGAAGGATTTAGTTTTTTCCTTTCATTTCTTCTAACTCAAGAAGAAAAAAATCAAACGATGGTAGATCCTAAACAGGTTTATCATAAGGACAAACCAATTTTCCAATATTAAAATTAAAAAACAATTGAAACAATTTTATAGAAGTGATATGTTTTTTAGAAGAATTATAATTTATTTGCTATTTTTTGTAAAATTTACTGTAAATACAAAGTTATTATTGTTATGTACATTTAACCATGGAAAATAATCTCTCTCTCTCTCTCTCTCTCTCTCTCTCTCTCTCTCTCTCTCTCTCTCTCTCTCTCTCTCTCTCTCTCTCTCTCTCTCTCTCCTCTCTCTCTCTCTCTCTCTCTCTCTCTCTCTCTCTCTCTCTCTCTCTCTCTCTCTCTCTCTCTCTCTCTCTCTCTCTCTCTCTCTCTCTCTCTCTCTCTCTCTCTCTCTCTCTCTCTCTCTCTCTCTCTCTCTCTCTCTCTCTCTCTCTCTCTCTCTCTCTCTCTCTCTCTCTCTCTCTCTCTCTCTCTCTCTCTCTCTCTCTCTCTCTCTCTCTCTCTCTCTCTCTCTCTCTCTCTCTCTCTCTCTCTCTCTCTCTCTCTCTCTCTCTCTCTCTCTCTCTCTCTCTCTCTCTCTCTCTCTCTCTCTCTCTCTCTCTCTCTCTCTCTCTCTCTCTCTCTCTCTCTCTCTCTCTCTCTCTCTCTCTCTCTCTCTCTCTCTCTCTCTCTCTCTCTCTCTCTCTCTCTCTTAATAATCAAAAGTCTTGTTCGGGTTATCTGTATAAAGAATCGTAATCCACATTGATTTCCACTTTCCTGTCATCATTCATTCTTCCTTCGAGTTAATTAAAGATATTATTACGTTTAAAAATCTTGTATTATTTTATAAAGTTGAAATACTGAGGTGACCATTGATTATGGAGCGAAAAAGTATACTATCAGCCAAATTTAAGTAGATTAATAAGAGTTGTCGAAGCCTCATTACGCAGGTTATCAATTTTTTGTTTAGTTTTTAGCCTCCTTAATTTTCATCTCTCTGTAGAAATAAAAACTTTTACAAGCTTCCTTAATCTAACCAGAAACATCAGACAAAATGTTTTATCTTAAGAATTAATAAACTAATATTTGGGTAATTAGAGATTCACTTAGAGTTTTAATAATTTTTTCCAAATTGTAAAACAATGTTATAAATATGAAAGTTTATTCGCAGGTTTAATAAATGGAAAACATTAAACATCACAACTGAACACTATCTAAGTAACGTTCACAATTATTTCAAGTCATATTTAGCCTGAAGATCATTAAGGTACAACTAAAAAATTATCCGTCATAAATCTACTAAATCACTGTTTCGTTAGAAAACACTACTTTGCAAAACCATTTATAGTTCTAACCCATAGATTCTGCAAAATCGTAAAAAGCACACTTTTATAAATATATAATTAAAAATTCAAATGGAAATAAAAAGAACGTACCTTACCTAACCTAACCTAACCCAACCTAACCCATAGATTCTGCAAAGTCGTAAAAAAACACACTTTTATAAATATATCATTACATATTTAAATGGAAATATAAATAAAGTACCTTACCTAACCTAACCTAACTTAACCCATAGATTCTGCAAAGTCGCAAAAAAGCACACTTTTATAAATATATCATTACATATTTAAATGGAAATAAAAAGAACGTACCGGTACCTAACTTAATCCATAGTTTCTGCAAAGTCGTAAAAAAGTACACTTTTATAATATATCATTATATATTTAAATGGAAATAAAAATAACGTACCTAACCTAACCTAACCTAACCTAATCCATAGATTCTGCAAAGTCGTAAAAAAACACACTTTTATAAATATATCATTACATATTTAAATGGAAATAAAAAGAACGTACCTAACTTAACCTAACCTAACCTAACCTAACCTAACCTAACCTAACCCATAGATTCTGCAAAGTCGTAAAAAGCACACTTTTATAAATATATCATTACATATTTAAATGGAAATAAAAAGAACGTACCTTACCTAACCTAACCTAACCTAACATTAACCTATAGATTCTGCAAAGTCGTAAAAACCCCACTTTTATAAATATATCATTACATATTTAAATGGAAATAAAAAGAACGTACCTAACTTAATCCATAGTTTCTGCAAAGTCGTAAAAAGCACACTTTTATAAATATATCATTACATATTTAAATGGAAATATAAATAAAGTACCTAACCTAACCTAACTTAACCCATAGATTCTGCAAAGTCGTAAAAAAGCCCACTTTTATAAATATATCATTACATATTTAAATGGAAATAAAAAGAACGTACCTAACTTAACCTAACCTAACCTAACCTAACCTAACCTAACCCATAGATTCTGCAAAGTCGTAAAAAGCACACTTTTATAAATATATCATTACATATTTAAATGGAAATAAAAAGAACGTACCTTACCTAACCTAACCTAACCTAACTTAACCTATAGATTCTGCAAAGTCGTAAAAAGGCACACTTTTATAAATATATCATTACATATTTAAAGGAAATAAAAAGAACGTACCGGTACCTAACTTAATCCATAGTTTCTGCAAAGTCGTAAAAAGTACACTTTTATAAATATATCATTATATATTTAAATGGAAATAAAAATAACGTACCTAACCTAACCTAACCTAACCTAACCCATAGATTCTGCAAAGTCGTAAAAAAACACACTTTTATAAATATATCATTACATATTTAAATGGAAATAAAAAGAACGTACCTAACCTAACCTAACCTAACCCATAGATTCTGCAAAGTCGTAAAAAGCACACTTTTATAAATATAGACTATCATTACATATTTAAATGGAAATAAAAAAACGTACCTAACCCATAGATTCTGAAAAGTCGTAAAAAAGCACACTTTTATAAATATATCAATACATATTTAATGGAAATAAAAAGAACGTACCTAACCCAAACTAACCTAACCCACAGATTCTGCAAAGTCGTAAAAAGCACACTTTTATAAAATATAGACTATCATTACATATTTAAATGGAAATAAAAAAAACGTACCTAACCCATAGATTCTGAAAAGTCGTAAAAAAGCACACTTTATAAATATATCAATACATATTTAAATGGAAATAAAAAGAACGTACCTAACCCAAACTAACCTAACCCACAGATCTGCAAAGTCGTAAAAAGCACACTTTTATAAATATAGACTATCATTACATATTTAAATGGAAATAAAAAAACGTACCTAACCCATAGATTCTGAAAAGTCGTAAAAAAGCACACTTTTATAAATATATCAATACATATTTAAATGGAAATAAAAAGAACGTACCTAACCCAAACTAACCTAACCCACAGATTCTGCAAAGTCGTAAAAAGCACACTTTTATAAATATATCAATACATATTTAAATGGAAATAAAAAGAACGTACCTAACCCAAACTAACCTAACCCACAGATTCTGCAAAGTCGTAAAAAGCACACTTTTATAAATATATCATTACATATTTAAATGGATATATAAATAAAGTACTTTACCTAACCTAATCTAAACTAACCCATAGATTCTGAAAAGTCGTAAAAAGAACACTTTTATAAATATATCATTATATATTTAAATGGAAATAAAAATAACGTACCTAACCTAACCTAACCCATAGATTCTGCAAAGTCGTAAAAAAGCACACTTTTATAAATATATCATTACATATTTAAATGGAAATATAAAATAACGCACATAACCTAACTTTTCCTACACGTCAATATTCGTTGTCTAGATGAAATGACACATTATATTTCTGAATAATATTGAGCCGGTACCACATTCACAACTTTTCTACTGTTGAGATGTCCTGCCATTTAACATGTCAATACATCCCCCACACACCCAAATCACCGCAACCCTTATATTGATACTGTAAAACATTTAAAAGTAATTTTTAATTCTCCCAAAACCACTGAACTCCCACTTGTCTCCCTAGTTTGTAAAGTATTACAACAACAGACTTTCAATATTATGCATATCTAATGTCAAAGTACATCTTTGTACCAGACTGTTGGGAGGTTTATCTTTGGTAATGGTTTGGTATACCTGGACGCTTGTTAACTTGTGCAAGATGTTGGTAGGCAAAACTTTACATACCGCAAGTAAAACCGTGTCCAACGAACATTTTTATTTTTGGAGTAATTAACTAAAACTGTAAGGAAATTTCTTTTGTAGAATATAATTCAAGGACCAATCTACAAGAAAAAATAGATTAGTAGTAAAAATAGATTAAAAAAAGATGAAGTTAAAGTGTAAAGCATCGGTTTACTACAAAAAGTGATCAACTATCAAATTTTTAATTCTGATAATACAATGATGATTTTAATTTTTCTTATGAGTGTTAAAATTCTAATCATCAATATAAAATCAAGTAATCTATTATAATAGTTATAATATTATTTACTTAGGCAGTTTCAGCAGACAATTTCTAACATCACAATAAGCAATATTGCAATATTACATTACAAGCTTATTTTTAGAGAAAAGTGCACTTGGTCACTTTTCGCAGTAAACCTACGAAATATATTATGTGAAGTTGATTTTAAATACAATACCTTCTTTTTGTAATCGACGAGTTCCCCTTTTTAAAGCGGGGAAGGGGGTGGGGGGGGGGTGAAAATTAGGTTTTAAAAATTTTAAAATATGAATATTATGAACAAATGTTGTACACAAGTTTTAAAGAAAATCGAATTTCTTTTTTTTAGAGGATGTGAAACTCACCTAGCTACCAATTGAAAAAGATGAGGTGCTCAAATTTCAGATTAATACCATTATGTTTTGTGATTTTCCCTGTTATTTTAGCCTAATTCAAATCACAGTTGTGCTTATATTTGTTTTGATTTATTTTTTACTATACAGGGTGTCCTGGAACTTTCTAAAACCGCTTTGTAAAATTGTTCCTTAGGTAAAAATAAAATAAAAGTTCCAATAAACATAGGTCCGAAAAATTTCGTTTCCCATTTAACCGCCATTTTGTTTTTATAAACACAATCTTTATATCTTTGGAATTGATAGGATATTGAGTGCAAATTAGGTATACATATTTGGTATGTAGTCTTTTACGAAGTTACAAAAAATCAGAATGTTTTTCTATATATTTTTAAAATGGCGGCAGTTTAAGGTTTTTAACGTTAAAAATATCTCTAAAACCGTTAACTTTACAAAACATTTACAAAGAGTAAAAAAAGTTAAATTTTTTAATGACTAATGAATTGGTTTTTGTATTTTGTCTGTACATTAAAGGATAACCGAATTATCGGCAAAAAACTAAAAATAAAATTTCTTGGTAGTTATCTACAACAATTGAACTATAAGTAAAAATTTTCTAAATTGTAATTAACGTAATTAATAATAATAATAATCTATTATTATTATTATCAGAAGTGTTTTGAAAATTCTTTCGTTGTGTTTTTATGTGGCATCATTTAGTGAACATTGTTGTATAATGTTCTCTAATTTTCACCTGATGATGCCACATTGATCGTCGAAACGGATGTAGTGAGAGATACAACGAAAGAATTTAAAGACGGACATGAGGTATTTATACAGATATATAAGTTAATTTCTTTGTTTAAAATGTTTAAAACAATGTTTCAAGTTAAAATAGTTGAATGAGTTACGTAGAAAATATATTATTATCACATAATGACGATTTAAAATTTGTGTTTTTTTAAAAAAAAAAAGTTGTTTGGGTTGTTTATTAACAAATTTCCGTCCATTTCATCAGTTTATCTACCATAAGAAATTAGTGAGATTTTAGAAAATTAGAAAATCAAACAGCTGCTTTTCTCAGTTTCGTGCGCCCTTAATTTAAATCATAGATGCGCATATTTCACACGGAATTCTGATTTATGGATTCAAAATTGACAATTTAATTGTTACTACGTGAGCAAGCAACAACAGTTAGTTAATTTGCAATAAATCGACGAGTCGTATATCATTGAAACTAAATTCATGGGTCAATAATTAATTAAATACTGGTATTTTATTAGTTCGGGGATAGGAAAGGGGTGCACCTGTCTGTTCAGCAATAATAACGAGTCACCCCCTTGATTAACGACCCTTGCTTTATTCAATATAGTAGAGGGGTAGATTCCTCAAAAGCTTTTCCCTCCGTTTTATTTAATATCCGATTCTATGAGGTGCGTAATCGATTGAGCTCGAAACAGATCTGTGTTTAATATTGTGCATGTCAGCTCGAGTGCTTTTTATTAGTTTCGAGTGGGTGACAAGGGCGCTAGTTTTTTTTTATTGGTTCAATGGAGGGTGTTTACCCTTCGTAGATAAGGGCGAGGAAAACATGTACTTGACAATTATTGAAGCGTCTTGGTTTTTTTTTGGAACCCTTTATGGTGGTGGCGAATACGCAGCTGATACGCTGACTTTGCGATTTTATTTTATTATTTGTAGATCGGTGAAGATTTCTATATTTCTGTAGATCTCTAAATTGCAAAATATGAGTTGTTGAGGCTTCAAAAGTAGAATCTACAACTAATAAGAGACCTTGGAAAAAATTGTTGAAATGGTTGCCATTTTGAAATTTAAAATTTCTTACGCATAGTAAAAAGAATGTTATGTGATGTGTGTAAAAGTTTTAGAAAGTAAACACAAACAATATTTTGGAAAATTCTACAAATAATAGTGTCAGGCTAACGTAGTAAACGATGGTTGGAAAGACACAATAAATAGGGGATGGAAGTTTACATTATATTGCGTTTGTGATTCATTTAATTTGGCGCCCTATCAAGTACCTTCGGTCGGTAGGTCGTATAAATGTTGTAGTTTTTTTTGGATATATAAGTTTTCAAGTCCCTAAAATCCAAAGAAGATTTTTTTTTTTTAAATCACATATATTTGTCGTCTGTGTAAAGGTCTACAACTCAAGCTGTAAAACAATTTTAAACAAATTTAATACTGTGACGCTTTCGAAAGCACGATCACCTCGGACGCGGCCTGGGATCACCGTGGTTGCCGTTGGAGCTCACTACCGTCCCAACAGATCCTGAAGGTAGTAGAGATTTCTTATCTACTTGGTAGATGAAAGTATCTGGGAGACTGAATGATTCAATAGGAATTGTGTGTAATCGTCCGACTGCACGGTGTGTCGCCTGCCGACTTCTTCGAACATAAGTTGTTGTGGTTTTAAAAAATATATAATGTCGTGCTAAAATAGCGGTTAATGGCGTTTACGATATTCTCGCAAATGCCAGAGAACGTTTTCGGGCTACCTAATTAATCATATTTCGAAAGTTGAGAAGTTTTAACTGATAAACATAATTTGACTATTCATAATATAGTTCAGTGTTGTGTGCAGTTAATTTGTAATAATTATTAGTTAAATTACGCAATAATTTGGTTTACTATAATGAGTAATAAATTAATTTATATTACCTTTTGTTCCGTCATGTGACTTTGAGTTTGTCTTTATTACAAAGACGCGTTTCGGAGACGTATCTCCATCTTCAGTAATTTCACTCCGTAGAGGTCGTTAAAACATTACATATCACAAAAACATTGACACTATACACACAATTAAATAAATACACATAGGCCTATACGTTGATTTTAACATTTTTTACATGCGCACGGTTTCATGGTTCGCGAACTACTCGCGAACTACTATGTTAAAATCAACGTATATGTGTATTTATTTAATTGTGTGTATAGTGTCAATGTTTTTGTGATATTTAATGTTTTAACGACGATCTACGGAGTGAAATTACTGAAGATGGAGATACGTCTCCGAAACGCGTCTTTGTAATAAAGACAAACTCAAAGTCACATGACGGAACAAAAGGTAATATAAATTAATTTATTAGTCATTATACTATACAAAGTGACTTGGACACCAAACAATGAACATAAAATTTGGTTTAGTGTAGAAAACGCGTTTAGTGTTAGTTACCCAAGTGTGGTGTTGGGTAAGACGGAGTTATGGGAATTAAAATGATGTCTGGGAATGGGAAACATGTTTTACAAAATAAAATGGCTAAGATTAGGTCACTGTTAGCCCCGGCTTCCAGCAAATTCCGTAGCCTTAAATAATGCTCTCGTTACAGTATGCGGACATATTCTGGCGATATCTAGAGATGTGTAGATATTTAATTTTGTCGATAACTAAAAATTTGGGGAGCAGCTAAGAGATTAAAACACAACATTCTGATTTTTAAAATTCAGCGATTTTTGATCAAATTTAGGCCTAATCGCTAAGGAATCAAACAGAAATTACTGGGTTGAAAGTTTCTGGAAAACAATTTAAACAATCTGTCATGAAGCTGTTATAAAGAACACATTTTTTAAAAATAGACTCTATCCTGCTTTTAAACTCAAATTTCGTTAACTGTCAAAACTTTCTCTATACTACGTATTTGTAATAAACTGTGTATTTTCTCGCGACATTAGAAAAAACCAAAAATCAGTCAAGTTAAAAAATATCAAGTCTTATAATTCTAGTTTTCTCAAAATCGGCATCAACAGATTTGATAAAATGGAAACTCTAACATTACCCCAAAAAGTATTGTAGCTATTTACACTAAAAGCAGGGTAGGGAGTGTAGGTTGAAAAAAGAAAAAAAAAGAAGAAATTAATTTGGAGTACCGTCGTAAAATATCAAACACCGAGTCACTTTAAATGGTTGTGGTTTCGTTATTTGTTGTCCAATCTCCGAGAAAAACTCTTTATTGTATGCAGATATAATTAGGGTTTATTAAAACATCAGCTGTTATTTTCATTGCTATTTATTTGTTGCCATAGCAACGAGTTTTCTCATTGTTGACTAATTTCAAACACAGGAATCTAGTAGGTGGCAAACTTGTAGTAGTTTTGAATTAATTAATCGATTTTTTTATTCCATCATGACTTTACCTTTACAAACACGCATCACATTGATTCAGTGTTATTATGAATGTGAATGGAGTTTATCAGATGGGTTAAGAAAGTTTCGTACTCGCAACGGTTTGAGAGACGGAAAGAACAGTGTAGTCGTCTATAAAAAGCTTAATAAATTTGAAACCACCGGGTCCGTTGGAGATATCAAAAGCTCAGAAAGACCTTCAATCGTAATCCTTAGACAGTTGAAGAACTGAAAGAAGCAATTATTCAAAACGTGATAAACGCTTTTCCAGGAAGATAATGGTGGAAAATTCGAACACCTGTCTTAATAACCATAACAAATAAGAATTTAACTTAATTATTTAAAAAATTAAATCCCTTTTAATTCTAGAGGAATTATGCAGTTTAATTTGTCCTATGTTCAAAAACAAATAAATAAGAGTCAAAGTTTTAACTTACTTTTAAAAGACCCGGTATGTCAAAATAGGCTGAAATTATTCCAATCAAACTTTTGTTAAATTTGGAGTTTATAACTCTGATTAAAATAATAAACCGCTTATAAAAACTGAATTAAAAGTCGGCAACAGTCAAGAAAAAACCAAAACGATCTCATTTTTACCGTTTATTATTATATTTTCAAAATTATCGACGTACCTTATATTATATATTACTTATAGCTTAACGCATGGGTTTAAGTTAGATATTTTACACTAAAATTTAATCGAAATCAGATTAGTAATTATTGAAATATTAAATTATTTGCGACGGTTAATGTCCTTGTTTAACCGATTTATTGGCGAATCAATTTTGAGGTAGTTGGCGACATACGTTAGGTTTAAACTCCTAGAGCCAATTTATTGAACAATTAACAAGTCTTTAGAGTAAACTAGTCGTTTATAGTTAAGAATTTTAACAGTTTTAAATATCCACGTTAGTATCCCTTATGCTTAACAGAAAGCTAACAGAACACTGCTATGTGTTTCTAAGGTGACTATTTTGTGGTAGACGACACCTTGTATTCTAAAACAGTAAAACCCCCACCAGGAGGCATTTCAACATCAGCTCCAAATGACGGGAAGACCAGTGCGTTGTTGTAGCTCCTGATGTTTTCCAAATAATGTCGTGAAAATGGTGTATCACTGGGCCTGGGGAGTATCTATCCTTACGCTCCTTATGTGACAACACGTTGAAGTTCTGCCAATCTTACAATGAAACGTCAGAGCACTGCAATATCTACATTCATCAGAAAGATCACCTTCATCAAAATAACGATCGTTAATATCAAATGAAAGTGTAATTTTAATATAAACTCGAAGTCTGAGTTTCTTGTTGGCTTCAAAAAGTTGAACCTGTTGGTTTACTTCACGATCCATTGTCATTCGATTTCTGTCATTGGGAGCTTTTCGTTGACCAACAAGTGTTCTACGATTATAGATTGTGTAAAACTTAGAATATATCTAAGCTCCTATGTAATTATCATACATTAACAATAAGCCATATAACCCTTTAACTTTTGCTAAATGTAAGCAATAAATTACAAATAAAAGCTCTATACAGTATGTACGTTAAGTCTTTAACTTTTACGTGATGAAAAAATTAGACCAAATTGTTACACATTAACAATAAGAAATATAAACTGTTTAGTTTTGCGAAATTTAAGCTATCAATAATATTATTTACAGCGGTTATCTCAAACAAAACAACAAAATAAAACCTATTTGAGAACGCTATTTTATAGCGTTTAAGCAAAAACCACAAAACAACGCAAATTCGCACAAATAAAGTAAGCACTATATACGTGTACCTAAACATAATTAAAAACAGCTATTATAAATGCTCAAACAAAACAGTCAATAAAACGTTTTTGAGAATTTGTAACAATTGTTTCAAATTATATTTGTTGTAAAACATGTTATTTTAACCATGGCAGACATGTTATTTAAATGAAAAATTTATTAAAAAATAAGTGTTTTCAAGGTTACAAAATAAGTGTTTACAAGGAGAATTTTAACAGTTGTTTCAAATTTTATTTTTTGTAAAACATGTTATTTTAACCATGACAGACATGTTATTTAAATGAAAAAATGATTACAAAATAAGTGTTTACAAGGAGAATTTGTAACAGTTGTTTTAAATTATATTTGTTGTACAAAAGTGTTATTTTAACCATGACAGACATGTTATTTAAATGAAAAATTTATTACAAAATAAGTGTTTTCAAGGTTACAAAATAAGTGTTTACAAGGAGAATTTGTAACAGTTGTTTTGAAGTATATTTGTTGTAAAAAATGTTATTTTAACCATGACAGACATGTCATTTAAATAAAAATTTATTACAAAATAAGTGTTTACAAGAATAATTTGTAACCAGTTGTTTCAAAATTATATTTGTTGTAAAAAAGATATTATTTTAACCATGACAGACTTGTTATTTAAATGAAAAATTTATTACAAAATAAGTGTTTACAAGGATAATTTGTAACAGTTGTTTCAAATTATATTTGTTGTAAAAAATATATTATTTTAACCATGATAGACATGTTATTTAAACGAAAAATTTATTACAAAATAAGTATTTTCAAGGTTACAAAATTAGTGTTTACAAATATAATTTGTAACAGTTGTTTCAAATTTATTTGTTGTACAAAAATGTAATTTTAACCACGACATGTTGTTTAAATAAAAAATTAATTACAAAATAAGTGTTTACAAGGAAAATGAATAATTTTTGGCAAATCTGCAGGTAACCCTGTTTAACTTGACACCTCAACCATTAACATTTTATAATAAAGAAATACGGGACTAGCGCAGAAATTCCTTAGCGAATTAAATATAAAATTACGAGAAAATCTATATTTTTGTTTTTGTATATCTTTCCCTTTGTAGGCTACTTTGATATTGTATTTTATGTGTGGGATTGTATACGGTTTACATTTTTATTTATGGCAACTCAAAACTGAAATATCTACGAAAACATACGATTCTCTCATTGTCAAAACATTCAATATTATGTACATGTGAGCAAATATAAGGCTTATTAACGCTCTGTTGAATTCCACTAATTAAGCTCTTCAAAACTACTGAACGTAAAATATGTATCCTTAACACCAGCATATCTTTAATTAATCTTATTAAGTGTTAATTATTTGGCCGAGACAGGTGCGTGGGACGGGATTATTAACTTTAACTCGTCAATCAGCAAGTTTCCACGATCACAACTAATTGTTTGCAATTCCAAATGAAAGCATCCGTCACGGTTAAGTAGGAAATGTTTTAACATATATTTTGCATTATGTTGTTAGGTATCGGCGAAACATGAAAGCGCAGTCGATGAGTCTAACGAGGTTTCTCGCCAAGGCCAATGGCGTCGAAAGATCTCAAGATTACTGCGTAAATTGTCGTCATATGGTTTGAGAGAATTTAAATGGAATCAAAGTAAAACTGCAGAATCTTTAATATACAATTAGAATAAATATGGAACTAAATATCTTACAGCAGAATCGTCTAATGCGGAGGTTTAGTTGATTGGGGAAATACAACTAGCAGAAGTGGTTGTTGTACTGGAATGTGCATAACTATGTCTAGCGAGAGGATATACCAAGGAGTCAGTTCAGACAGCGATAGAGTTTGTAAGTTCATGTTTACTCTTGGGAGAATGTTAGCAGATTTTATTTCAACTTATAATTCTCAAATAGGTTAGGAAGAATCGAAATGAACGAGAAGGATGATGTCATGGTAACGTGAGGACCTCGGACCTAAGTTTTAAAATTATAGGCCTGTAACCTGCTTGCGGTGTAAAGTTAGGTTTAACAAATAATCCATTGAAGCACTTTAGAAGCACTGCGATACGTGTTTATCAATTAAGAAATGATTTATCGTTAAGTCAGTTCCTCGTGTGCTGTATTTGACTTTGATTTTTAACTGTTTTCGAGAAACCTATATTTCAAGTGAACGTCATTTTGAAACTGTTTCCTACAAAACTTAAATGTTTTATATAAATATTAAATTATCCGAGGATGTTTAAAAAAATGTGTACTTCCATTTCTTAGATATAGGTGCTTTATAAAACGGTCAAACAAATGCAAAATGAGACGTTTCCAGAACAGTTCCTTCAGCAGTTTTGTTTATTTAAATCATCGGTGTCGTTAAAACCATGGATAATATTTAAAAACATTTTTAAACGAAAATTGACTTTTTAAGTAATTAAGTAACCAGTTACGAAGTATGGGGTCAGTTTGGTAATCCAGCCATTCTTTTATAAAGTACACCTCATGTCAAAAAAATATTTTTTTTTTGTAATTTCAACGCCTTGACTTTATGTATAAACATCCATATAGTTCATAAATATGAATAAAACCATGATTTTCCCCCAATTTTTCATTATAATATTGATTTCAGTATTTAAAAAAAAAAAAATAGAAATATGCCCTATGATTCACAGCCTACAAGAGCATCTACAGTTGTTGTGTTATTGTAACTTTAACAAAATATAGGCCTAGTGTCTTTCTCAGATTTATTATGGAAATTTGATAAAATATGAATTTTAGGGCTACTGGAATAACTTCTTTAATTTAATTATTTTCCATTTGTTTTGCCAAAACAACATGTAACAATTAGTGTAGTTAACTCTGGATTATCTTTAAGTTCATTAATAAAAAGTATTTCTTTCATATATTATATTTCTTCTACCTTCCACTACACGCGTCACGTCCGTTACAAAACGATGTCACGTCCGTGACGACATGAAACTTTTTTTTTCTCTCAACAGAAATAAAATAATATTAAAAACTAGATATTATGGTTATAAAGATTATATAAAGATTATTAAGCAATGAAGTAATATTTTATTTTATACCCTAACTGTAAATACTTAACAGAATTTTTTATAAGACTTGCCGAACCTCAGGAGACAGGTGAATTTCTTGTCACGTCCGTTACAACCAATTACAGTTTAATAATACCTAGACTATTCAATCATGCCACATGAAATTTGGTAGACCCTATACAGTTAAATAACCTTCATTCCTTAAGGCTCAGCAAAGAAAATATTTGCTAGTGAATAATTTTTACCATTTTTTTCTACTGTAAAGTCATCTAATTGTCACGTCCGTTACAAAAGAATGGCTGAATCGTCAAAAATGTAGACTTTTGTTTTTGATTTCCAAGAAAAATGAAATTCTGTATAGTTTGTTTACACAGAAACATAATAAGATTCAGAAAAATAGAATTGAATAAATAGTGGCCATTTAAAATAAATTTTTGTCTTATTTCGCGTGTTATTCAACTTATAAACACACTAAATAAAATAAAAAATTTCAGATTTCAATTATCCAAGTATTGATGCCATCCTCACATGATTTATTACAGGAAAGTATGTTATTTGTATAGTTACAAGAACTGTTAGAGCCAGTGAGGCGAACGTAGTGAGCGAAGGTTCATTCATATATGTACAGCCTTGAGCGAAGCGAGTTGACTTTTTTGTACGTATGTACACATCTATGAGGCCAGATATGGGCAAGTCGATGTCAATAGAATAGTGATATATACAATTATGAGGTTGAGAAAACTTGTGTAACAATTAGAAAACAAACTTTTGTGCGTTTTATTTAGATAGTATAAGATCCGCCTGTACTAGATTATATGATGGGGCTGGGTAAGTACCACAATGCCGCACATAAACTTGTTTTTGTCTACAATTTTATTTTTAACAAAAAAAGTTCATTTTAAATATTTTGTATCACTTTATGTGACTCTTTGTAAAGGTGCACAATAAGTAAATAAATTGTAAATGCAGTCTATTCGTTAAAGATCAGCTGTTCATTTTACACGGCTGTCCCTTTGACATCAGGAAGTTACTGCTAACCATATGTTTTTAATTTATTTAAATGATACTAGATTATGACAATGGTATTCAAAATAAACCACTCATTGTAACTTCATTCTACTTCGCATGCAAAACGAGTTTCTATTCTTTTTGTTTCAAGGCGAAAAACTTTTCGGTCATCGCCTAAAAAAAAAGGGTAGG